>OW121795.1:9816970-10309470 GCA_933228885.1 Leistus spinibarbis | reverse complement strand
ACATTTCCACTTTAATATAATAATTTCATTCTTTTAACCAACCGTATCTCTCGAAAATAAAGTAACAAAAAATGACGAATTTGTCCTTTTAATTAATGGTCCGACATATAATTGAAATAATATAAATTAAAAATAAAGAATGTTTATAAATCTAGTATTTTTAAAACTAACCATTATTCATAACCGCATTTACCAAAAAGTAACATCACAAATAATATAAAAATAAAATAAATGTTTATAACAAAAAATTGTGTTTACATTTACATATATGAAAAATCGAAAATATTCTTTTAACCTATTTTGTTTGATGCAATATTTTGGCAGTCACAACATATATATTTCTGTATATGAACAAAGAGTCCTTTGTTGTAATTTAAATATCATGTTGATACATTAATTAAATAAAAATAAAATCAAAAATAGACTTACAAAAATTAGCAATATACTAATTAAAGTTTGTGTAAAAGTAAAAAAAAATTACAATTTTAATATGTAAATGGATGTTAGTTTTTGATGTAATTGAATGAAGAGAAATGGAAAAACAAACAATATCATAAAATTATTTTCATTTTTGTTTGGTTACATGAAGATTAAAAATAAGCAATATCAAAAATAAAAAAAATGGGAAAAATCCGCCCAATGCCGCTGAGACTCGAACGCATATTCGATATTTGTTTATATATATATATATATATATATATATATATATATATATATATATATATATATATATATATATATTTATTTAATTTTATTTTCACATACAAAATAATATAATTTGTTCTTTATCCTTATCGGGATATTTCTGCATAAAATTATACACCTGAGAGCACATAGGTGATATGTCTACATTCGCGTAAATATACATTTTTTAAAGAGATATCGTGACAAGACGTTTTTCATATATATATATATATATATATATATATATATATATATATATATATATATATATTTTAATAATGAAACATTGTTGTATTGTTATTTTGGTATTAATGAAATATATTTTTAGTTCCTTCCTTCGTTTAGGAATACCAAACAATGGTTATTGTGTTATTGAACACAGTGGTTTGAAAACTGTGTTTTAAATTGTCACACTTGTAGACACAAACATAACCTACAAATAGCCTGAGAATTTTTTACGCAAATCACAGGTTTAGCTCTGTTTTTCAGCTGCATGTTGGCACAGAAGTGATGCAAACATTTTTTATATTTTTGCTCTGTCATAAATTCATATCGACTTTTCAAGATTTCGGAATAAACGCTAATTTTCATATGGAAACACACGTCTGAAAATTATATTTTATATTTAGTCGAAATTATTCTGTAAGAATTTATTTTTATTTTCTTATAGAAAACATATTAGAATCATAAAAGAATCTATAACTAGATTTTAACTTTCCACTGCTGGTGCTCTCTCGAGTAACGCTACTACTGGCGCGTTGTCTGTGAGACACTATTTTTTATTTTTATGTGTTTTATTAATTTCGATTATTATTATTTAGAACTATTGTTTACGTTAATTATACATAATAGACTAACATCTAAAGATTTTATTATTATATTGGGAAGCTTTGTATCATCAATGTAAAGTTGAGACCCTTTATTAATTATTTTTCCATATTTTGAACCAAAAAACAAGTGCATAAACCCTAAATTTATTACAGGTGTCTGTGAAACACTGCGCCAGTGCTGACAGATTATTGAATATAGCCGTTTTGAGGTCCTTGGCGTACGATTTTCTATTTTTAGTTGTTTTCACAAGTAGATTCGGCAACGCTATGTCAGAAAAATGTTATTTAATCTCTTTTAGTCTTATGTTCTTTATAATATACATGTGGCAAGTTTTTTTATTAATTAGTTTTCGAAAGGTGGGACGCATTATTTAAAAACTACAAAACCCCAGAATAGCGTAATTTATTTTAGCCTATCGCAACAATAGATTTACCTGATGAGATGGCACCTTTGTGCCCCAAAGTCTCGATGTGTAAGAGCAAATATGTTTTCTACATGTGTACGTTAGGATCTTAGTTTAATTTCAAAATATCCGTATGCCAGTAATTAATATTGATTTTTAGAAATGATGAATCTACTTTAAAAATAAGTGAAATTAATTGAGTCAGTTTCCGCTATGATTAATTCCCATCAACTTAGATTTGAGCAGCAATTCGTCATTTCCGAATTTCGTAATACAGTTTTTTACACCTAAATCAGTCATATCTAAAAATACCACTTCCTAAACAATAACATTACATGCTTCATTATTAGTAAGATGTCTCAACATAAAAACATAACACCTATGTGACTGCCGGGGATATATATATATATATATATATATATATATATATATATATATATATATATATATATATATATATATATATATATATATATATATATATATATATATATGTATATACATGCGGTTGCCGGTGCAACATATTTTCACAACAGACAATACATTTATTATATCAAATTGTCCGGCCTTCAACTTACTTATGGTTATCTCGCCGGCTTCTTATGGCTCGTACAGAATTACAGACCGTGCCAAAAACATTGGGACGAGGCCCTTCTAAAAGACTCCATTAACGGCGTGTGTGTATGTGTGTTTTGGTCAGTTGTGTATGTGTGTGTTTCAAAGAGGGAGATAGTGTGTGTGGATATATAGTTGACCAGCTGTTGGTATAGGTGTTTTGTACCTAAGGCGGGACATTCAAAACATCTGCCCAACTGTGTGACGTCACACACACACACACACACACACATAAAGCGACGGATACCAGAACTCGATGACCGGTTCCAAGGTTCTCCGTTCTTGTGCGCGCACCTCTGGTTCTCAAACCATCCCACCACCTAACCAAAAGAGATGTCCATGTCCACGGTGAAACACCAGCCACTCCCAAACTTTCCGCGCTACGGACATATACCTCAATAAATAAAAATCTGCTTGCAAATTATTGTTTTATTCCATTAACAATTATTTAATATGTATTTATTAATTTAATTTATATATATATATATATATATATATATATATATATATATATATATAATTGCTAACGAATAATCTTAAGATGATATCTCTGTGTGTGTTTGTGAACGCTCTACAGCAAAAGTTATTGAGATATGAATCTTTAAATTTATAGTTTGCGGGAAGAAAATCTCATATTTTTAAAATAAAATCTAAACACTATCATGATTTAAAATAAAATGATAAATATAAAAAGAAATTAAATTTCTTACAAGTTTTGTTTATAAACTGAACTATTTACTGTAAAAACGCTATTGAAATTAATTCATGCGTATAGATGTTATCCATGGTTACCACATTTATTAAAATGTTTGATGATAATCGCACTATTAACGAATGTCGAAATTTAAAGGAAAAGTACAGTCATGTCATGAGATTTTAGTCAGAATATACGCGCTCTCTCTCTCTCTGTGCTAAAATAATATATAAAGATATTTTATAAAAGATAAAATAATTGTTCTAACAAAAATAACATGTATGCATCTAAAGTAATCAAAAGATTCTCACGAAATGAATGTAAATTTGAATTTTAAACCAAAAATGTCTAAAGTGCCGGAAGAGGGCCTCGAACAAGGCATTTATAGTATACATATACATAAAGCTGTCCAATCTAATTTTTGTTAGATTTAAGACGCTAAAAGCATAATTGCAAAATGCCGCTAGTGGCGTTACTTTCAATTTAGCTCCGTAAAGATTTGTTGGTTCCCACGAAACTATTAAATCACGTCGCCTTGTCTTTTAACTACAATTTGATATAGTAATTCATTGATAATGAATTTTAACATTCACCTCGTGTTGGCACAATATGTGAAAGTTTCGATTCATTTTCATTTGACAAGGTTCTCCACGATTCTTTTTCACTTCTTCTGATTCGTATTATTGATTGATCAATCATTGTTGCAATTTCGCTAAGTGGTAGACACAACCTTATTTAACATATTTGTTGCCTGGTGCAAAAGTTTGGGATGCACTTTTAAGCAAGAGTCGAGGGCGGTGAGTTTGGATACAAAGGTTCGCTTAGGTCCTTTGTAGCGGTTTTGGATGATTTTCTCCATCACCAAAGAACCTTTTCTATACAAACTAACAAAATATAAAGGTAAAATAATCTAATGTTAGTTACAATACATTTCGCAAAATATAAATACGAGCTTTGAATTTGTAATTACAAAATGTTCAGGTATTTTTCTATTTATTTGCATTTATAATATTGGATATTATGGTTTCATTTTTTATTGTGTACAGTTTCAACAATAAAATACAAGATAGACTAATCTACTTTTGGAAACGTCTATTGGTTCTAGTAGAACTGTCGAATTCTGTTAAATTATCCATGAACAAAAAACAACAAAAACAATTTAAACTTGATTGTTCTCTTTGTTCATGTGATTAATACCATGTGACCTGTGTCGTTTGCTTTGTTTGTTAAAGGCTACAAGAACAGCATCAGCAAGTGGATTTTTCTTAGGGTTTTTCAATTTCGTGTTATTCTAATTAATTAACCTTTAAATCATAATAATAATATTCAAATTATTTCCTAGATTTATTGTTTAAACAATTAATTGCTTATCAATAATTCATTGAGTTTTCCCAGTCGCAATTCTAGTAATTTGTATTTTCTATATCCTGTTGTTTAAAGATAACGAGTAAATAAATTTATAATAATCAATTCTGTTCTTCCTTTTGCAAAAGTGTTGCAATATATCAAAATAGGAGCACCTAAATGGGAACAAAATGCAACAGAGGTTTAAATATCCTTGAAAAGTAATCATTTTGGACAAGGTACATCTTAAAGACCTTGACTGTTATAAAAAACAACTTTCATGATTAAAATTGGCAGGTTTTTATTAGACCAGCGATTTCCTTGTGTACCTACGCAAAAATGATTCGAATAGAAAAAGTAGTGTTTTAAATGGCATTAACCTATTGGTGTTTCTTTAGCTGCTGATGGTTCAGTTGGTTGTCGTGAGGCGCTCGCGCGCGCGCGCGCATTACCCATAGATTCTTTGTTTAGTTGAAAGTCGATCGGCCGATACGTATGTAATGTACCGTGTCTCAATGCCAAGGACATACACATAGAGTTGTAGACTGTATGAATTATTTTGATACTGTAAAGTGAAAGGCAAACTCAGCAAAAAGCGACTTCACATTGCTCGAACATCCCAATACAAATATATGTGATGTTCTTGTGAAATAAAACTCTATTTAATTTCATATTTGAAATATCTAGCATTATAACATAAAATACTATAATTGTGTGTCTGTCACGCAGTGTCTTTTTGTTTAATCCATATCAAGAAACTAGAACTTATTGTAAGATTTTTAATACTTAGAATTACCAGTATTAATTGAGTTACACCTTAGAGACACCCCCATGTTAGTACGGGCTGTATTCTTGGTACAGTTACGTCAACGAATATTGAGACTCATATTATGAGAAACAACAACTTTATTTTTGTCGCTTATGTTACACTCACGTTTCTCTTGTTGCCATAAATATTGACATTGTTACACGGCAATCTAGCTTGAATTTAAAACAATATAAAGCAATATTATATTACATAGTGGAAGTATAAGAAAGCCGAATGAATACGTCTCTAGTTTTATATTGAAATACTTTTTATAGATAACGTAAGTAAACAAGATTCGGTACGTACAACTCACCGAACTTAAGTCCGTTCGATATTACAAATATAATTTATTACATAAAGGGGGGCTCTAAATTTTGGGGCCCTATAACTCAGGAAGTATACGGGCGATTGGATTTAAACTGCGAGCGGATTTAAATGGAGTACTAAATAATATGTGTAGCAAATTTGGTGTGAATCGCTCCGGTACCTTCAGAGGAATAGAGGCCATAAATTTGGTCTTACGAGCGAGTTATATATATTTTTGGATTCAGGGCGACGAAACAAACACTTTTTGTTAAGGAAAATTTTTTATCCATGCTACAGACACACGACCGAGCTAAAAAGTTAGTTTATTTATCATTACACAACATGAATCCCACAACGCATCTGAATATGAATTAATATTGGTGCGCAAGTTTATATCCAATATAAATTCAAGTTTATACAATATCGGCTGTTGTAACTTTGGCAATAATACCCGCACTGGGTAAAATTGCGCGCTGCTCACAAGATTTGCCGTGGTATACATAGCTATATTCACGGTAGATATAGCAACCTCTCCACGACACGCGAGCGAGTTACGGTAACACCATATGATGATGGCGAACCTGCTGCTCCTGCTGCTGCTGCTACGACTACGAGTAGCGCTGCGGTAGCATTTTGGTTGCCTTATTTAAAGTTGTGTAATTATTCTGTAAACTTTAACAGTGTAGCTTCAGTTTGTATATAGTAAACCAATTCGACAAGCACATCCCTTGTACACTGTAAACTAGTTTCCGGACAAATCTATTATAGTTAATTAGTTTCGTAATGTTGTAAAGCATATTACATTAGACTTCACAGATATATAATGTAACTATACTACTAAAACATATATCGACTACTTAGCGCCCAAAGGTGACATTGTTCATTGCGCATATTTACTAGTTTTCCTTGTATAATAATTTGTTCATTTTTCGTATATTAAAAAAATGCCTATTTATAAAACAATAATAAGGATATTCCGCTAACTCTGATAGCAATTGGGCTATTGCTTTGAAATTTGGTTAAACTTGACCCGGTACCTTCTAGAAAAGATCTTACAAATGCATTTATAGCTCGTCCTACAGTAGTACAAAGGGCTATAGTGTTCGGCTGGGTCTATTTATCATTGGGGAATTGAAAAATAAGTTGCACGGATTGCTGATTGCGAAATTGATGCAGCTACTTGAACGATTTAAACCAAATTTGCTTTATATATAATATGAGTACATATTTCATAGCATTTTAAGTTCGATAGGTATACTTCCGGAATTATAGGTCCATGAAAATTAGAACCTTCCTTATTACTTATGTTTGAATATATAAAAATAATCTATAAATTAATATAATTTTATTAATATACATAAACTGAAATTTAATAAAATTATTGTTTTTTCACTTTCCATCATATTTGCTTAAATTCTTGTGTGATATACAATGAAACGGGACATTGATTAACCATTAAAAAATTAGTGTTCATAAAAATATTCTCTTCGCATTCGCAAAATCAATAAATAATATTAAAAGACTTATTTTTTATTAACATAATGTATAATGCTTATTTTTTTAAGTATGTTATAGCTACACATGAACGAATACTATAGCTCTTCTGTACTGTATATATATAAAATTCTGTAACCAGAGACTATTTGCGAAGCAATTTGCCTTAGTGCAAATATGCCTATACTAACCTAAACCGGATATTAATAATAATATCTTAAAACGCACCGGAAATCTCCAGAATTCTTACACTCTTAGCACTAAACCACAGAAAAAACGTATATTATACGGGTCTACGGATCTGCCGGCCAATAACCTGTCAACTCGTAAACTTTTGTTTGCCGCTCACTAGCAACGGCGGATTTAACTAGCCGGATACACGTGCCCGGAGAGTATGTGTATAGTTTGCAGCATATGTTTGGCCTAACTAACGTTAATATCAAATGTTGTAACATCAAAATATTTCAATGTAAACGTACATAAGTTTATGCATAATATCAAGTGTTGGTTTTTTTTTTTTACTCTGCAGTGTCGGTTTTTACTTATTTTAATTGATTGTCGAATGGGAACACTTCTTATTGCGCTATTTTTAACGCTACAGTTAGCTCTAACCTTATTCTTTCGGACACGTGCGTAAAAATTGATGCATTTTTATTTTTAGATGAAAGAGTTGTGGCGTAAAGAAATATATTGCTGACATTTCGTTTTCTCTTTTGATATGTTTTTATACATATTTAAAAATCGTTAATTTTCACAAAAGAAAGTATTGTTCCAAACACAAATGTGTTCCAATATCTCGAAATTTCATGTTTACGCGATTTAAATTTCGTCTAATAAAATCGCTATAGTAAAGATTATTCAAAAACAACAATTATGCATTTTTAATGCATAACGCTGCTGTAATAAATAATGCAGCAGATTATTTAATATGGTCATAATATGATCGCTTTTGTCAGGACATTAAAAATAAATAATAATTATGTATACATCAGTACTTATGTATATGTATTCAATTTGATTACATTAGGTTCCTATATAGGGATATTTATCATTTGGTTTGGTACACTACACACATAAACACAGCACAAACATACAATAAACATGTGCATACATACATACACACAGACGCATTAACACGGACATACAAATGCATGATTTATAGTTTCTCTAATTACTGAAAATGATAGGTGATTTGAACATGGTGGTGTATATATAGAGGTATACATTTTGGCCACACCACACCAGCGCCAACACTGATCAATATTCTACTATGATGATTCAAAATGGTCATACATAATATGTGATATATACTGATGCAGTGCATCCCAAACTATTACTATATCCATACAATTTACACATCAAAATGTATAAAGTGGAATTGTAACAAAAATAAACTATCCGATAGTTGACCTTCGGCGATATAGGCTAAACTAGCTTAGGTCCAACGCACCTATGCGTTCAGCTCGCCTTTTAAATAGAATCAGCAAAAAACAATTACCTAGTATAACAGAATCGAAGATTGTAATGCCATCTATTGCTGGCTAGATTAGTTAATCTAATTTGTACATTTTTTACGGTGCGCTTAAATCTGAAAATTTGCAAAAATGTAATAGATATAAAAGTTGTAGATTTTTTGGGATACTAAAAGAATTGTGCAAATTTGCACATACAAAATTATAATTTTTTATGGCTTTTGGGTTAACAAAATGAAAAAATCTTGCTGTGAATTCAATATTTGGTCTTTGGCAAAAAGGAAACTGCTAGAGATATTTCATAAAACGTTTGCAAAATCACGTACAGACTAAAAATCTTTTCAGTAACACACCAAAAAGGAAAAAGTTCGATTCTGATTTCAAATCTGTTGTTATGCAAAATAACCAATTTATATATGTAGATTAAGCATCTCATATTTTCCTTTTCAATATCATATATCCCTAAGTACACATTTGCTGATCCAGGCTAAAATATATTGTATTGAATATATTTTTGTAAACAGAGCGTCGACTTAATGAACGGATTGTTCGACTATGCGTTAAGTAACAAAATTTGGACATCTTTTACGCGCATCTGTAAATTTGAATATGTAAAATATTTATATTGCGTAAATCGAGTCGGCACCCTGTATGCGTTTTGCTTCCAATATAATGATAGTACGTATAAGCTCATCAACGCAATACACCAATAATTACGAAATTAATGTTCCGTATGGGATAAGCCGATACTGGTTGCCATGCATTTCGTTATTGAATTTTGAGCTTGTTCATCGACTGTGTCCAGAGATATAGCTAACTATTTTGCACAAATATTAACCTAACAAACATAACATTTTCATACAATTATACCCGAATTATACTTGTTCACAATCACACAAATGATACACAAATAAGCAATACCCTATAGTTAATTTGATTAAAAATAAAAAATTATATTAGACATTTTAAAAGAAAACATTTGTTTCTTTTTTAAAGAAATCATCCCATGTGTACAAACTTGATTGACAGGCATAAAACAATTCTAAACACAACAAGGATTCGTGTGGTGTTTTTGATTATTTGAAATTTCCTAATTAAAAGCTTGTATTTGCCCCAAAAGAAAATCACTTATTTTTGAAATTTATATGTTTACCTTTGCTACTTTTTTTGTATCTTGAAAACGAGTTAGAGAAGAAATAGAAATTCTTATTATTAGCATAAAAATATAAGTATTGTATTTACGATAATACGTTTATCCACGATAAAAAACATGATCCATATGTATCTGTATATTCTTTTCCATTCATTCTTTATCCATAATTCATGTATCCATTTGACAACTGGAAGAACAACAACCGATGTCCAGTAATAATGTGCTAATGCCAACGTTAAATAATAATAAATAATGGAATGGGTGGAGGGTGGTGAACAATGTGGGGAGAGGGGCCAGTTACCCCATTGGCCACGTCACAGGAGGATGGTATTTCGAATACATTATTAACATTATGTTTTATAGAGGGCTGTTTTGCATTTGCGTGCGTGTGTGCGCGTGCGTATTTCCTATTGTTTCCTACATGACCCCTATTCTCAATTTTCAGCTGGGCATATTCATGTTTTCTAGTTTACTCACTCATCTGCTTAGAGTTAAAAAAATCATCACGATGCACATAATATGAATCAGTAAATCTTATTTCTGTTAAATCTTCGAATTCAATTTTTTTTATAATCAGAATCCTATCTTTAGACCGTCCAAGCAAGTAAAAACTGCCCATTTTTGTTCTTTAGAACCGAATGACTCATTATATATTTTTTGAGGATTGGTGTCTACAAAAACGAGTGGATAAAAGTTTCTTTTTTATGATGGTTCTAACCCTCACGATATAACCTCTATAAAATTGTGCTTCTTTCGTGCTGACGAGTACAAAAAGTGGGCAGAGTTGCTGCCATATCCATATAATTCAACTACCTACCCGAAAACGTAACAAAATGAAACTTTAGAAGAATATTGTCGACCTTATGTTTTCATAACGTGTAATATACATATTATTAATGGCGTAACTTTGCCCTTCGGAGTCTAAATCGGAGTAAATTACAAAAAAGATGAGTTAGGTACTGCATATTAGGTTTTGCCACTCTATTTTAGTGATTTATTGAAAACTTGTTTTATGTCTACTCTTGTTTATATCGAATTTTAAAGCAATCTATTTTGTCCTTTTAGCTAAACGTAGTTTAAATATTTCTAAAAATATATATATAGTTATACAGTCATACGGTAGTACAAAAGAGCTTTAGTCTTCGCTAGTCTGTGTATTCAAAATTTGTTTACACACGCAAACGTATGCTCGAAAATAGTCAGATTCGATTCAGTGATGGTCAGACCTTGTACCTATTTCCGTTAAAATATCGTGTTCAAATATATCCATGATTACTTCGTCCAGAAACGCAAAAATCTGTAGTTAAGTTTTTTTTATTATAATCTGGTCGTTGGGCGAGCTGAAGGTATTGGTGCCTGCATGTATGCGTGTTTTATATGTTTGCCAACAAATCTTGTCGATCAATGTAAATTGTATAAGTAACGTGCAATATAATTGTTTAAATACATTTTTGAAGGTCGCTTGAAGGACATGCCAATTATTTCATATATATATTACTATAATACTACCTGCAAAACAAGCGAATGTGATAGAAATCTGAAACCTTCGAGAAACAAAAAGTTTGACGGTTAATTTTCTTGGAACACTAAACCAAGTGGATAAACTAAAGTAGGCCACTTGATTTTGAACGCGTGGAAAATCGAGAAGCTTTTACTGGTAAAGTGGAAATGAAAACACAAAATGAAGAAAACCCACCGGCCACCAAGAGGGCCGAGAACTTTTGTAATTTACTGAGGTCAAGTTACCCACGATTGATTTCGATTGTGGTATTGGAGAGGAGTCCTAGAATCGTATCTAAAAGCACATCAACTGATCGCGGTAGATTACACGCTTGTAAACAAGAACAGATTTATCGAAATAATTTAAACTATTTTGCTTTGAACTCAAACTAAAAGTACTTGATTTTTTTACCCAATCAAACTTCATATTACTGCTAAGTAAAATTTCATACTATAAGAAACAATGTAATAATAGCATTATTAAATGTACGAAGTACATTACCTCAACATTCTTAAGAGTAAATTTTAATCGGTGATTTGACGGCTGTCAATCTTCGATGGGTGCCTTGACAAGTAAATGTACAATTATTTAAATATATTTTGAAACATGATTTTATCAATAATTATATGTTTAATTTTTTTCCCCATTTTTAAATACTATAAAATAAAATATAAACATCTGCAGTGCCCTTCACTAGACTTTTTTATACCTGGAATGTCGAGTGAAGACTACTTCACTTTTTTATTATCTTGTAATTTTTTTGGTGTTATGTATGAGTGTATTGACAAATTCCTTCTTGCTCAATTATGAAAAATACGCAGCGGTGTTATGAAAACAAGTATATGGCACCAATAATCAAATAAAGCACCTACAGCCTTGGTGTTAATTTATTATATGAATATTTTATTATCTAATCATCATATTCTAATTATGACACATTGTTATAATACACCAATCATGAATAATACAACACAAATAAACATGATTGATTTGTTTTCAATGTGGGCAGTTGTGCTAAATGATGCCGAAAATTACTAAATTAAATATTTCGTTAATAGTTTTAGAGGTACATAAAAAATTTCATGGTAACGACAGAAAATATAAATTATTCAATAATGAAATATACAAGTATTTTTTGATATAATAAAATTGGTTGGTTGGCATCTCGGTTGACCTTAGGGCCGTCTTCACTCTAGAATCCGAGCCTGAAGGTATTTTGCTGGACCTAAAAAATGAATTTTACGATTAACACTGGTCAGTTATGGATCCTTGAAAATAACAGCTTTCTATCTCTGTTGCTTTCAAGAACCAACAAATATGATTTCGTTTTTTACAGATCTTAATAATACTTTAAGTGTATGAACGCTCTTGGTGATCAACATATTATAAATCAAACTGGTTGTAAAGAGACGGGTTAATGTTTATTAGCCAAAATCCTTTTAAATTTGTTACTATGCGAATGTTTGTCTAACAAAAAAGTCAAATTTCATCGTTTTTAGATAGTACGAACAGTTTTAGTGACGGTGATGGAAGTAAAAGTGTGTGACTGTACCATCTATCCATCCTACTTTGTGATAAAAGCCTAAACTGAATTTGAAGGCTAACCATTCACTTTACAGACACATAAGTAGATGTATTAATAAATCATTTATAAACGTATATATAGTTATCAAATTTTAATAATGTGCACATTCTAATTATCTATGATATTCATGGTCTTCCAAAAAATTCGCATTATACTTAGTAAATTATATTTTATTTAAGTACATTTTATTTATGTAATGTAGCAGCCCATTAAGTAGAACAATGAAAAATCAATTAGATACCTATAATTTTTGTTTTTGCTATAATGCGTTAGACCTCCAACTTGAACATAAAGAAAAATAAATTTCTTTTAAATATTCTCTTCAATGCTTAATGATTTTACTAGTTAACCCTAGTTATCACGTTATCAGTATTAAAACAAGATTTAGTGCGCGTAAAACGCACCAATGCGTAGAGCTCGCCTTTAGGTAAGATATGCGTTGTGAGCAGTGGTTTTTAATTATTATGGTCTTTTGGTTAACAACTTGAATAAATGCTACAGACACACGATCGTTTGCTTTATCTTCGGTACTTTGTACGGCGAGCTAAAAAAAAGCGAATTAAGGCCTGGTATTACGGTCATGGTTTAAACTCCAGTTTTGGTTTAAGTTCAACATTTTGTATTTAGTGCCCTTTGAATAACATTGATACACAAATATCGTAATTAAGAAAACGTAAGGATAAACCTTAATAACTAATAATATTTATTTTTAAATTTAAAATATCGTAGCGCGTACGCCTGCGCTAAATCAGCCGTGAGGCTCGTTAACGACCAGTGTAGTGCACAAAATACAATTGTTATAAGGCGAGTTTAAGGCAAAAAAGTATGACTCTTTTTTGAATTAAATCTGCTTAAAAACTTGAAATAATACCTCATTATCTTTGCACACTTATACACAGCAGTAGAACTCAAATATTGAGCGTGGGTACGGGTACACGTGCCCCGGCTACGCTCAATACTTGGGTCCGAGGGTGCACCGACCCCTAGTGCAGACTGCTCTACCCCCTTGTGTAGCATATATACTATACAGCTGTTATCAAACTCTGTAAAACGGTTTGAGCATTTCGGGGTTTTGTTTGACAGTAAAATTTGAATAACTATGCGATGTTACGCTTGTGACACTGCTCCCCCCCCCCCACCCCCCGGCACCCTTTTGCGATGGATAAAAAATTAGATTGCGTCAAAATTGTTCATGTATCGCGCGCTATTCATTTTACTACTGCTACACACCCAATCATGTATTTTACATAAGTAATCATATCACCTTCGCCCAGTTTATTGCTTGTTGTTTTAACTGTTCATTTTATTTGCAGGGTGATCATAAAGTGTAATGCATTGTAGTTGTAATTTTCACATTACTTTCACGTAATATTTTAGCGACAACCTTCTGTGGATAAAAATATCTAACCGCGCACAGTTTAATTAATATGTCTTTTGGAGTTATTCCTATTTTCCTATCAAACTAACATTCATTATTATTCTACATAACTGTTGTTATGATTCACCAAAATCCACACTTACCATCTGCTAAACCGGGGCACCAGGGAGTCATAACACCAACATTTACATCATCACTTTCATATAAAAGGATTCTGTAACTTGTTATGCTTTGCTCTTCATAATGGTTATGACTTTGTTTCCAATGTTAATCAAAAGGCACTAGAACATTTTAATCTAGCTGCATAACAAGAGCAAGCGTTATTTAGTCTTTTAAGATAACAAGTGAAACCGTTATTAACAGCAAACCATATGTATTCTTGTAAAATAACAAGAGCAAACGTTATTTAGTCTTTTAGATGACAAGAGGAATCGTTATTAGGTTTATTTAAATAGTCGAATCTTCCGCTATTAATTATTAGATAACAACAACACCCGTTATTTAATCTGGTTAAATATCAAGAGCATCCAGTATTTCATTTATTAAATAACAAGAGTATTTGATAATCAGAGTATTGGTTCTTGATAGATAAAAAGAGCAACCGTTATTTGGTATTGTTAAATAACAAAACATTATTTCATCTTGTTAAATAACAAAAGCAACCCAGTGTATGGTCTTGTTAGATGACAAGATTAATTTTTGTTAGATTACAAAGGCAACCATTTGATAGTCTTATTAGATAACAAGAGCAACCGTTATTAGGTCTTGTAAAATAACAAGAACAACCTTTATTTGGTCTTGTTATAAGTTCTAAAATTCTATCTAATGTTCTGCGTATATAATTGGTTTCACTGCAATATTCAACATGTTATAGATTCTCCTTACAGTTTTACAGACTTGTCGGTTTAGCAGAGAACTCTTGTAAATTAGTTGGCGCTGTAGAACCTATATCTTTTTACAGGCAATTTTAATATCATTAACTTTGTTCTGTATAACGAAAATGTTTGACACAAAGTAAACCTTTGCAACGGCTCATAATAATGCCAAACCAGTGCCTTTGGCGTCGTATCAGAGCCAGAGTGTCAAACAAATTGTATTAGTTCAAATTGATTAGTGAAATCCACGATATGCGCGCTTGCAAAATGTATCGATTGGACGCTGGTATATCGTTCGAGCGCACTTGTCCTCCTTAATTTGATTGAAATCAGCGTCGCAACTTCGGTTCGAGCGCGAAATATAGCTACTACCTCTACTGTGAAAAAAATCCACACGCCAAATGTAAAATCACATTAATTTCAGGCAAATGTTCCATATATACGTGTGCGTATATATAAATCTGTCTGATTGACAGTCGCCCAGACGCACACTCACCCTGCCCCGAATAGAATCAGCTGGGCTAATTAAACAGTGCCATTGTAATTGCAGCAACCCCACCCTGGCGTTAGATTAATTTGTATATAACTCCATATACCATTATCTCTGCACAACGCACAGTCACAGCGGACTCAAATTTTGAGCGAGCCGCTATCTTCTATCTACAATATTATATTCATCAAATCATATTATTAACCTCGTATATGTATAATGAATAGAAACTAATGTTTGTCTCGCAACGATTTGTATCCATGCGATTTGAATCCATGCGATGATCAGTAAAATTCAGTTTTGTATTTTATGGATTTATGGCTAATCTGCACACGCAATATTTATTTTTGTTTAACCACTACTAAATTATACATCATATATTATTAGGCCCAGCTCAGCTCCAAGTTGATCCAAAGAGAACTGGTATATATAACATATACCTTTTTTGTAATGGTTTTGAAGTACTAGCTATCACAACTAACCAATACTCTTCAGAAATATTCTGAAATGTCATTTATCTAATTGAGTCTATTTTGTTTTCTTGTCGTAATATTGACAGGCGCAGATCCGATTTATTAAGCTACTTGCGAATCCATGACAACTTAAACAAGAAACTTATGATTTTTCGTAGCAATTTTCTCGTAACTGGTACATTTCTTCAAGAAACTTTTCAAACAAAAGTTGTGCGAAATATTAATATCTTTCATTATGAACGTAACTATTTTTGCCGTAAGTGCAGCCGTTCTAGTGATATTGGAGATAGAACAAAAAATGCATAGAGTAAGCACTGCCGGTTTGAATATTCTTTTCAAAAATAGGAGGTGCACAACTAGACCATATACTAGTCTTATGTTTGAAGTTTCATAATTTTACGTTCGACAGTTTCGGCTCTAGAGAAGACACCCCGAAAATAGTCACATTCGATTCAGGAAAGCTCAAAAATGTATATCCGTTGAAATCTCGAGTTCGATTATTTTGGTGATCCGTCTACTTACTTATTACTTTGTAAAAGAAAGTAAAAATGTACTTAACTCTTGCTTCCTCCCGTTAATCTCAAAATTGTACCAAAAGTACAGTGATCTGACTTCAGTATTATTTTTCCAATATACTTTTACGTGAAATTAGTTCACCTAAGATCATTTTACCCTTGAAAGAAAATCGCCTATTTTAGGATCAAAGAAGAATTTTCGGCTTGTGAATTATATGTAAAATCTATAGTTTTGTTAATTTTGGATTTTATTAAATATTAATGTATGGTTTAGGCTGTCGTTGACCTAACGTTTATGTGTGTGCAGCTCCCGGAATGGTAATTTTAATAATTTTCCAATATTTTAAAATATAAATTTTATATTTTTGTTCATATATTTTATAAACGTAATTTGTCGCATTTTTATTTTTGTCAATAATGAAAATATATGTATTCAAAACATATAAAATTCATAAAATATGTGTCCCAACTGACATTTTTCCAAACATATTTGCACAAAAACATTATTTATTAATGCATTCATTTCATAACATAAAAATGCGTATAATTTCACAAACATTTAAAATATCCCATCCACAAAATTCATATTTTTTCCCATTTTATTATTTCGCGTTGATAACATTATTTATGAACGCACTCATTTGTATTCTAATTTTAAAAAGGTATAATAATAATCATATATAAAATATATATGAAAATCGGTATAAAATATAATGCAAATATAAAATGGTGAATTGTTACACTCACAATGAAATAATTCGAGTGTACTAATCTAGCTAGCCAATACGTCTGGAACATGATTTTATTTCAATGTGAAATTGAAGTTTATTCAGCGCCGTTCGTCGGTTAAAAAATGTATTGATCGTTCGGGTGATTCAGGGCGGGCGGGGGCGCGGCGTCGAGAGGACTGCATCAAATGAAACAATGCACTGTGTGTGTTACGCGTCGATTGTCGTTTAAATTTTTATTTTGCCGAACGTATACATATAACTAGCCCGATAATAAATAAAGCAACAAAAATATTCGGTATTGTGCCCAAGCTTGTTTTTTTTTTTTGTCAAAATAACTTCTCTGCAAATGACAACTACACAAAACTAGTATATTTCCTTGTTTATTTGCAGTATTTATACATGGAATATGTTTATTTAAATTCAACCTGGATTTAAATACACTCAATATAATATACGTAATTTAATACAGTAGATTTATTTTGAGACAGTTTTCAGGTAAATGGTAAAAATATTTTAAATAAAAGTTGCGCAAATTTGATGAGATTCACTTATTCATTAACCTGTGTCGTTTTCAAGATACTTAAAAATGACAACGATAAACAAACACTTCCGATTTAAGTATTAGTTTCAAAAATAGATTTACTTTCCTGACATATACAAAACATCATATTTTTATGTGCAACGTTAATGAAATTGTTAATTATTTAAGTTTTAAGACAGAGAATGTGCAGTTGCATAAAATAGCGGCAGAGGACAGTCTTAAAATCTTAAAAAAGGCAAGATCAATATTAGGTTGCATTCTGTTTTGTCAGTCAACCAGGCGAACGTAATAAGCTCCAGTTATAAAGCGTATATAACGTTTCCTTCCGTCTCGTCTTGTCCGTGGAAATATTTGGAAAATTACCGGCCGACATTTTTTGAAGTTAAAATCATTTGTCAAGCATAAGCACTTACGTCGAAACTTCGCACGCGTTTTATGCTGTGTTATGGTTCCGTTCCACCACCTCCAGCGCCCAGACACGAAAGTGGTTAAGCTAAATTGATGGATTTTTTTAAAAGTTCTAAACTATAGGTGCAGACAAGTCTTTGGGATAAATTCTTTAGATAATTTACACATTTTTATCGATTCGCGCAGTAGATTTACTTTTGCGGCAGTTAAGAGATAATTAAAAGTTTTTCTGGTTGAAGACAGGTCAGTGAACTTTTTGGCGTGATTGTCAACACTATAAAAGGCGATCAACTAATTTGAATAACTTGAAACTATAAAAAAAAATGGTGGAATCAAAAATTGTTAAACAAGTTTTGAAACAGTGCAGACTTAAAATATTTGTTAATTTGAACATAATTTTAACACACTCATGCTCGATAGTTTGAGTTCAGTTTTTGAATTTTAGAAATTAAAAAAAATCTTAACAAACTGGGCTTGTCTCGTCACTCTGCACTGTAAAAAATACATGTAAAATTACAATCATTATTTTTGTATTTTTCCTTAAAAATTAGCGTAATATTACATATCTGTGTAATTTTACATGTGTTCTTCAATTTTTATGTAATATTACCAACTATGAATATATTTTATGTGAACTTAAATAATTCACTGTAAAATTACATATTTTACAGTAAAATTAAATTTTCTATTGCAAAATTAAATATTCAATAGTAAAATTCCATATTCTCGCAGGCTGATCTGTAAAAATACGAAATTGATGTAACTTTACTTGGAAATAATCGGAAAAGTTGTGATATTACAAAATCGGAGTGCAAATTATTAGTTTTTATGTTATTTTACGCAATAATAAAGTATTATAGTATTAGGTACGCAATGCTTTGAAGTTTTTATATATGCATAGTAAATAAAAATGGTATTGTTTATTCATGAATATCAAAATTTAAGGTAGGTATAATATATTCTATAATATATGATATAATATATATATATATGATATAATATATATATATATATATATATATATATATATATATATATATATATATATATATATATATATATATATATATATGTAGACATTATATGTAATTTTAATTTATATCAATGATTAATAAAAAAAAAAGAAAATGACAATGTTGCAGCTTTACATAAAATATATAATCGATGGTATTTTTACAATTAAATCTAGTATTTTCACAATTATCTTGTGTTAAATTACATGTTTGTGTAAATTTGCGTTTGCGTTGTTCTGTTGAACAGACGCATGTGTTCAGAGTTCAGACCTGTTTAGGCTATACATGCGTATGGTGCATCATATTGAGCAGGCCGTATATTTGTTTAATGTATAACTGTGAATATATTTATATATAAAGAAGAGGTGTTTCTAATATCTAATTGAACATTGAAAATAGAAGTTTCCTTTTTCAAGTAAGTTAAATGAAGTTATATATTAATTACCATTTAAATTTTTATTCCAATTATGCAAGTAAAATTAACAGAAACTTTCAACATATACATATGTTATTTAACATTTGCTTAAAAGCAATTTACGTTAAACATGTATAATATCTTGTATATTTAGGGTTATTAATTATCTTATTAGAACTTGATAGTTAATTTATAGAATTGTTGAAATTTTACGTTCAAACTGTAAATTTAGGATTGGAAAATTATATTTTACATTTTACATTAGAACAAACTGTTACATTTACAGCGAATTTTACATTTTTAAACTGTAAATTTAGTGTTTGAATCTGTTATTTTATATTTTATCAAAATTTGATGGTAAATTTACAGAAGTTAGAGGAATTTTATATTTTAAATGGTAAATTTAATATTTGAAAATGTTTTTCTACATTTTGTAACTGTATTTTCATATCATATATTAATGCTGAAGATCACATTTACTTTATAAAAATAGATACCAACATCGAGGCACCAGAACACCATTATTCAACTGCTTAAAAGGTTATAGCAAAATACTTTCACGAAGAATTTGGTTTTCCTTTATTTGAAGTTGAGGTAAGATTAGCAAAAATATAGTATAAGTATAATAAAAATTTCTACAGTATTCTTCTTGTAGGAAGATGCACTCAAATAAAAATTAAAGGGAGAATCGGTACAGTCCAACATTTCCAGTGTACCTGGTACGTTATATTTTCAATGCACCCCTTTCAGCCATCATTTTATAAAACAAAATAACAATTCCTTTTTTATTTTACTTCCAATTTAAACTTATTTAATTTTTTTTTTCAGGGTCAAATGTAATCTGCCACAATTATATATGCATTGAAGATAATACAATAAATGAAGGAACCGAACATATTTTGGAGGCAATTTTCGCTATATTTTTTAATTTCAAAATGAAATACACGAATACACCATAGGATTATTCCTAACAATGGAATTAATCGATTAGATTATATTTGAAAATAAATCCTGACGTTGGGAGCAGAAGTAAATGATGTTGTGTGAGGTCGGTCATATCATTTATTAACAATTTTAATGAAAATTTTTTTTAAATATTTAGTTGAAATATGGATGATTTTTTTGTTTAAAGTTTGTTTTAATTAGAATTTTTTGTAAACAAATGACATAAATTAAGTTCGCATAAATGTTTTCGATTCTTTGTTATTTATATTTGTAATAAAAACAATTCAAAAAAATATAACTTGATAAAATACCTATACTTTCTTCCTCAGTTTACAATTGCAAAAGTAAATTTACATTTTTAAATGTAAATTTACATTTCCATTAAGAATACCATTACATTATTTAATGTAAAATATACTATATAATCACGGAATTTTACATCTTCAATTAGTAAAGTTACATTTGCAATAGTTAATTTTCCCAGTTACACTTGTAAACGTTTTACATTTACATATGTAAACATTACATCTTATATTAGTAAATTTACAATTTCAAAACTAATGTTACACATCATTAATGTAAAATTTACATTTAGCGATGTATTCCTTTACTACGACATCTGTAAAATTACATAACATAAATCTAGATATGTAAATATACTGTTCAATTTGTAATATTACATTTTATAAAATCCAAATAGTAAAGATACACTGCTATGTAAAATTACTATGATTATCGAGGGTCATGATTAAACCAATGATTATCATTGTAAAAATTTTTTACTGTGTGATTATCAAGCCGATTTCAACGAAATTTGGTATACACATAAATTCATTGCCCAAAAAGTTCCTGTCGCATTTTTGATCCAATCATCTTTCTTCGTCTAGAGTTATAGGGCCCAAAAATTTGAAACCCAAATACTAGAAAATTATGCAAATTATTTTAAGACATTTTATGACTACATCATTTCTTCATGTAAACCCAGGAACTATAAAAGAATAATTTATTGTAATAATTATTAAATATTCATTAATTTCTTTAATTATACCAAAAAAAAATCTATATCTATAACCTTGCAAAAAGATGATTTATAGGAATAAATTTTAAATTTATAATATTGTCTATAACAGACACATGCGTTGATTTAAGTGTTTGCATGATTGCAACAACTAATTTAGTATTCCAATTGTGTTTATCTCTTCAAAAGTAACTGGTTATAAATTAGTTTTATTCCTTAAAAACACTAGGTTAGTAACATGTCGCATATACCCAAGACCTTGGGCTCAGTCATTTCATTTTCGAGGCCCCCCAGAC
Organism: Leistus spinibarbis; assembly: GCA_933228885.1. Classification (NCBI taxonomy): domain Eukaryota; kingdom Metazoa; phylum Arthropoda; class Insecta; order Coleoptera; family Carabidae; genus Leistus; species Leistus spinibarbis. The sequence continues at coordinate 10,287,482 of OW121795.1, read as the reverse complement.
GTATATATTAAAAATAATTAAGTTTTTTTTTTTATTCACTATTAAAACATGAACGTTTAGCAATGTTATACATTATAATTATTATTGTTCACAATTAATAATAGTAAACTTGTGGGAAAATGATGACTATTTTTTATGTGCAACACTAGAAAAGTGTTCGTTATGAAACTTAGACAAGTGCTAGTTGACCAATAGTGCTCTTTAATCGGTTACGATTGCGCAGTTTAACTGTGAGTACTGTAAATCAGTAATTCCCAACAAGTTGCCTGAGGCGGGCATGTGTTTCGATATATGTCCATGAACCAGCAGTTCAAACAAAATTTCCTACTTATTTTTCGCTCATACTGTACAAAAAAAAAGATACTGGATAGTATGTTTGTAAAATACAAAATATGTACACTGGTTTCGTTTTATGAATACAAAAGTGGGTAAAATCTGTAACTTCGTTCATTAAATGCAACGATTTTAAAGAATACGATATTTCGGTTCTACGTTTAGTAGTAATTTAGTAAAGCAATCCACACACACACACACGGAGGGAGAGAGAAACAGATACAGTAAAACTTCCCTAACTCGAACTTCTATAACTCGAAGTATTCTCTAAGTCGAACTTTTTTCTTGAACACTAATGTTTCGTTCTTTTTTACATGTTATTTTATCTCCCTAATTCGAATTTCTATAACTCGAATATTTCTCTAATTCGAAGTGATATTTTCTCTCGTTGTATCTATCTCTAAGTATTCTCTAAGTCGAATTTTTTTCTTGAACACTAATGTTTCGTTCTATTTTGCATCTTATTTTATCTTTCTAATTCGAATTTCTATAACTCGAATATTTCTCTAGTTCGAAGTGATATTTTCTCTCGTTGCTGGGGTATTCCCTACGTACGAATAGCCGCATAGCACTGACAATCAAATTTGTACGTGTGAGGTGCAGGACATATATTTATTATTTCAGTGTGTATTTCAAAATGTCATTGTATATAATTTAGTGATCGAATTAGTTTGAAGATTAGATGATACAGTGCTGTAATTACTAGTTAACAAAACTTTATTTTGAAGTGCATATGTATGTATCTCGAATATGAAGCGAAATTTAAATTGTTTATCATTAGAGGTAGAAAAGGGCACAAAGAAGAAAAAGGATATTGCTATACAATTCGGTATGCCCCCTAACACCTTATCGACCATTTTAAAAACAAGGATAGACTTTTAGAAAAAGTTAATAACTACAGTGGTACTAGTAAACGCAAAAGGCTTATTACACCTTGTGTTTATACTGATATTGATGAATGTATGTTCCTGATTATATATACAATTCTTTAAATTTAGTGGATTATTTTGTAGAAAATGAAAGGTGGTCTTGTAAAATACAAAAGAAAATTACTGAATACTTTAAAATAAACAACTAATTTTTTCACATATTTTTATTGTAAATTTTCTATAACTCGAAGTTTCCCTAACTCGAATCTTTTATCCTGTACCTCGAGATTCGAGTTAGGGAAGTTTTACTGTATTGTGAAAATCAGCAAAAGAAAATTTTGCAATTGGTTTTTTTTATGATTCCCTTAATTTCTTTATAAGAAAATAAACATATGTAAAATAATCTTTTAGCCATTTCGCCATTAAAAACTTATTAAAAATATAGTTGTTTCTAATTTGTATACTAAACTAACTTCGTTGACTAATCAGTTTACGAAAATAGTTTATTTAATGCTGAAATAACTCTGACTAATCAATATATACTTAGTCTTCTAAGACATAATGTATATATTCGAAGTACTTACTCATTGCTAACATTTACATGAATTTACAACTTACAAGCGTTTACATTTACGTACGCACTAGAACGAAATTAATACGTAAACAACAGACTTAATCTTATCTAATGTAATAAGAGTACATAGAGTAAACAGGAGAATATTGAAATGATAATTATTTTTATGAGAAAGCTGAAGTGGTCTTCACTCGACTTCCTTATACTTATATTGCTAGATTGTCATGATACATAATCAATATTTGTGGAAAACAGGGAAACGTAAATTTAACATTTTATTTTCAAATATAATCTCATTAAATGTTGCTAGTAATTTTAATATCTTCAACTTTTACAAATCAAAATACGTATTTCCTTTAAAATCTCGTATTTGTATAAGATATAAATGAAACTTTCCGCTGTATAATATATTAACTAATATAATATTTTCTAACTAACCATAAATATAAATATTAATTAAAATTAATGTTAGGAAAATATTACTACGTAAATTAAACAAAGTTTGCTGATAATTATCAAATACAAATAATATATAGTAATAAAGTGTGATATATCTCTTCTGGATACACCATAAATGCTCCTCCCATTCCCACTCAACTAAATAAAAAATTACATTACACCGTTTGGCATAAAACTCAATTTGGTTGCCGCCCCATGCAATGGTGTTAATCAGAAAATTATGCTCTAAAAAAAAATCCAACAAAATATTTTTTGTCTGTACGTACTGGGATGGGAACACAATACCAGCTGATAGAGAGTAAAATAACAAAACAGTGAAGCAGTGCATTCGTGTTTATAAATAGCATAGAAAAGTGCAATGATTACTAAAATAGCCGACTACACACCCCTTACACGCACACATCCAGACAGCAGCGCTGCAAGCGCGCCTATACAACAGATTCAACCTTATTGTAACGTTGCTGTAAGGTTGAAACTCGCATGTGCGGTGATGCCTAAGTTCGCAGCTGGATCAATACACCCTGCTATTGGTTTTAGTCATTACGGTCGCGAGAGCCAATGGCGGCAACCCTGCATAAGGGTATGGCACACTAACGGACATACGCACCAACTTGATATGCCTCCAACGAGGGTTGAAGCACTAGATGTACTCAACCTTCCAAAGCAAGAAATTCTGAACTCCGAAGTTTCTGTATATTTCAACATTATGTGTAATTAGATCGAATTACAGAAATGTTTTAAAATAGCAGAATTTTTATGTTCAACGTTATAAATTACAAAGCGTTCACGCACTCACACACAGACAGACAAATACATAGACATCACTACGGAAATAGTTAAAATGAATTCAGGAACCATCAGAACGAATATTTCCATTAAAATGTCGAAGCAGACTTTTCTTGTAGTCACATAATTATTTTTTATACATTACATATAAGTAAAAAATATATTTTAAGAGTGTAGAAAGTAAGATTATATTTAGTGAAACGTTAATGTTTTTTTTTCTATTTTAAAAATGTGTGTAACCTACCCAAATTTGTATTTTTAAAAGTGCATTATTGTATAATAATGAAAAATGTGTTGCCAAAGTTTATAGTTTTTAAGTTAACCCAATAAATGATTTCTTCAGCACGAGAAGCAAGGCCCCTGAGTTTCTCTAGCAGGGCGTATCTCGTTGAATACACCATACTGAAATCCCAAGTTTAACGGCACGTTGGTCGTAACTATTATCGTAAACATAGACTGACGGTTTGGTGTGTGCATTTGCTGTACCATCTTCTCTACGAAAGCTTTCGGATCAATTTCAAAATAACACAGTGCTATGTTGCATTTCGAAATCTACTGTGAAGTCTCTGTGAAGATTCTTGTATGGTCCTGTCACACAGAACTTAACTTTCTCTCTTATTATTTAAACGAAGAGACACATTGGATAATATAACATAATGCAATTTATAAGATTATAGATTGTTAAAAAGAAATATTTGTAATCATCTATTTTAATAATATAACTATTTTTTAAAACGATATTTAAAGATTACACGCACAATGAGGCAAATAAAGGATCTTAAAGAATTCGTAAACTAATTTTTTTTTTACTGTTAATTTGAGCGTTATAATTTTGATTTGATGAATTAATTAACTGGTCGATTATGATTTTCTTCAACCAGACTAACTTATTTTCGTAATAAAATTCTTAAATGTTATTTGGTTAACCTTTTTTGTCAAAGCTTAGTGTAGAACGTCATGGGTTTGCTCATGGTTTTGTTCAAGGTCATGTTAAGAACGAAATGATTCAGGTAAGCGGTGGATATTTTTATGTTTCACCAAAAGTAGTTCTTTTGTTTGAATTCGACATGTTGTTTATATTTTGGGACCAAACACATAAAATCGTTGTTCATTCTAATAACTAGTTGAACATTAGTGTGGGGGGACAGGGGTATATTGTCGTTAATACCGTCATCAGCAATAAAAAGCATCCTAAACACGTCGGTAAAACGTATCGAACAAGCGAAAAGGACGAGTTTTCTGTACACAACGTAAAGTTAGCGTGGTACACAGTTTTTCGGGCGAACCGAGTGTGTAAGAACGCGCGCCATTGTCGACGCGCAGGTTCGGGGGACGCCGACGACCAATCCGGTTCGAGTACGGTTGGCGAGTTGGTTGCTTCGCTCAAGGTTACCGTTCAGTCCGCGTTTGGTCGCCGCGACATGCTAACTTCCCCATATTTTGGAGTAATACTGGTGCCGTCTGTACATAGTAATTCGTCGACATTGTTCAGTAGTGTACATCAACATAATAATACAAGCAAGTTCTTTGGACACCATATTGTGTGGGATCCACAGTGTTTTTTACGGTTAAGGTCTTTACATGTCAACGCACTGAATCCGTATGTCGGTTATTGGACAGCCGCGTCCGCTTTGCAACAACTACGCCACCCGGTTACTATGGAAACAAGGTATTTTTACTCCCAAATTTGTTGCTCATTATCGTTTATTGCATCCTTACCAACTTGTCAACACAATAAGAAAACACACACGTTTTAAACTTGATTCCTTTCTTCAGAAATTTACTTCAATAAATAATCCAGGAAATCACATTGGTTTTCTTTAGGTTCTAATTTTCAACTTTACAAGCTTAATTATTATTTTTATACATCCCTCCACTTATAAACCATCACTTTAATATTAGTTTTGGTGATTATCTGAAAATTGGAACATACTAAACCATTTTTTATCGTACTATATTGCTCAAACAAAAGGGGAGTTAACTTTCGCTGTATGAAAGTCAAAGTAGTAGCTCTACGAAAATTATTAACATGTTTTGGAATTAGAAGTGTTAAATATTATTTTTGAGAAATACAGTTTCATTGTATTTCTAGGATTGATAGATTTAGATAATTGTTAGACAATGACTGTACAAGTTCAACAAATGTTGGAACGGCTTCAGGCATTAAAGTTCAGGGTTTGAAATGGTGAATGGGCAAAACTTTGATATTAGGCATCTTTGGGGAGTCCAAAGAGATTTGCGACGTAGAGCAAGTCAGGGGAGACAATATGCTCGTATATTGGTTGGGGGGTTTAACGAATAGATACTTTGGGGAGAGATGAGTGAATTGTTTAAGACGTGGGGTTGTTCTCTATCTTTTACGTCATAGAAGGGTTTTTAAAATAATTTAAAAGCGAAATTGGTTTTAACATATCTAGTGGATTAATTATGACAATTGGTCATTGAATGTATTTTTGTTAGTGGTGTTTTTGATAGAAATGGGCATGAAATCAGAAATTAGATGAGTTTACAGTTGGGGAGAGAAAATCGTAGTTATCTTTTACGAACATTTTGATATTAAGGGAGTTAGATTTGATTGTACGAATAGGTTTATATATTGGAAAACCGGATAGAGTCGAAGTTATATATCTTTAAATTCATTTTACGTTTGTCTACAATGAAAAGGGCGTGAAGCGTGTATTTCGCAATATTGGGTGTCCTATCCAAATATTGTATTGCTCAAACTTCTGGAACGAATATTCAACTATGGATTTTAAAGAGAACTTGATTTAGATATTTAAGCGTTTACCACAGGAACAATAAATCGTTATTTTTATTCTTCTTGCCAAGAGGAGTTATTTATGTGGTCAGCTTGAAGAATGATGACAATTGTATTAGTAAACAAGCGTTGTTTCATTGTGTGACCTTTGCTATCAGGCAATATAAATGTTAATTTAAACTTCCTATTTACTATCATCATCTACATTCCACTTGCACTCTGAAGGCATTGCACAAATATGTTTAGCAATAACTCTCCCTTTAGCGATATTCTATTTTAGACCTTGACTCGTTAGCGGTGTAAATGGTTAGTTTTGAGGAATATCCTCTTAAAATTTCATATGGAAACTTTTGTAAGATGCTCTAAACTTGTGCCGCTGCATTTCGATCGGAACCAGTGCTAGTCTCGCCACATTGGTCCCTCCATCCGGCCAAAGAAATTCTGCTGAACAACCGTTTCACAGTATCGAGCTGGGGCACAGCTGTTCTTTAGTAGGGTCACTGTATTCCTACAGTTCTTTGTCTGTATGTCTGGCATTGCCTTCTCTCACAAAACTAACACGAAGAAAAGAAAGAAATGCAACGAAAACATGGTGGATTCTGTGCGAATATTTCAAAGAATTTTACTGTGTAAATGCTGGATTTATCCCAATGTTTAGAGATTCTCCTAGTTCGATCGAGATATATTATTTATATTTTACATTGAGAAGTAGTAACGGCTTAATTTTTTTAGCACCAGAATATAATAATTCCTATACAATTCATTGAATTAAGTATTAGAATTGCGCTATTACCTTTAATATATTTCGATTTTTTTGTTCGATAAACGGTAGCCTAAGGCTGTAATAAGTCATATTTATAATAATCGTTTGGTATTACTTTTGCAAAATTGTTGCTAAAAATAGAGAAATATAAAAAGTTCAGTAACCGATTGCCTTAAATAAAAATGGTCAAAGCCCAAATTAGGGAAAGTTGGTGATGTTCGTAGAAGGTTCACAGGTTGAGAATCTCCGTCAATATGCCCGCTAAATTGTAGGAGTGTGGTTTAACACAGCGTGTAGACACTTATCGTTTTATCATACTTCGCAACATAGCGAGATTAAATTGTGAACACACTCCCAGGTAAAAACTTACAAGGTGAACAAAAATCGTTCGCGGTAACAGCAAGCAAACGCCGTATGGTCGTAATGGTGGCAGGAACTATGTTCGGCGAGCGGTTTTGAAAGAGATTATATTATTCTGGGGTATAAAACTGCCGAAGGCAACGACTCGTTTTCAAGTTCGTCTGTTGCTTGGCTGTTCGATGTTCGTTCTTTGCCTGGATCGTGATGGCTGGTTAGCCTCCTTGAAAAAGACCCTGTCTGCTGGCCGTATGGTTGTGTTAACGGTTGCCGCCGCTGCATATGCAGCTCAATAATACAAGTTTTACAATCCCGGTTGGCAGATAAGGGAAAGGTACAGCCGTGCAGCGAAGCCCTTTTCTATTTACTTTCAATGCAAGCCGTTTTCAAAACAACACTCTGACCCAAATTTGTCCTATATAAACGGTGCGATATGACAAATTTTAGTAGTCGCTCGAAGCTTCATAACAAGCCTCAGCGAAGTAAGGTTGTAACAAACTTGTTCAAGGTCACACAGTTTAATAGACTGAATACTTGGTGTGATGCAGATGCTTTGGAAATGCTTCAAAATTACAAATAATTAGATATTCTACTCTTTAAGTTCATTCACAGCGAACCAATTAGAAATTAGAATTAATAATCCAGTTTGTTTTATTTTTATTTTGTTGTTGTGAATGCTATTATTGTTTGTCATATATTAAACTGTGATCACTGTACAGCAAAAACTGTTAAAATAAGTATATGTAACTTTAAATTTAAATTCCGTATCGTAAGGGTTTACTTTTTTACTGTCTCGAAAATGACACGAGTTAGAAGTTTTGTCTACAGATATTCAAATCACTTTGAAAATAGCTATTTTACATTTACAGTATGTTGCTCGCGGAGCGATTGTCGTAAATCGGTATTTCATGCCAAACTAAGGTTCGTAAAAATCGAATTACACGTATATAAAAAGTACAAATAACAAAAAAAAACAGCAAACTTACTAAAATATAGAATCTCTGGCGGTGGTCAATAGAATTTTTACAGATAACTTTTCTACAATATCCTTGAATTAATCAAATTTTAATGTGATGATACAAATAGAATTTAGTGGATTAGGCAATACGAAATCGCATTTATGAGGTTTGTTAAGTGTAGTTTAGTGTGTAGGGGGTATTATATTAGTGTAGGCATTTTGGTAAAATTGTGGTTGCAATTTGAAAGAAACATGAATTTATGTTGAAAATTGGTTTAAAAATCATATTTTTGTGTTTTTCTTAATTTTTTTTCACCCTTTGAAATTTTTTAAAGAAGTTTCCTATAATAATTTGCCAATAAAATTAATCTTATTGTCTAACAGTGAACCATTTACAGGGCAAACCACAATTGTAACCATATTTTAAATATTTGATTATGCAACAATCATTTATACAAAATTGTCTTTCAAAATTAAGCATTTCGTCACTTAAGCATTGTTCACAGCTAAAGAATTAGAAATTAAGCTTAGAAATTATAAGTAATAATTTGAGTTTGTTGTATGACATACAAGGTTAACGTTCACAGCAACAAAATTTATCATAAATTGTGTTAATTTTGTTGCTTGGAATGTTAGCATTGCTTGCCATAATACAAACTAGATTGTTATTTGTAATTATCCAAGTTTAATTACTAAATAATTCGCTGTGAGGTAAAATGAATCCACTATAAGTAAGGGATATTAATTCGATGCAAATATTTTGATAATATATGAAACTGTTAATTTATGTAGAAAATTGATTGAAAATCGCATTTTAGTGCTACATATTCTTCCTTTTCATGTTTCCTTAATTGCTTGTTTAAAATGAAAACGTTAGAGGAAGCAACTCTTTGAATCTTCTAAGAAATGATTAGATAACACAAGGTCAAAGTTATCCTAGGCTAGTGTTATCTTTTGAAGTCAAAGCAATCTTTTGTGAGTGTACTTGATGCGGCCCCTTCTACACGAACACGAACGAAGATGGAACTATGGTTGGTGTAGTGTTCATAACCAGAACAATACGTGTTTCCTTTAGAGTCAGCTAGTTCAACCATATATGATACGCGCTTATACATTCTCGCGGCCAAACTAATCATATTCACGTAACATACGAGTAATAAGGCGCTCTATGCAGTGTGACCTTGGAATCACTTTCGCGATTCTAGTCGACGAAAGGGATCCTCTCTCCATTTGTTATTATTCCGCGCAATTTTGTGTTATTTTTAATTCGGACAAATTTTATTTCACGTCCCAATGAAACGTTTAGGTAATTTAAATATAATTTTTACATCCGGAGCAACTTTTCCGTTTGTTTTGACTGGAATATAACTTTAATTTATTATTACTACAGAATGTGCCCACAGCGTAGTTTGCCTTTCAAAACAGAATTACGTATATATTATGTGAACAAAACTATTATTTCTGTGTTTGATACTAAGTTTCATATACATATATATATAAATGAATAAACAAAAATAAAGAGAACTTACAGGAAACGGAAGTTAGTCATTGTCAAAAATTTTACAACTTTCTCACATGTTACCTCTTCTTCAATATACTCTTTGTCTCTGTCTCAAAACTTTAAAAATAAGTTTGTGCATGAATCATAATTTATACAAGCAACGTTCACCTCTCTATTCATAAAATATTTCTTAAATTCGCTAATAGACAACGAATTTATAAGATTTAAATAAATAAACTTTGAATCCGGTACGTATTGTGAAATCAAGAATGCGAATATAAATATAGCACAACAAATCAATACATAATCTTTAATTATATGTATAAGAGAGTTCAGTGTAGGGCGCTGCTGGTTTTTATACATGCAACATAGGTAGTTTATAAAATAAATTTAATATTAAGTAATATATACACACCCACTTTTAAGAATAAAATTTTATTTATTATAAACTAATAAATCACAAGTTTAAACTGGCACAATCCACATATGGTTCTAGGTTATGTACAAATACATTTTACGCAATACAATAATAAAACTGCAAACTGTAAGTACGTAGAGTATATATGTACATATTCTTACTACACCATGCAAAAAACATCTAGGTTAAATTGGTATATATTGACATTTACCTATTTACAAAATGACATGTTTTTTTGGGACAACTTTTAGTTGCGACTGTACAAACGTACTATACGCCAGGTGCAGTATTTATAAAAGAAATTATTCCTTTTTGTGTGTACCTTTCTTCCTTGTGTGTCAATGTAGGTCTTCGTTACATGCACCAAAGGTTCAGGTTGAACATTTTTTGAAAAATCACACGTTTTCGTTTCACTTACCGGATAGTCTTTGTGGTGTGGGATTTCAAGGTACAATGGCGGAAGTTAGGTTTGATATTCTGTGGGGATTCCTGCTGCGGCCATTGTCCCAAAAGATAACTATAGATTACTACACAATATGTTGTGTATTGAGAGAAAGGAATTGCTTTTTGTACATATTACACCAGCGGGCCTCGCTACGCCCATTATTGGGGATATATATATATATATATATATATATATATATATATATATATATATATATATATAAATTAATACAATATATATATATATATATATATATATATATATATATATATATATTGTATACATTTATTATTAATTAACTCTTATCTTTTGACCTAATATGTATCAAATCTCCCGTTTCTGAATAGGAATATTACAGATTTACCATCGAGTTTAATATGTCCTAATAATATTAGGAGTATGGTATGAGTAATTGTTTATAAATATAATATTGTTTAATGCAAATTTAAATAATAAATAAAAACAATATATTTCAATGTCACAGCAGTAAAAATAACAATATTGTTTAATGGGAGACAGGAAACTAATCATAATAGAATTTTAATTGTATATTATTGAAGAGCATTGTAACAGAACAGCTGTTGTTGCATTCACATCATATACAACATACATACAACATGCTATCATGAACAACAACAAAGTCATTTTAAATATTTCCACGTTTTAATTCATTTTTTATTTACTACCATATAATATATATTATTTACATTGCATTTAATTATAACATACAATTAAATGGAAATAAATATATATTCTTGCAAATATAATAAAAACTAATGTTTTGTTGTTGAATATTTATGAAGGATATGTCTTTGAAATATTTTCATTCAATACGTTTACTTTTGAAATGCTCTAATTTAACAATGGTCTTTTTTTTTTAATCTTTTACAGTAAAACACAGAACGTGTATTTTCGTAAAAATCGCGAGTACCAAATTTTAAATGGTTACAATACTCCCTTAGCTCCGGAGCAGAAAGTAAATAAACCAGTCTTTATTTTCTGACTGTCACATACCTTATAAATAAAGAATTTATAAATATATTAATAATTGAGGTTATGTATGAGAGTTTCAATGAAAACAATTTCAACCTATGTACAAATTTGCTTGGAAATATGATAATTTCTATGTAGAACAAACAAAAATCGCGAACAAAATGTTAATTATATTCCCTTTTACTTTGGTTCGAAATTACTAATCTGTTGATTTTAATATAAAATTCCATAAAACGATATAGAAATCCCAAGTCTTATTATATGATAAATTGAAAGTAGATTAATTAAAACTATGCACCTTCAGTTTCTCGGTAAAACATTTACGTTCAAATATCTCAATATTTAATCAATATACGTTTTACATATTTCAACAACTGAAATTGATGTCGCCAACAATGCTTTCCATCTTGCCACTAATCATTATGTGCAATCGTTATAATATAGCTGGAGTGGCCTATTTATATAATTATAATAGTTACACCCGTGAGCACCGTGTGCCCATACCATAGGCAAAATACAGTCTACTTCTCGCCGATATTGTTTAATTATATATATATATATAAACATTCACATGTACGTGTGTGAATAAATGAATATGTAGAACGCTTTGTTTATATGTTTCTATGGTTACTATCAGTGCAAAAATCGTTTAAGCCACTGTAAAATTTTGATATGTTATACTTTGCGACAAAACATCAAGGAAACTGTCCTATTTCTATTTTTATATATTACTATTTATTACTTTAAAAAGTATTATCACTGCATAATTCAATTCAGTTTCGCCACTGGCTATTTATTTATACATCAAGATTATAAAATATTAAAATTAACGTAGGTATTGTGAGTGAGGTTATTATCATTCAGTTTAAATACGAAATAGAAGCAATGAGTAAATTTATAATTCTGGTTTTAAAAGAGATAGAATGATATTGTTATTGATTGGTTGACAAATAATACAGAATATAATTCAATAATTCAATTCAATGAAACTGCCTCACTGTTCGCGTACGCAATATTTTAAATTACAAAATAATTATTATATATATTAACACCCAGCTATGTGTGTGTGTGTGTGTGAAAGGGAAATCCATGATTAGGTGTAAATTCACAAACAATTTACATGAAATAACGCCACCCATCAAATTATTCAATTAGACAGATGGATCGGTGAGGAGTGGCTGTATTTTGTGGTGCCCACGAGTTAACCTAGTTATAATTTTAGTGTAATGTGTATTTCCGTTCAAATCTCGAATACTGCAATTTTCTTGTTTACCATATTTCTTTACATACATTCACTTAAAGTAAAAAAATGTAGTGGTTTTTTTAATATGGATAACACCATTGTTAGAAATGACAAATGTTGCCTTTTTATGCTACTGTTTTAACAAAGTTGATTGAGCCATGTAGTAACAAATTATTAAATTTTCTTGCAATTACATCAAAGAAAAAGAATTAATTTAATATTATTTATTTTTGATAAAGCGATGTATTTTATTTTTAACAAAATATATGAAGTATATAAATTTGAAAATATAGCGCTCAGACCATTTTACGAGCGTTTTTATCGGGACTCGAGAGAGATGACGTCCGCTGTTAAACCTAATAACTATTAATATCGTATAAAAGAGTTGGACAATTCCTGTTATTACATAATAAATCAATTGCATTACAAGGCTAAAAACAACACACATACACATAATAACAAACACGAATGAACACGAGTGATAGTAAAATTCTTCAAGCGATTCATTGAAAGTAAAGATATATATATATATATATATATATATACTAATTTCTATCCACTATATGAACGTAATTGTCTAACAGCTGTTCCTCGGGGTCCACCTACTCATTCTATATTCAGATGACGCATGTAGTTCTGACCACACTAGCCAGCTAAGCGGAACACTTGCGCTTACATTACATGACATCAGTTCGATACACGTAGACTGACACCACCGTGTTATTTATTCTCAACTAAATATAATTTATAAACATAGGGTCAGCAAGCACATTTTGGTACACTGCCAGCGGCGTTATCTATATATTGGTGTGGATATAATTATTTGGACTATAGTATATTTTATTACTGTGGTTAATAAAATTATTGTATTTATTTTTAATTGGTTGGATTTATGCAAATTTGTTAGTGTTGAAATTGTGTAATTTATAGCTATGTTTATTTCATATTTTCGGGCTATATTTTAATCTACCAGGAAGCTTGCTCCATTTTAATTAGATCCTGGAATATGTTCCAAAATGTCTGTCAAACTGCTAATATTTGCAAGCAGCGTGTAATTTGGTTACTGTATTTAACATTCACGCCTTCATTTTTACTTTGTTAGGTGTAAAACCTTGTTTTTTAGCTCGCCGTACGAAGAAAATTGTAAGACTTTTTATATCTATAACATTTTTCAAGTTGTTAAGCAAAAGGCTATAATAATTAAAAACCACTGCTCGCAACGCATATCTTACCTAAAGGGGAGCTATACGCATTGGTGCGTTTTACGCGTACCCAATCTTGTTTAGGAAATAATTTTTAATATATATAGAATAATAATTAGGTCTTACTTTTACATAATTATTTACTAAACTTGGAGAAAAAAATAAATTAAAAGAATAATATTCAATATACAATTGTTTTCATTGTTGGTTGTCGAATTATTGGATCTCTGCCAATCGTGTTGGTCCACATACGTGTTTTATCGTTTCAAAAATTAATGATTCTGAATATGTGGTCTTCATTTAATTACTATCCATTAACAGCGTGCCAATTAGTAAATAAATTTAGAAATTACAATTTATAATCCAGTTTGTTATATAACAAAGAATGCTAGCATTCACAGCAACAAAATGAACGAATTAATTATAAATTTTATTGCTGTGAACGCTAGCCTAATTTCTAATTGAGCCGATGTTATAAAATGCACTTTTTTATAATTCGTGTCCTTTTTGAGATGTGCAAAAAATGACACGAGTAAACAAGCACTTCAATAACATAACTTGTAACCATTAAAAACGAAAGGATAAACCTTAAATTTGCGTGGTTATTTCGAGAATTAATTATATTAAGTAACAATTATGTGTTTTAAATATTTATATAGAAACAATTAATTTTGAAATCTTCGGAAATCACTCTAAATTAAACTCTGACTTGTTATGTTCTATTTAACCGTTAGTAACAATTATGTTTATGTATTTTTAGACAATGGCAAAATTAATACCACATAGTGTTATGAAAGTGTCATGTGAAATGACGTATCTGAACTAATTTTAGTTTTTTTTTATTATGATAGATAACGTGTGGGAGACCAAAACATCTGTCGTTGATGACTTCGTCAAACATATGTTTAACCCTTTCATTGTCCCCTACTACCGAACACAAAAACATTCGTCTCATGTATACTGTATTTTGTTAAATACTTAGATGTGTATCTTGTTTATGTATTTCTGACATTCGCGCATCAAAAGTAGGCCAATTACGTGTTTAGAAATTAGTATTAGCAATTACTATGCAATTAATTTACACATTTAAGTTATTTTTAAACTTTACGCAAAGTTATACACTGTTTATTTATTCAATAATTTACTGGTAAATAAGTAAATAAATAGATATTAGTACATAAATACCAATATTTATTGTAATGATTATAGACAGTAATGTTTTGAATAACTTATAGACTAGTAATCGTTTTCGTCATGGCTCATTTCTCAAGTACTGATGCAGCCCCTAATGCCTCCAGCTCGCGTTATAGAAAATATAATACATTTACGAAGGAAACATTATTATATTTTATATATATAACGGCTGATCCGTCACACACACACACAGGTATACAAGGCAGCCATTTTGTGAGATTACTAGCGAACTAAATATAAATTATGTTTGCGAATAGTTTTTCTACTAAGTGTCCACTAAATGAAATGCAAATTAACAATTATCAATTTCATGTTAATTTGTGTATCGCCATAATCTTTTCTTCGTGATAATTTTGTTATAAAAATAACGTAAAACATGGCCTTCCGTGTTCAACGAAGTTTCAATGTGGGTTACGTGATCGTGATAGCATCTAACGTGAATTATCCAGCAAAAAAATAAAAAAAGGAAGTTACCTTTACTTTAGTTCAGTTAATAAACAATTCATATTTGAACAACAGTTTATGAGCTGATATCGTTGTACTGGTTAAATACGACATAATTACTGTGTTATTAATAATATAGGTCTAGATAACATGTCAAATTTTATAAAAATGAGGTAACAGAAGCGTAATAAAGATATACAGTACAAATATGTTATTGTAATTATTAATGGCGCAGATATTCCGTAAATAGCAAATTTTAAATTATTTTAAATATATCAGTGTTTTGGTTAATATGTTAAATCGAGTATTTACAGTTTGTCGACTCGATTTATAGAATTGTTTAATGTCTGATTATTTTACTGCAAAAGAAAACATGATACGGGGATGAAGAATCTAAATAATTTAAATATTTTTGATGAATTTAAGTATGTAAGAATTATGTTTATTTATAGAAGAAACATATTTTTTAAATATTTTCATTGATTATAAGCTCGTACAGTAAGCTGAAGGCATTAGTGCCTGCATCAAAGCTTGTTTATTGAATAATGACTTCATATACTTTCGTTATACTTATAGTTCGTCAACCTTCATAATCTTTAAAGACTGGAAAAAGATCTGAATATATTCTTTTATTTCGTAGACCCTACTTCCTATATTGATTCGTCTTATCACGCGATTATACTCATTCTGCGCTTGGCTTCTGCATTTATTTGTTCTACATTTTACTTGCATTACTTTACTTTAGTTAACTTTACTGCAAACAGAGTCATATTCGCCCAACTAGAGTGACGATTAATTTACGAGATATTTGTTTCAAAATATGGAATAAATGGTCTTTCAGAAAGCTTTACAATATGACAATAAAATCGTAATCAATAAAATTAATAATAATAACACATAAAAACCAACAGGGTCTCACAGACCCCGTGTTAGTAGTTGCGTAACTCGAGAATGCGCCAGTACTGGAAGGTTAAGAAATAGAAAATTTACACCTGCGCCCAAGTTCCAGACGACAGTTCTAAATTTAACCGCGACTATTTAGAAAATTAGAATTTAGAGCAGTTATAATATATATAGGTGTTCGTATTTAGAGGCATGCGATTTCGTAATAGTTCAAACGGACAGAAAATCACTACGTGAAATAATGAGCGAAATTACTCGGCATTAAAAAAGTTTTACGAAAAACCTTGAACGATAACGATAATTAAGTATATAAACACGACATTTGAACGCCTTTAGGCACGGATAAGTTTTAAAGTGTCAGTAGGTATGAAAAAAAAAAAAAAAGTTTTATTCACTTTTTTTACGCATGTTCCAAATATTGAATTATTAGCTATAATTCTCAAGTTTTACATTATTGTTATCAATGATGTCATAACGTTATATGAATATGTTTTATAGTTAAAGTAATGTTTATCTATTTTTGTTTCAGGTGGGTTTTATTCCATAATCTCTTAAACTATTCATAATGGTGGTCTAATTCGTAAAAGGTAATATGATTTTATTTAATTTTCGGGTTTGTTTTGGCAAAAACGAAAATACGAATTTGCAACAGACATGTAGCGATGTATATATATGTATATAATCATCCGACTGATTGTAAAAATGAAACATGGTGGCCATGGAAATTCGAATAAAAGAAAATCGAATACGGAGCGTACGACGGTGTCTCTTGTTTCATAAAAATAAATACATACAAACGTTATTTTACACGTTTGCGCCTGTTCAGTTCAGTTCAGTTCAGTGCAGTGCAGACAGTGGCATTGAAAGTGGGCGGGGCCATCAGACTCGTAGAGTTCAAAGGCCTGTTATTGACATTTCCGCCCCTGCCACCCCACCCCCAAACCAATCCCGCCACTACCATGCCATTATATGCACACACGATGTCTGCCCCCCGCAGAGCACAAAGGGGGGATGGCCAAATCATCAAATATATAGATTAAATTCATCACAATTGAATTGTTTGGTCATTTTCTGTTATTCGCGGTTTTTATTTTTCATTTATTCTATGTGTTTTATTCTGTATGATTTTTAATTGTTTTTGACCAATGTACCATTTCAATTTTTATTTATTTTTTAGTTTTTGCCATGTTTTACGGTTTTGTGTCTAGTAATTTTGTTGCATTTTTGCGTTTTTTTTTATATATCGCCAATAATTTATTGTTTTAATAATGTATCAATTTAAATTAAAAAATAATTCATTTTGTCGAATGCAGGATGTGAACTCTGAACATGTTATGAATACGTTTTTATATCGCTAATATTTCACTGTTTTTGTTTTAATAAAATTAATTAATTTTGTCGGAGGGGCAACATTCGAACCCCGTTAATTGAACTATAGTTTATTTTACTATGCATATTTATAACTTTTACTATCTTATATGGAAGTATTGTTATCATGAACAGGTTCAAACTCGAGATTTTTACCAAAATACACGTTTTGGCCATCTCTGATTCGAGACCGACTATTTTCGGAATGAAAAATCGCTCTATTTCAATTTTTACATTTCCTCCTTTAATAATAAACAATATCTTGAAAGCTGCACTAAGGCCCCGGTTGTCCATTTTATTTTTGGAACAATGTCTTAACCGAAAGTAACGTTTTTCTTCCTACTTTTTCGATATCTCCAAAATGGCACGAGTTATTGAAAAAGTGTTTATTTGCAATGTTTTTTTTCTTCGAAATTATTTTAAATGATCCTTTTTGAAATTAATTTCGAACAAGGAAAAACAACGAGCTAAGAAACAATATCTTGAAAGCTGCACATCTTATTTTTGGAACAATGTTTTAACCGAAAGTAACGTTTTTCTTGCTACTTTTTTTATTTCATTGTGCTTCACTTTCTTGTAATTTATTACATATCTTCTTAATTATTCTAACCTAAGATTATATGATGTTAACAAATGTTTGCGAATGTATCGTTTGATTTTAGTAGTGTAAACGTGGCTCATGACGTATCAATCTAGTATCGTAGAGTATAAAATAAATAAATTAAAACAACAATGTTTTTATGAGGGTTTTAATGTAAATAACGTTATATTTCCATAATAAAGGGTTAATAAGGAGCTCGTTTTTTTTACCTTATATAAAATTCAGTACAGAACATTATTTTATATTTTAATGGAGCTATAACTTAAGTTTCCTTATTTCCGTCTTGGGGTACAAAAAAATTGCAGGCTAAATTGTAAATATCGTTTTAACGTTATGTCATGGGAAAATATGGTTGACTCACATATCACACACACATTTACGTTAAACCAAAGACCTTGGGCTCTACCTTGGTTACACGGTCCCTTGAGGGATTTTGCCATTTCTCATTACCCCTATAATGTACCGTATATGCGGAAGGGCCGCAGCAATATGTAGGCCCTATTTTATATGCCTATAGGTGTGATATATTGTGATTCTGTAATTTGAATGTTGCCCCCCTTTGGAGCTGATTTTTTTGGGGATTTAGTTGAGAGATATGTCATTTTTTGTTTCGAATTTTGTCAAGATAATCAGTATATTAATATTTGAAACATTTTGGTAAGGATTTGTAACCATAGTTGCACAATCTGTCCACAAAATGTGTAACCGTAAATTTGTAAGGTTACACAGTATTTACAAATGTAATTTGTATTAGCATTCAACATAGGTTTGGTTTGAAGGATATCTTGCAAAATATTTCGTATGGAAATTTTTACAATTTTAATACCATATACTGTAAAAAAAAAAAACAAACAGTAGTAAACCACAATAAACTTTTTTAAATATTGTGCTTGCAATTTAATAATAATAAAAGATTTATTTGCAAAAAGAAAATTAACCTATACATAACTCGTTATAAATATATAAATTTAAATATATAAATTAGAATATAAATAATAATAATTTATATTTTAACATATTTGTTTCTAAACAGGTCAAATTCCATAAACTCTGCTCTATTTTTTGTGGAACTAGTTAACATTCTATTTATTTATTCAGTTTTACTAGTATGTCCAGTTTTCTTTCTCAAATACTTTGTACTCTAAAGAGTTAACATGATAATTTTTAAATATTGTGTAACAATAATTTCAGTGTTATGAAAATCTCTATGCCAAGGCTGATTCCTATGAATGATTTAATAACCAATATCCTTGGTTAAATATAAGCTATTTCCCGGAAACTGCCCGGATGTGCATAATAAATAAATAAGTAAATAAATGGACATCTAACAATTACCAGCCACACACACAGCTAAACTAAAAATGTTCACGAATCTCTTGTGAACATATATACATTTATAAATATTCAAGTATTTTATTTATATGCTGGTACTCGTATAGTCTCTCTTGTAACGACAATTTTCAAAGAGGGGTGGGTCGTCGCTTCTCTTTCGTTACTTTACTGTTATTTTCTTTTTGTAATTGTGTCTCTTAACCCTTTCCCATGGAATGCAGTAAACCCGGTTTTAGCTAGCACCGCATGTAACGGTACTTATAATCCTGATCTTTGTATATGGTTGTCAAAATGTTGAAACCACTCATTCCTAAAAGGCTCCAAAATTACTAAAAATTATTTATGAAGTACGTTTTTTAACCCTATGACTCCGGAAGTATCAGGGCTTTTGCATTTTTAATGCAATAGGCACTCATATTATATGTATACGAAAGTTGTATACAATCGGTTCAGTATCATGATCAGATATGAGCCGCAAAGTTGGTTTTACGAGTTTTATTGGTTACCATTTTCTTTTATATTCGTGCAACTACGGCTAAACCACATTTTCAAATAATTATGTCATAATTAATATCGTTATAATTATAAAGCGATAAAAATTTTCAGAAGTTCGGGTAGTAATAATTTCCGAGAAATTTAATTGAAAAGATAAACGTATATTTATATAAAATGACGTGTAGGTTGAATAGGGAATTAATATTAGTCATAATTAGAATGGTCTATAAATCAATAATCCCATTTATCTAGAGCCTATTATCTGATTATATTATCTATAATTCCAGAGCTGTCTATTTTGTAAACGATACATCGACATACCCAAATCAATAATTCTGTTTTAATTTGGGTTAAATTTTACTTTCTTGGGCGAAGCCTTTTAGAGGAAGTATTGTAGTCATGAAAAATGTCGAGCTACACATTTTTAGAGCCTCTAATTTTTATATTAATATTTTCGAGATGACATGAAAGCTCTACAGCAAAAACTGTTACAGATAAATATATGATTTTTAATTAATAGTTTGCTTATAACTCGGAAGAAAATCTATTCTTGAAAACTAAAACAATCAAAACATTTAGTCAGCTAATTTTTATTATTTCGAAAACGACGTTGATTACGAAAAAATGTATAAACATAAAGGATTGTTCACAGCGAAACAATTAGTAATTAAACTTAGAAATTTACAAATAATAATCTAGTTTGTATTATGACAAGCAATGTTAACATTCCAAGCAACACAATTTATGATAATTTTGTTGCTGTGAATTATTACTTATAATTTCTAAGCTTAATTACTAATTCTTTAGCTGTGAACAATCCTTAAGAGTTAAATATATTCCAATTTCTTATAAGCTTTGCTTTCAATTTTTTAGAATAATCGTACAATTTACTAGACATTCGCGTTTGAAATTAGTAAATTTATATTTTGTATTCATTGTTACATAGTTAAATTATTTAACCATAGAATTATAAAAGTTGAAATATATCACATATATATTCTTTATGTACAAATTCTAAAAGGGGGTACTGTAATTATGAAAATTGTCGAACTAGAAATTAAAATGAAGTCATCTAGAACTAATTATATTGATATTTCTTATATCTTTGTTTTGAAAATGTATTTTTTTAAAACCCATTTACTAGAAAACCAATTTTGAAATTGATTATATAAATGTATACGTATTTACCGAAATAGCTGCACATTATGGTGTAGAAAGAATGTCCAGTGTAGGCCACTGCAGATATTTTATTATTATCGCGATAATTTTGAAATGTTGCAAATTTGACATTAACAGTCAGACATGTGAGTGAATTATTTCCAAATGTCACATAACCTTGCTTGTTTTACTATCAAATTCAAACAGGTATTAATTAATGACATAAACAATGTTTTAACCAAACTGTTACATGAAGAAAATAATCATAAGAGTGTCTGATGATGAAATGTTAACCTTCCAACGGTGTCTTGAGCAAGTGGTAGGGCTCAAGCGATGGCACACTAACATCATCCTTGGCCTATAACCATTTCCCGCCATCACAGAGATACCAAGCACACAGAAAGTTCTGTATTTATTTATTTATTTATTTATGGAATATACTTACACGTGTTGTTTGTTTTAAATGTAATCATCATCCAACCTGTGCTAGCGAAAGTTCACTACGAAAGGTATCCATGCAATTGACAACTGTGCAATCATAATAAATAATTGAAATATCAACTAGCTTATTAATAATTAGAATGTTTTTAAATGTATAGTACATAGTTTATCTTCAGAACTCTAATGATCATCAAAATGTTAAGCTTAACGCTAACTATACTATTTTTAACAAGATTTTTATGATGAAAGTATATTATGAAAAATAACATTACTAGATTTTAGTGCATTTGGGTGTTTCGAGGTCCCCTGAGTACGATTTCACTATTTTCTCAATGTCTGTAAGTTTCATTACTAAAAAACTACTAAGCGCAGACCAGTAAAATTTCGTTTATGATACAGCTTAGGCGACCTTCACTCGACTTTCTTATACTTTCACTATCTATATATAATATTGCTTTATTTTGTTATATCTGCGATTAATTTGAAACCATGTCAATATAATTGCTGAATTTTTATGTTTACAATACTTTAATTTAGACTTCGTCTTAGGCAGTAAAGCGTGTGATGAGTTTCATTTTATTTATTTCTATTACGATTGTAAAATGATATAATTAGTTGTTATTCGCTGTCTCAAGTTAAATATTAAACAGTTGAATTATTTATACATATACATTGAGTCATCTGATAACACATAGGTGACATGTTCACATGCATATCGAGTTGTCTCATAATATAGTTGATAAAAGTCTGTTATGTAACCGGTGCCTCTAGGGAAATAGTAATTTTAATACATTTAAAAGGGGAAGTTGAATATTTATTCACAATGGAACTTAGTTATAAATAAAATTATTTATTTCATCGACGAATTGAGGTAACTATACATGAAATATGTTAAATTATAACATAACGTGCAAGAGAGACTCGCTTAGGTCAGTTAATAATTTGTAAACAATGACAAAGACGTAGAACAAAGGAAAACCTTATAAAATGTATTCAATTATTTGTGTAAATAGATTAACATTCTAAATTTTCATTGTTTATGTCAATGTCAACGCATATTTTACACAAAATTCATTATTTATTGTTTTGAATCCCATAAATTTATATTTTTAAATGTGTTTGCGATAATCTGTTTGACTAAAGTCACATTAAAGCAGATGTTACACGATCACACGTTTACGTAGGAACCTAATACGTTTTGTTTAGAGTGTATCAATAAGGCTTCGTGGTATCCTGCCTGTATTTCTTTCTTCTGCAAAGAACCGCAGTCGTTTTTAGTTCCAAACATTTTATCTGTTCTCCGTTCTGTCCCTAGGTTTTTAGACAAAGTGTATTTGGGCTGTGGGTCCCTAGAGTCATTTTAGTTAGCTCGCTCTATAGGCCTCCGGCTTTCATTTCTCATGTTGGGGTCGTCTGGCACGGTTGCCAAGTCTATTCCACATAATGATTCATCATTATTGTGTGTGCTGAGTCTGTCTGGTACAGTGATGCCAAAATTCTCAGATATCTCTGCTTTCAAAACAGAATTCTCGTAATATTAGTATTATTTTGCAGTTTACTTAGTCTTGGGATTCTCACCAAAAATTGCACTATTTTTACAAACAATTTTGCATACATATTTCCTATAAAATACAGTCTCATAGAATTTACGCCTTTATATGGAAATATTTGTAAGGTAAATGACAGAATATGCCTCTTTTTAAAGAATTTCATAGGGAATTTGTGTCAACATATATAAAATGAGCGTTTGATCTTTTGAAAATTAGTACTAAAATAAATTTAAAAACATAGCATTCCGAAAATAGTCTGATTCGATTCAAAGTTGGTCAAAATGTGCATTTCCGTTACAATCTCGATATTTTTATTGTTTTTCATGATTAGAACACTTTTTACTTTCTTGGGCGAAGTCTAAAAGGAAGTATTGATATCATGAAAATTTTCGATCTGAACATTATTACGGAAATACACGTTTTGTCCATCCCTGAATCGACTCTGACTATTTATTTTCTTTCATATCTATCGTAGGGTGAATTTAAAATAAATTAAATTACTATTATAAATATAGTTAGCGAAAGGACATGAAAGTCGAGTGAAGGCCATTCCAGCTTATTTTATATATATATATATATATATATATATATATATATATATATATATATATATATATATATGCACATTTGTAATAAAAGTTAGGTAAACGACAGCCTATTTTCAATTAGTTTCGTTGTTAGATGAAGCGACTTTGAGACAATAAACTAATTTAACCTGATGGACGTATTTCGAAACACTAAATTTGTACTTTCCCAATCGTTAATTGAAATCTATTGTAACATTTAAAGTTCGTATGTAAATTATATATGTAAAATATGTAAATATTTCAAAAATAAAAAAATTAATTAGTCCTATATATATATATATATATATATATATATATATATATATATATATATATATATATATATATATATATATATATATATATATATATATATATATATATATATATATATATATATATATATATATATTTAGTAATTTTCGAACGCGGAAACTAAAATTAATAAATAAACAGCAAGTTTTTTTTTTTAAATGTTGAACCGTTTTTGATAGACTAGTACTAAAGTTAACCAGTAGTGTCGCCAGCATACATACAATCTCTTTGTCTATACACGTGTTTAGCAGTGTACTCAACCAACGACCAGTCCTTCGGTGAAGTTTGTGTGAATGTGCTGTGTTTCTCAGTTCAAGACACTAAAAAATTGTGAAATTGCCTGGGAAAACCACCAAAAAAAAAATGGAATACGCTAGACGAAGGTCCGCATTTTTTATTTTTAACTTAATATTTCACAAATACTATACACATACTTTGCATTTTTTACTAACCATCAAATCCGAACGACTTTTATCTTATTCATACTTGACATAAGGCGATTTCGTTCGATTTTTATTATAACTTATGGTTAATGATTTGTACATTCTTAAAATAAGGTGATTTTACATGGTTCTTCTATTTTTACGACACCGTATGGTTAATCAAATTCAGTCGCAAAATCCGAACGATATTCGTCTTATTCGTTCTTGAAATACGGCGATCTCATTCGATTACTATGAATGCCAATAAGTTTCGAACGGTTTTCGTCTTATTCATTCATTAAAAAATGCGATTTTTCTATTTCTGCTAACGACACCGTATGGATGAAATTTGTTAGGACCGCGAAAACCGAACGATTTTCGTCTTATTCATTCTAGAAATAAGGCGAACCTATTCGGTTTTTCAATATGTGCTGACGATAATACTAATACTATTTTGAAATTTAAACTGAAACGACTTTGTACAAATTAGAAGAGTTACTTTTGTTTAAAATCGGAGTATTTATTTAAAAAATAAATCGCGTTCTCATATTTCTCTAATTACAATCTCACTTCCTGCTCAAGTTTATGGCGCTATTTGTCTAACTTTTATCGTGCTAAAAATAGAAGAAATAACAATGAAGTCGTTATCTACCGAAATAAAAGTTAGGTAGACGCTAAAGTGCAAATAATTATTTAAAAATGTTAATTTCAACAATTTTGAACGTTTTTCCGACATTTATTTGTAAAAATTGGCAGTTTTCTGTATTTTGGACCGGACTTTGCAAGCAGATGTTATATGTGAATGTTTCTGTGCCTTTGTTTGCGAAAAAAGACATTTTTCTCTCTAGCAGTGACAAGTATACATTGGTCAGTTTTTACGCATTTCTTGGACCAGGTGTGTCGCCCAAATGACAAAAGAATTATTTCTTTCGATTTCTACATAGAATTATTGATGCTACACAGTTTATTTATCATGTACAGTTCACTGACATTCTTATCAATATGCTTTATAATATCGTAGTGTTTATATACAAATATATAAACATTATATTAAATTATCACACGTAGCACAGTCAAACATGAAGTTTGTTTTTCTATATATATATATATATTTTTTTTTAATGCTAACAGTGATACCTTTGTAGTAATAATAATAATATATTTTATTTATCCAAGACATATAGTACAAGTGTATAGAAACAGTCAGTTAATATATATATATAACTTATATACTTGGATGTTAGTCGTCGCTCGCTCGTAAGACCAAATTTGTGCCCTCTACTCCTCTGAAGGTACCGGAACGATTCACACCAAATTTTAAGTTTAAATCCAATCGCTCGTATACTTCCCGAGTTATAGGGTCCCAAAATTTGGAGCCCCCCTTAATACTGCCCTTATAAAAATAATTAAAACACCCAAAAATTCTACTAAATATTCTAAGATATTTTATATCTACAAGATTTTTTCATATTGTTAACCCAAAGCCCGTAAAAAAATATTAAATATTATAATTTTGATTTTTAAAATATGCACTAACATTTCTTTTTTATCAAGCATTTTTTCAAATTGTTAACCAAAAGGCCATAATAATTAAAAACCACTATCGCACCGCATATCTTACCTAAAGGCGAGCTCTACGCATTGGTGCGTTTTACGCTTACCAAAACTTGTTAATTTTTGTATGCGTTGATACTACGAAAATAATGACATAATTTAAGTTATATTAATTTATCATCAGCTCGCCGCAAAGCGAGCTTGAAGCATTGGTGTTGGCACCAAGGTTGTTTTATGTACGTTTTAATAGTTATTAATTAATATTTATTAATAATGTGTTTTAAAACATATATTTTAATTTTAAGTATATAGTTTGATAGACTTATTTAAAAGTTCTAATAATTTCTGTGTTATGATCAAGGTTACAATAGTAATATGTGTGTTTACGCGCTAAGAAATGGCGCTAATTGCGCACGGCTTACTCATAAAACACTTGTTTTTCGTAATATTGCAAACCTTCACACAACAACTTTAAAAATACATTAAAAGACAAATTTGCAACAAATGTATCGTTTTAATTTAAGGCCCGTTAAGTTAACGCTAATATTAAAAAATATATATATAAGAACTCAGAATGCATCCAATATGTATACTTTATAAAAATACAAATAAAATTCTATTCAGATATTTCCAAAGCGTAATCAAGTTCGAAGAATTCTTATACCGCTATGAGTTTCTCAATCTGAAGATTGCGCTATCAACATCCTAAACTTGGTTGAATCATTTTACGTAGAATTTTTTAGCGTCTACAAACTTGATCTAACAACAAAATAAGCTTTACCATTTTTGTACTGTTGCAAATAAAAATCTTATTTCTTGAATCTCGACAAATGTCGTACGAGGCGAAATGGTATTTAACTGGTTTTTTTTTTTATCACAGCTACTGTGATTCATACGCTTCTTAAGTAACTACTATAAGTAGATCAACATTTTTACGGATTAGTTGTAATACGATACAGGGAAATGGTTTACTGTATAAATTATACTATTCAACCTAAAAGCATTCGGTGTCGTTTTATTTTTATCAATTATTGATTTTAAGGACACGTACAGTTATATTTATAATCTATTAACGGTTTTATTTTGTATATATATTTTCAAAACTGCGTTTGATTTATTGTTATTTGGCCCCTGCGTCTTTAAATATATTGAGATCTGTGAAGTTAAACCCCTAACTTGAAGTTAGAATAGAAAAATGGTATTTAACGGAGATACACGTTTTGAACTTTCCTAATTTGATATTTGCAATTTTTAAGAGTACGTGTGAATGACTGTGAACGCTCTACTGCAAAGACTGTTGAAGATATTTTGTAATAAAATATACTACAACATGTCTATAATCTTTTATTATATGTCCAAGAAAATTTAGTATTTTATTTACATATCGATATATTTTATTTAAGTTCTTAAACGTTCTCATGAATATTTTCCATTCGATAGTATATAGGTTTTTCCTTTTTTGAATTAATATGAAGATAATTTTTTCTGAATACAATATTTAAACCAGTAATAAAGGTTGATTCATGCAATTTTTTTTATTATCACGAAAACGATGTAAGTAAAGGAAATGTGATTCATTTAAAAGTTAAAGATATTAAAATTTCTTACAAATTTTGTTTTAAAAGTTTTTCGTAGAGAAATGCACAATTTACTGAAAAGTTGCTTACCTAAAAGATACGTACAACGCCCTGATGCGTCCAGCTCGCCTTAGATAAGATACTTCACAATTGGCATTAAAATAGAAAAATAATTGCTTTTAATTATTATGGCTAATGCATTTTTTGATATTGTTAAAAATAAGTAGCGAGCATAATAATATAGGGAACTGTAATGCCATCCATTGATGGCTAGATCTATCCAACAATAAATAGTGACACTTTATATTATCCTTTATCATTTTTTAGGGTTTTTGCGCTTAATATGTTATAGATAAAAAAGTCTTACAATTTTTTGTAGATTATATTGATGTAATTTTACTACTACATTTACATAATTTTTAACTGTACTTTTACATTGGAAGTCTTGTAAATTTACAATAATTCTTTACAGTGTAGTGAAATCAAACAAAGATTCAAATATTTAGACAAATCAGTAAATAATAATATTAGAAGTTTGTGAAATATGACAAATTTTGTGTTGTTGGTCATTTAAAATAATTGGTAATGGTAATAAATAATTTACATTCTTACTGGGTAATAAAACTAACTAAATATAGCCATGCAGATGTTAGGCTTTACAGTTACCTTTATAAAAGTTAAAAACGAGCGATTTGGAAAGCAGGCAGGTATAAGATTAAATATTTCAACACAATGGTGAGACAAATATTTTATATTTCGGAGATATTTTACTGACTACAGAACAGATTACTTTGTGTGTGTGTGTGTTTAAGGTTATAAACATATTTCCTAAGTGTTTGTCATCTATTGCACAGTTAAGGGGTTTAGAAAGCTGCTAGAACAATAATTCTGCTTTCCGTAAAACTGTAATGTAAGCATATCTAAATATACAACCACGGGTTTAAGAGCTTCGTTTGGCAACAAAAGAATTAATATAATAAAGTTAGTTTTTTTCTTTTCGAATTATCTGAATTCAGTACATTAAGGATTGATTATAAAATGAATCTGCTGTGGACATTTGATGGAACAAAGACTTGTCGGCATATCGTTATTGTGAAATCGTTGCGTTCGCTGGGAGGCTGTGGCTGTTATGATGATGACTGCAATGCATGGGGCACACAAGACGCGTGTGTACACTGTACACATGTACCGGGTCGCACACGTGTCTCACTTAGGCCCAGCGTGGCGTGGGGCAATCACATAACATATGTTGATGACAAAATAAATAAACATACAAGCGAAATATCAGAGACATACACGCCGAAGCTGCGCACTGTACATACAAAATTACACATTAAACTTTGAAAATTGTACTTTTCAACTAATTCAACTGGCGACGAAAACAAAAATATTGGAAAGATACAAGTTATTTATTTAATTCTACGTATTTGTTCTTTATTTATATTATGATTAAATTGTAGAACAAGTAATTTTCTCCATTAGAAAAAGTCATATTTCACTGTATTTATGGATGTAAACTGGATTAGTGTTTAACTCATATATGAGCAGAATAAGTTCTGCAAACCTGTGCTGCAGGATAATTACCGAGAGGTATATTCATTTCACGATTCCCGTTACTTTCCAAGGTTTGCAACCCTGTGTTCGTTAACCTTGGGTTACCTATTGAAAGGAGGGAGTTCGGCACACACACCTGTGTTACTAAGCACCAGGGTACAGTCTGGATGTATTTACTACCTGCTTGCAAAGAGTGTGTATACCCTTACTTTACAAACCGAGGTTTTAGAACCCCACCCGGGGATTGGATTTTGGGATTTCGATATCATTGCTGTGTGTCATTTACAAATCAGCATTAGTGTAGGACCGGTGGTGAACTTCGACGGTTCTAGAGAGACCTTATTTCGTCGGCTATAAGTGCTATTTTGTGTTTGAGTTGTTAGGCGAACTTGTTAAGTTTCTGGTGATTAGTTCTTATTGTTATTTTGTTCTTCAATGTGGGACGATTATTTGGATTGGTAAGATAGAAGGTTTTCTTTATATATGGCGCGATTCTGCGCATGTCTGTAGATCTGTAAGTCTATTAAGCATATCAATTATATTGCAAATACAACAAAGATTCAATAATTGATTGAATGATTCACTCACGTGTCGTAGGTTTTAAGTAAGAGAATAAAAAAGAACGAAATATAAATTTTGAACATAATTCTTGTTACAATCATTATTTATATATATATGTATTTACGTAAAAATCGTATGTATTTGAATATATTACAGATTCTCCTTACCGAATAATAGACGTATTATGAATTAGCACCATTACTGTTTTGAAAATTGATTTTAAGTAGCAAAAATATATTAAAAACTAATTATTTGTGTAACCTTGAACTAAAACAATACCGTCTTTTCACTGTCGCATTTTTATTTTTAACGCAATCGTTGTGCAAAAATACTCTTTCTCAAGGTATGCAAGTACTCGTCTTTGCCTTTTTGTAGTCATTTGCATGGTGTAAGCCAGGCTTTTGCTGGTGATTCGAACAAAAGATAAATAGAAAGCCCTCACTCACACCTTTTTGTGTCTGTCTTTCGAAAATTTTCACTCCTGTTTTGTCCGTGTGTTTTGTAAATTTGTAAAGGTTATAATTTATTTTAAACGGAGGATACCTACATATACTTTCTCTCTTTGAAATGATATTTTTGTTACATCACTGACAGAAAACCAAGGTCAAAAATGTCTTCATTGTCAGACAATTGCTATTGTTTTCTACATTTTTCCTCTTTGTGCAATTATAAATATATAGTTAATATACTCGTATAACTTCTGTTAAATTAAGTATATGTTCTTGGTAATTTTATTACTAAATAAAACGTCTTGATTTTGTTTTTACTTTCTCGACTAAAGAAATATTTGCAACTTGAGATTTCAATGAATATAAACGATGTAAAGTTTCTGAAACAATATTGACTATTTTTTAAATGCTGTCTTTCAGCAAAAACTGTTGTAGATAATAATATAGGTACTTCGAATATATGTTTTAATCAACTTATGAATGGTGCACAACGAGATTTACCCCCTAGAATAACCTAGGACAAGCAAAAGTAGATATCCAAATTGTATATATTCATATTGAACATTATACATTTTTTAAATGTTTAATTAATTATGTGACCATTAAATATATAAATTAGAAATAAAATTTATAGTTATCGCTGGAGGGTTACAATTTTACGGAATTAAGGAAATACTTATTTGCCGTACAATTAATGTCATTGTGTTAACCTTGTATTCTTATCTATGTTTTATAAATTTTCTTTGTTTTTTCATGTAACAATACAATTAAATATTAATGTATTTGATTTCAAATCTATTTTTAGTTACGGTTTTCAAAGGTCGTGCAAAATTTCCAAGGTTTAATAGTAAAATTTATAAATTTTGTAATTATGCTCATTACCAAAATGCAACGGCATTTATTTATGATTTATATTGTATTTCGTCCACCAACTTTACGAATTCTACGAATCTTAAAATAAATTGTCAGGGATTCGATGACTATTTGTTATGGAATCGTTGTTTACTCGTATAATTTTTAAGTATCTTGAAAACGATACGAATTAAGGACCAGGCTTCAAATTTCTAGAAAAGTTTTTTCTTTCTTTTTCGAGTTCTGTAGTTATCAAACACATTAGTGTTGTTTCATTGCAATCGTAGAATGAATTTAGAACACAATAAAGCTATATTATTATATAATATATGAAAGTCGAGTGGAGGACACTCCCGATTTTTTAGTTTTCATCTAAATCGAATACTGCAGGTTTATAGAATATGTTCATATTAAATACTACTATTTAAATAGTTTTTTGTGTCTTAAAGGTCAATTAAGAGCAAAATAAATATTGGTAACTGTGATATAAATTTAGTTTTATACTATCGGGCATAACTGTAAAATCAGCGAAAAGTTTAAAAACAAAAGAACCAAAACAACAAACATTAAAATTGAGAATAGTTCAGTGTAATTTGGGTTCTGGCAGTGACTGGCAATGTTGAATGCGTTTTTGATGTGGTGTTCGGCTGTGTAAGGGTGTAGTTTTTCGGGCGAACTGTAGACGGGGGTGGTGCACCGCCTTTTTTGTCGAGCGAACGAACGAACGAACGGTGATGGCGGGCAACGTTGGTGGTAGTGGCGGGTCGATGTATCGACCGACGGTTGTGCTTGTGCTGCCGGCGGCCCCGACGCCGACCCGAGTGGTTTGGGAGTGTCTGTCTTGCGCCATGCTATATTATAGCCAGCCATACGACCCCTAAACTGAACCGAGGGGTATTCTATTTGCCAGACTATACTAACCGTACGCAAAACATTCGACTAAATCCAAAGTCCAATTTGTTCACTCAAATCTGTTCACACAGATAGTTTCGCTTTAAGCCCGTTGTGTAACTAATTTCATAATAGTTTTGAAGGCACCTTAAAGTTGCCTAAGTTACGAGTACTATCACTTTTTATTACATATAGATGATATAAGGCTGTCTTTATTTTAATTAAAGTCAGCGTTAATGAAATTAAGCCCTTATTTGTTATAAAATTATAATACAAATAGAACAGGTTTTATTTTGAAAATAATCTTCATCAAATTTTATATCAAATGACCATCTAAAATGGGCCTTGGAGCACAATTGGTATATGCCACGAAGCAAAATAGTTTTATTCGTAATGATGGTCGAGAGAATGAAAGTGTTACTTATTAACATCGATTTCGCTCACTTGAAAACGAGTTTTCGAATTTACAACGAACTAAATTGGCTCAATACAATTATTAAGATATTCAATATTGGCTATCAATTGAACTAAAATTCAATATTCACGTAAATTAACAAATTTAGGTACATAATACAAATATCCTTGCTACATCCGTTGCTTGGGGATTCGCTAATACACCAATTGGTCAATAACCGCGCATGTACATATCACATTTGTCCTCTAATAGGTGGATATGTGTATGATAATTTATGTTTATGTTGATTTAAATAACCTACATCAACTTATTCTGAAACGGCGTAAAATATGTTTCTCTTTGATGATACAAAAACTATATGCAAATGATTACGAAAGTCTTTAGCAAGAGCAAGAAGTATTACAATAGCATTGTTTTGTTGTTTATGTTTATTGATTTTACAATTAAGTGAAAACCAACTGGAATGGTTGGTAAACGCGCGCGCGCCTATATATCGCGTGCGTTTCTCCACTGATTACTGATGATGATGATGACAATACTGATGACGTCGACAACAATAGTTTATTTGCTTCCTTCACCAAGTTGAGCCTCACGTTCCGGGTTTTAATATACTTTGAATACTTATACCTAGAAAATTGTCAATTTCTAATCATCATATAATTAGGATGGAATTTTAGTTACATTGGTGTTTGGTAACGATATTTTGAACACTTTCGCATTATCTTCATGAATTCATTGCAATATTAAGCATTACCCCTGTCATACGTTAGTGCCTTTTTATTCTTTATGATTTGTTTAACAAGAATTACCCTTTCGCTGTTAGCGATACATTACTATATTTATAGTAATTTTTAGTATTTCGATAAAAAATGTTTTTACCGTTTTCATTGTATTTGCTATAGTTATTTGTAAACATATTATTTCTTTTGTTCCTGTTCTGTAATTGAGGTTTTCCTGTAGGACAGTGGAGCTTTTAATTAATGGTAAATCCGTGTTTATCGAATAGCGAAATTTCATACGCAATAAACTATCGCATCTTGGCGGAGTGTGTAGGGCAAGAAAAAGAATTTGTAGTGCCATTTTATTAACACTAGTCAACAAATAGAACAAATGAATACCTGAAGTTTTCAAAGCAAAATCATAATTAGAGAAATTACAGAATTTCATTCTTGGTCTCCTAATTTAGAACCTGTAATCCTAATTGGGATTCTATGGTCTTGATTGATGATTATTTTATGTTTTGTTTGCAACAAATGTGCAAGTATGATGATAATGATTGTGTGTTTGTTGGTTGTAGGTACAAAAGCGGAGTACGCAGCACAGTGAGGAGCTCGTCAAGCCGTGAGGCAGGACGGCGCGGTCCTGCAGGCGCCGGGCCACCGAGCGGCGGCTCCCTGGACTTACGTGAGTTGTGCGACGTGCGACGCGCGTACAAAGGTGGTGTCCTCCCAAACAAACCATCCGCCTATCTCGAGCACCGCCGATCGCGCCCCACGCGTGGCATGAACATGGGCCAGAAGGTCTCAGGCGGTGTAAAAACAGTCTCACGCGACTCCCCCACTCCCTACAAGCCGGTCATACCGCGCGAACTGGCCCAGGACTTTGCGCGCCCCGCCCGACTCGACATCCTACTGGACATGCCCCCAGCGCTACGCGAAACACAACTAAAACACTCCTGGAATTCCGAGGACCGCTCTTTGAACATTTTCGTTAAAGACGATGACAAACTTACGTTTCACAGACATCCGGTGGCACAGTCAACGGATTGTATAAGAGGGAAGGTTGGCTTCACAAAAGGATTGCATGCTTGGGAAGTGTGTTGGTCAACGCGACAACGTGGGACTCATGCGGTGGTCGGTGTGGCGACCGCCGAAGCACCTTTGCACTCTGTCGGCTACCAGTCGCTGGTTGGTAGCACGGACACCTCGTGGGGCTGGGATCTGGGCAGGAATAAGTTGTATCATGACTCGAAAAATAACGCGGGTGTTACGTATCCCGCGCTGCTCAAACCCGATGAAACGTTTATCGTGCCCGATAAGTTCTTAGTGGTGCTCGATATGGATGAGGGGACGCTTAGTTTCGTGGTGGACGGACAGTATCTAGGCGTGGCGTTCCGAGGGCTTAAAGGACGCAAATTGTACCCGATTGTCAGTGCTGTATGGGGACACTGTGAAATCACAATGAAATACATTGGCGGACTTGATCGTAAGTTTCATTTATTTCTCTTGCATCTTTTGTGCATCTCCAAATTTACAAATACACTTTTCGAAACTCTGAAATATCAACTCTAAGAACATTTCTCATATTAGAACATGTCTGACGTATTTTAGCAATGCTTAACACTGAAAATGTTTCACTGTATAAAAATACATTGTCTCGTCAGAAAGTTTAGATACAATTTTAATTTTATTCAGAGTTTGAATAGTTATAATATGTATACAATTGCTTCCAAACTTTCTGACATTAACGTATAAAGTTGAATTTCAACCATTTAATAGCATTTTATTATATTTCTTGTGTTACAATCATGAATTTTTCCACCTGTTAGTTTGGAAACAATCTGTTATAGAAAAATTTAATTTGATTTAGAATTTATATTTCATATATGTTACATATTACACGTTTGTATAAAATTAATTATGTAATGCTTCTTCGAGATTTCAAAAATAACGTTACATTATTAATTTAACAAATATTTTGCGAGGCAACTTTCAAAATTATTGTGACATCTGTTATAATTTTTAAAGCTAGTTCTGAGTTACCGTCATTATGGTGTTATATGTATTTCTGACCTAACCGGCAAATTAGGACATATTCACTAAAATATATGTAGATATTAATTAATAATTGAAAAATAATCTCTAATCAACTTGTTTCTGTAAGAAGTGTTACTAACAACGCTGCTATAAAGAAACTTGTATATCTATAGAATCCTTGTAGCAACTGATCCTGCAGTTAACAACTCCTAATATATATATATATATATATTATATATATATATATATATATATATATATATATATATATATATATATATATATATATATATATCGCGTACAGAATTACTCGGGATTCCTATCAGGATAATCCATTCTAATCTGCAACGGCCAGTTGTGCCGTGTTGTATCAGGAATCAGCTGTCACACCCATTTGCATTTAGCGCGTGCGCATTGAATTTTGAAAGTGGTGTATTTTTATTGTATTTATAAGTAAGGTATTAATATACATGAAATTAATTGTGTATTTGTTTCTTTTTAGCTGAACCTTTACCTCTAATGGATCTCTGTCGCCGGGTGATACGACAACGCATCGGTAAACAGCACTTAGAAGAAAAAATCCAAAGTTTAACGTTGCCACAAGCAATGAAGACCTACCTATTGTACCGTGATCGCAGATAATATTTCACTATCCGCGAATGACTTGATGTGTGGTCAGCTTTAATCTAGATATTAGTCTAGCTTAACAATTGTTTATACATACACGAAAGAAACAAACAAACAAACATGAAATAAAAACAAACAAATGGACACACACACACACACGTACACACAATATTGAGATGCTGAGAGTAACTTCCCAAGAGAGAAAGAAAGAGAAAGAGAGATCGCAATCTTTGTTAAACAAAGGTGTACTTCATTCTGTGAAGAAAATTGAGGAAATACGTTACTCATTTAATAATCTGACTGAGAATTTTGTGAATATTTCCTTGTGGACTTAATTTATATAACCCCCCCCCTCGTCCCCATGCCCCCCCAATTCAACCCCCCGAATTATTTTTATTTTGATTGACCGAAAACAATTTTTGTTTTGTGAGAAAGTGTTTATTCAGAGAACGATTTTCGCTTATTACGAAAAGCGTAGTGTTTAGTGAATAAATCGTGTGTGTTTTATTTTAATTTTATAATTAAATAGGAATAATATGAAAATTTGTCTTCTTATGGCGGGTTTATACACCCTAATTATAATCTAAGTTAAACTAAGCTGACTATTTTAAGAAAAAAATTATAGGACGCATGCGTAGTTTTTTCTTATCTTCGGGTTGGATGAGCCAACTACACGCTTTAGTCAATCAGACCATTTAATTGACATTAAATTTACTCCATATGTACTGCGTTACGATGGCGAAGCAGTGTTTAAAGAGAACTATAGTGGTATGAAGGCCATGTCTTCATTTGATTGGAGTAAATTTCAATGTCAGCTAAAGAGTATGGTTGCTTCGTCTAGCTAAAGCATTATATGTCCCTACCGTAGTGCACATACCAAATAGAGCAACTGCGCATATGTCTATGCGCAGAAATCGTATTTTGTGTGCGCTGTACGGTACGATTAAATTGCTATGCGATTATTATAAATCGACCTTATGCTGAACGTCAGCTAAGGTTAACTTAACGTTAGTTTATTGTTAAGGTGTATAAAATCGCCATTTTACACACATCCGTTGATCTCCCCATGACAGCGCGCGATCTTATTACATAATAATTTTGTTTATTTGAAATGCCATAGTTTTCTAATAAATAAAAGCCTGTACATAAAATACAATTATAACAATTATATTAAAAATAATAGTTACGCAAAAATAATAATGATGCTATTGCAAAATTGAAATTATATACAATAAAAATAAGTCTTCGTAGTTATTGTCTAAATATGCAACGGCCGTATTTTCGTTTTAAATTATTTTTAATTAATTAATTAATCTCAAATTATGATACGATGAACACGAAGTGTTCGATTGATTTCATTTTGTGATATTACTCGAAAATGTTTATTATTATTTCTTTTGTTAGCAAGGCCCCCGCAATTTGATGAACACACCAATACATTTTTAAATGTTCCAAAACTTGGCTACATAATTGTAAATATTTAAAGAATAAATAAAGCCAAGACAAAAAAGCAACACTTCCAACATTTTATACTTTAATTTCAACTGGAAGTGTTTAGCATTGAGATGACGAATGAATGATTATTATTATTTTTTGTTTTAATTTTTGAAACGTTCAAATTATTCGTACAATTGCGCATGTTGTTTATTTTATTATTTTGAAATTTTGACAAAAAAAAAATGGATTTATTGATGTATAATATGTGAATGTCAGTGTATGTGTTTAGTTTATATATGAAAAAATAATGAAATTGGACTATTATTATTTTTGAATAGAAAAAATCAAGTGAATTTACTCAAAATACGAAATATTTTGAGTTCCCAAAATGTGTTAGGAATCTCGAAAAGTTGTATATCAAAATTATAATTTGACCAGTAAACAAATTGGAATCTCGGTTATATCAACTGTAAGGCAATATTTAAATATTCTCGATTATTTCAGCCGCCAGTTCCAACTGTGTGTTGCTGGTAACACATGTTATAGATTTAATTTAAATCACTACTTGGGGGAAAAGCGTGATGTTATAAATTTTGTATATTAGTACAAAACTAAAATTGCACGACAGGACATATCACCTTGGTGTTCTAAAGCATCACTATTAATATGAATTTTTACTAATATTAATTTAAAGTAAAATTACAATTATTTCGATTTAACAAGCAAGAAGAAAAAAATAATCTAGAATATTTAAATATTGTTTATGACGCTTTTGATTGAAAATTTGTAGGTTAAGTGTATGATTTATTTAAAAAAAATCTTTACTTGTGATTCTATAATTTTATTTTTATTTGACAAAATAAATCATATACTTTATGTTATTATTATTAAAATCGCCCAAACATTTTGTTCAAAATTGCAACTTTTGATAAAAAAAAAGAATCTGTGGAAACTGAAGTGATTACGCTCCGCGCCCCCGTAAACTCACCACAACAACAAAAATGAAAAATATTAGTGTTACGCCTGGACTATTGTAAGTTATTATATTATATATGACTATATTTGTATGTTTCTTCTTTTTTTTACACTCATTAGTTTTTAAGTTTGCTGTTAACAAGATTTCTTTGTAAACATGCTGCCGTGTGATAGTCCAGGTCTTGTACCAGTTAAGTTAATTGATGTTTGTAGATGATAATATTGTAATTAAATTCAAGAAAAATAGAAAAGTTATCAAATGTGTATTATTTCTTATTTCCTTCATTGTTATATAAGTTCCGATTACTGCAATAAGAATTATTAAAGTATGTTAGGATTAAAAGTATCTCATTAATTATGGATAAAACGAGCATCATATTAAACCACAGTTCAATAGAATATATTAAAATTGTATGAACAGAGTCTAGAAAAGAGATATGATTGATCATTATAAATTTAAGCATGTTTTGTGGGTTTCAAAGGAAAAGGGTCTTTATTGTCGAAATCTACAGTTTTTAGAACCATAGTCATTTTAAACGTATTGGAGATCTCCGGTTAACAATAATTATCGCGTTACTGTATTCGAGGCTTCGAAAGTGAACTTCTCTTAAAAAGGTTTCTACCTTTTTACATTTGTTGATACACTGTTTTACCGACTTAAA
This sequence comes from Leistus spinibarbis, assembly GCA_933228885.1. NCBI lineage: Eukaryota > Metazoa > Arthropoda > Insecta > Coleoptera > Carabidae > Leistus > Leistus spinibarbis. The sequence goes on along the minus strand of OW121795.1, from coordinate 10,248,724 downwards.
AATTATTCTACTAGAACATAGATGGCTAAATACATCAAGGAATTGCCCAATATTATTTTCATGCAACTTTTCCTTCCCTTTTTGTTCCATTCAAGCCGTGTTACTGCATTTAAGATTGGTTATGCGCCAGAATCCCAGATTTTACTAATCTATGCCTAGAAAACATTTTATATTAAACATCAAGTTTGTTTAACTTTGATTTGACATAGGATTTGATTGGTTGAGAAATTCTACAGTTCCATTTTCATTTTGAAATTCATGACGTCACAGCTACAGAGTATAACTAAAACAGTTTAATTTCGTATACACAGTACTTATGAATCTGTTCACGTCATAACTATAAATTGTTAAAAATGTGGAAATCATACAGACTGTTTCTGCATGCATAGATATTTATACGTAAGGACTACAAAAAAAAGAATAATACAAGTTTTTAGCTCCCCATATGAAGTACAAAAGAGTTAAAGTAATCGGTCGTGTGTCTGTAGCATTCTCGGATCAAAATATGACATTAACAAAAAGTGTTTGTCTCGTCGCCCTGAATCCAAAAATATATATGTATTAGTCATTACTCGCTCGTAAGACCAAATTTGTGCCCTCCACTCCTCTGAAGGTACCTCTGCGATTTGAACCAAGTTTGCCATTTAAAAAATACATTTCAGGGCTGTATGTACAAAAGTACCGAGTTAGTTAACTAATAAAACAATCCTATTTATAGCCAACCTTCCAAAAGTATAATACAATATTGATTCGTAATTATAATATTTATTAAGGTTATTTTAGTTTCGCCTTTTAAAGGTTTAATTAAATGAAATATGATGTAAAACATTTATTTGCCGGAAGTTCAATTTATATTCCACACATTTGCATATTATGAGCGACAACCAACATTCCATTGTCATTTTGTGGTAGCTAGATAATCCCGTGTTAAATTTATAATATCTCTCCCTCGGGCATCAAGTATGTACTTCAATTTGATCCCAGAACCAGGGATATAATACCATTAGGACCGAGTATTATTAATCCATGATATGAAATTATTATTGTAAACAGCTGATTAATAATTTCTAATAGTCAATTTAACTGTAGTACAAAATATTATACTGTCTTTATACACTGTAAATTATTCAATGCAAGTTAATATGGTAAGAAAGATTAGTACAAAAATAAATAAACCATCTAAAATCGTAGTAATCGGTAGAAAAATCTTCTATTTCCTGATTCCATAAAAACTTTGGTTACGGCAAGGGTAATATCTTGCGTGACTCGAACAATTTAGGAACTGTAGCACGAGATATAGTGATTTGATTTAGTGTAAGGGATAATGGTTGAATGCAAACATGGCGAGTTAATTTTATAGTGCAAAGGTCACCGTGAAGTTGGTACAGAACTCCGTCGCCATAATTAAAACACTAATATTGATGATTCGACACTAAATTATACATTGGTTTATCATGTTTATTAACTATTGCAAATAAATGGCTCTCCTGCATAAGAGCGAATAAAAAAAATTAGAATCCAAAACAGCAAAGAGCAAAACAGAATACTCAAAAAACGGAATGGTAAAAACAGAGAAGGCTTAAAATAGAGAATAACAAAAACAGAGAACTGAGTAAAACAGCGAAATACCTAATTAGAAAACGACCAGAAACAGGGAATACTGAATGCCCAAAAGAGCAAATCGCTATAAATTTATGAGTATTCTGTTGCTATCATTCTCTCTATTGAGTAAATATTTACATTCATAAAATTGTATCATTATGCTAATATTTGAGAAGTCACGAAAATTAAAATGAATTTACTCCAAATACGCTTTCGAATTTCACTGCAAACAGATCTACATTGTAACGAACAGAAAACGAAAATTTGTCTTGCCTAATATTTTATTTTTTGAATGTACCTATTTATAAATGTAATTGTATCCTGAGAATTATTTTACCCATTCGACAAACTTGCTTTAACAAATTAACAAAGGCATATTCATACAATGGATCAAGGTGTTCGATACAATAATAGAATGTTGAAGGAAAAATCAAATTTTTTATTCTTTAGAAAAATTGAGGTCATGATAAATATCCAACATTAATTGTGATAACATCTATCTTATTATGTCAAATATGTCCACAAACTTCTCATCCGGTCCTGTTAAACCTATATTAACGAGTTAACAATCATATAATAATAACAGATAATTATAACGAAAATTATTTTACATATCTACGCATACTAACTAACCTACTTTAGGATACACGAGACTTGCCTAGAAGGATTGATTACAAACTATATTTTAGCCAACGTTTTCTTATTTAGGTCATATTTTCCGAATGCTGTTGTGTTTTATATACACCATCATAGTAGTAAAAACAAAGCACTTTTATGGAGAACCAACCCTGCAAATACATGTAAAATTTTCAATTGATCTCCATTCAAATAAATCCTCATTTCAATGCATCAAGTTTTAAGTAAAAATAAAATAAAACAAATTTAAAATATAAAAAATAGTAAGCAATGTAACTAGACGTATACGTAGGTTAAATCATCTTGGAAACCGGAAAAGTATTTCAGGAAAAGAAGCAATCTCTTTCCTCGAAGCAAAGAGACCGGACGAACTTAATATTTATGATGCCACAGACTCTTAGGCGATTAACGCCGAAACCTAGTATAAAATATTAAAATGTTACGACTGTAAAATATCGGATACGCCAAATTTAGCCGCATAAAAAGTTTGGGAAATCTTTGCTTCAGTGCGACGAAATTGCAACAAACCACAGCGAATTGAACACTTTCATTATTGATTGCTTTATTATTTGCTCTAAACGGTATTCCAATCATCAAGAATCAAACAAAGGCATCAACAGAATCGTTTAGTTTGAAATCAGTGGCATTATTAGGTATATAAATAACTGTAGTGATTACAAAGGCTTCCAATTCTGGATACTGTATGGGATTATAACGCAGTCGTCACCTTAGGGTTGGAAAGTTGGTTGGGGTTTGTGCGCCAGCCAGTTATCGATTGAAACGATGACATCACGGGGTTGCCCGGGCGACCATGAACGCAGGCGTACTTCGCGGCCAGCAAACGGATCGAACTTCTTAGGGGTGTTAGCCCCACAGTCCACCGATCGCTCTTGTAATATAGTACTTCGTATATAATAGTGTAACTTATCCAAATAAAAATTAAATATTTTTACATCGTACCGAAACGTGTTCCGCCGTGTTCAGTGACATGAAACAGTGAGATGTGTTGATCTAGGCAGAGACGGAGATACAGTGCAATTTTTGGCCAAAATGGGTACCGTTTTGAGTTTTAGCCCCCGGGAACGAAGGCCGGTTTACACTACAACAACGAACGGTGATTTCACCTTAAACAACTTCTCTTACGAGCAATTAAACAATGTGAAAAATCGCGAGAATAAAATCCCAATCTCATCCACCGTTCCAACTACGAACAATCACACCAATCAGAACAACCAAAGCATCCAAAACAACTGTAACAACATTAACAATAACGATAATGCTCGTATTATATCCGAAAAGAACGCCTTGGAGAAAAATCTCAAAAAGCACTCCTTATTCATCAACGCGTTATCATGGAAGCGATTCTCCACAGCAAATAACAACAAGAAAAAATTGGACAACAAAAACAAAAACGTAACCGTGTATCGACAGCCATTGGTAGATAATATTGTTGTTGATAAAAACAAGAATATACAGGCACAACAAAAATCACAAGGTTCTTATTATTCGGGAAACAAATCGACTTCGGCGTTGACGCTCGATATTGTCCGGGTGAATAATGCAAATAACAATACGAACCATCATATAAACTGTGAGAAATTAGGGCCGAAACAGTCGTTATTGTCACAGAATTCAGTTGCTAGTCAACACCAGGTGGTTACGTCAGTGCCCAAGAAGACTGTTATCCAGGCATCCACGTCTGAGTTGCTCAAATGTTTGGGCATGTACCTACATGCCAAGTGTTATAGGTTGCGCGACTTTCAAGCAGGTGATGCTGTCATGTGGTTACGGGCAGTCGATAGGAGTCTGCTTTTACAAGGATGGCAGGTAATGTTAGAAACATTATTCTTTCTTATAATTTGATACGATAATTGTATTAGAACTTCAAAAACCACAGGTAAGATTCGTGAAACTGCTAGGACAGGAAAATAATGTGGTCATCCAAGTTTTTCAATTGTTGCAAATAGAGGAAAATTATGAATGCTTGACTTGTCTGCCATCCCAATTTTGGGAAAAACGTGACGTTATGACCATATTATCTGTATCCCCTTCCACCTTATCTTAGGATAATTACTCTTTCCTATGGTTTGATGTATTCTAAAAGACTTTCAAATAACAGGTGATGTTATCAACGCAGTATATCTATGGAATGACTAAATAATTTTTTCATTAACAATTACTGCAATCAGATTGACAGCAAATTAGTTTTCCATAATTATATTATTTGCCAATGGAATACTTATATAGTACTATATCTATTTTTATATTCCGTATCGATCGTTAATATTTATCCAGAATCTAATTTTCAGGTAATAAGTTTTATTTATATTTTGGTATAGATATATCTTAAACATCTTAATCAAGAAAGGTAAATTATTTGACTATGGTTTCTTCACTTGGTTTATTTCTAGAAGACATTCTTGTAAATTAAATATTACTTTCGGGAAATTTCATTCTAGAACTTCTTGGAATGAAGAAAGATTTAAGCATTTACTTTTGAAGTTTTCCTGTTATAATTAATTTTTCCAAGGGAATAGTTGTACAGCTACAATTTTCATTTCAAAGTTGCCATGTGTTCAATTTCTTACACTCTGAATTATCTGAAGATCTTCTTCTTGGAGCCAAACGTATGCTTTAATTAAGACTTGATCCCACTTCCTAATACCAATGCCATAGGGTTCTTCCATCTGGGGTCCGGAAATGATTTCCTACTGTGTATTTTGACTTTCTAAACCGATATCTAAAATTAGGGTTCCTTGAAGAATATCATCAACTAGAAGGGTTCCAAAGGACTGCGGAAATCAAGACCCCCTGTTATAGCTAATAGTCTTTGGCCTTTGTCACCCTTTTTAGATAGATGCTCTAACCAAGACTCAGGATCGCTCAATGCTAACAACCGTAGTCATTGAGTCTAAAACTGCTTCACTTTTAATCATGTTTCAAATTCTCGATAAAGAATATTCATAGATATTCGTCTCAGAAAAAAGTCTTTTAATTCTACGTGTAGCAAGTAAAATCCTGCTATTCGAAATTTTAGCTTCCGTCAAAGACGAATAATTTTCTAAGTTTACTTTAATACTTTAGTAATTTCTTAAAATATGCCAGAACTTGATAGAAATGTTCCAGTTAGCAAAACATCTTACAATTTTATTGGCAATAAGTTGTCATCCTGTATTTTTAAGTAAATTTGCTACTACCCTCATCCGCAGATGATACCATTAAAATTAATTTCTCTATTTCTATGTTATTCTATTTTATAAAACGAATATCAGCACTAGCTTGCAATTCTTCATTTCTTAGCTCTCTTTAGAATAACTTCATTTTTAAAGTGTTCCAATAACTTTTACGCCTAGTACTTCAAAAATAAGATGATTTATCATAAAGCATTGTTCAATTCCTTCAATTTTTAAGTTCCCTTTTTTAATAACTCTTATATGTAGGTCTTCAAACACGAGATTACTATTTCAATCCATTACCCTTTGAAATGAAAAATCACCTTTATCCAGAACCTAATCTTTTTTTATTTTTGTGGATCTTCTCAAATCTTTCCTTTTTTCGGTTCATTGTTCAATTCCTTGATCTAATAATAACAAACCATTATCCATAAAAATCCTGCCTTCATTGCTGCAACGTGATCGCTTAGGGAAGCCATATTCGTCTGCTACACATGGCCGTCTTTCTACCAACTCCCCATCCAAATCTCTGGAGTGTATCGGAATGGACTGGTCCGCGTGCGATCTAAACACAGTTGACCAACGCATTATTCTTAGTAGGCCGTTGGGTAACTTTCCGTTGTTGACTTTACTGAACGCTTGTGACGTCGTTTTATCGATTCCATAAGACGCTGGCGGCGCTGTCGTCTGAACACAAACGACCAGACATATAGTGTAATTTTAATTCTTGACATTACTCCATAAATGGTGCACTAACGCACTGACCAACTTGCCTTATTTGCCCAATGAGTGACTTTTTGCTGCGATTGATTTTTAGTCACTGTTTAACATTTCGAAATGGATAATTATGATTGCCTTGGCATCGGCTTTATTACTCAAGGAGACGGTAAATTTGCAAGTAAACAATGAGCAAATGGTATAGAACTTATTGATTTCTAATCCTCTGTACAAAACAGTATATGCTTTTAGAGTGATGGATAATTTTAATCGTGTTTTATTTAAGTTTTAATAAATTTTGAACATTTTCATTATCACAAAACCTTTATTATATTCGTATCTAGCAGCACACCCACGTGTCACAGCGAAACTAAAAGATACATAGTAACTCTATGAAAGCAATGGGTTTAACTGAATTCTCGTAATTGCAGTTTCTTCTGCGGAATTACCGCGGAATAATCCGTTCTAGACTATTTAGAGTCTTGCTCGTACTAATCTATTTTCAATTCACCATATTGAAATATTACATTTCGTTCTCCATTCTACATCCAAGTATATTCCTTGGAACTTGTAGAATACCAGAATGTGAAACTCTTGCAGCATGAACAAATTTCAATTACATTTCAAATCCAGACTTTTTCCTCCAGTAAATCCTTTTAGGGTCTCCAGCTCCAGACATACAAATTTGCAGCTAATCGTATTATGTGTTAATCCCAAACACTTAAAAAAGTATTAACGGTGAAAAGCGGTTATTATGGTCCGACGCACAGACTAATCTATTAATCTGCGCAATATTCTAAAAGTATTCTGATTAACATAGACAAATTATTTATTTGGTACGCAACATAATGCGTAATAAAGAAAATAATATCAGCTTTATTCGTAATCTTTGAAATGACGTAGTTATCCCACACAAACAACTTGTTACTATGCAATAAAGAAGCGATGGAAATATCCCAATTTCATCAAATAAGATTTGTTTTCATGGTTTTCAGAACGACGGATAACGTAAACAATTGCATATTATTAGATCTATGACCTTTCTGTTGTTAGCAGACTTGTCTAGATTCTGATGTTAGGACTATTCTTTCTCGTAATGTAATTCACACTTAAACTAACATGTTTTAATACTAGCAGTCCTTAGAAGAACTGCGTATTATGTTTGAATAATAAGAAAAGTATACGTATTGTCATTTGGTATCTGGGAAGACGGAGTTAATTCGACAACCATTCTTTTCCTTTAATACTTTTCTAAACTTGATTCTGATTATAACACTCAAACTAACATTAAACTGAAGTGTCTAATATCTAAGCCAGTCCTTAGAAGAACTATCTAATAGATTCGTTTGCCAATATAAGTATTCATACTAACGTATCCATAAAACTATACAAATGTTATGGATTTATGGATTATGGTTGGTTGGCATCTTGAACGAAGCACTTACGATATGTCAGGCACCTCTCAGTGTTGCCATGGGAATTTATATTCACCTTCTAACAACCTTCTCAAGAATCTTCTATATCCACTTATCATAGCTACTTCTACAACTTGAACTTTTATACACACAAATCTCATAAAAATAATTAGACTAAAGCAGCTACTACAAGCATGCCTTTAAGTCCTCATTTCTGCCCAATCTTTAACTTAATCCTCATTTATTTGTACTCATTTCCCAGTTTTATACAAGAGCCATCGAAGAAATTAAGAAAAGCAAAGAGGTTGCCAGTGAATTATAACTCCTCCATGTCGCTGGGGTAGTAAATTATCATGTTTCATGACGACCTGATACAAGGCTCCCTTTCTCCAACCAACTTAGAATGTCAATGAATCCAGATGCTTATCGAAAATTGTTGTGATTCATACCGCTTTGACTTCCTCGTGGCATGAATAATAAAAATATATATATATACTAGCAGATCACTGTTATTATCACTGATGATCGAACTGCATGCAACTTGTGTGCATGACATCCAATTCAACAATCATTTTTGTTAACAGGACGTAGCGTTCATCAACCCTGCCAATGTCGTGTTCGTGTACATGCTCGTCCGTGATTTGGTCGAAGAAGACATCGAATGCGAGCAAGACCTGCAAGCAGTCGTCTTAACCTGTCTGTACCTGTCCTACTCGTACATGGGCAACGAAATCTCATATCCCCTGAAGCCGTTTCTCGTCGAAGACTCCAAGGAGAAGTTCTGGGACAGGTGCCTGGTAATTGTGAATAGACTATCTTCGAATATGTTACGTATCAACGCTGAACCGGGTTTCTTCACGGAAATCTTCACCGAATTGAAGGGATGTGGCGTTGGCAATATCGCGAACAATAATATCAGTTGTCAAACTGTTCCGGTGGTACCGTGCAACGCGGGTACGACTGCAGCTTGACGCAAAGATATTACGGTTGTTAAACTTACACTAGCTGGTAAATCGGCGTCGAAAGTCGAAACGGTTAAACGATACATCACGACGCGCGATTAAAACGAACATAACTTAGAAACGCGCGTGAAAGACAGATCAGTGTAGCAGACCTGAGCAAATTAAAAAAGACTTTTACTGATTACTTTAGTCTTAAGGGGTGGGGCAAACCTTAATTGGATACATTTTACTTTTTAAAAATGTTTTATAGTTATTATGAATAGGTAAATATACCAAACATCTTTGTACTACTTCCAATATCCGAGAATCGGAATTTCGGATTTGGATGAGTACAACGACGGCAACTGTGTTCTTTCGAATAAACATGATCTTGGAAGATCATTTACTAGTCTAAGAAATGCAATTTTGCAAAAATAATAACAAAATGTGGAACGTAAGACAATAGCCTATTTAGGAAGTAGGAACCTCCAATTGAAACCTGATTAGTTCGACATTTTCATTGGAGCATTATTGTTAATAAAAAAAAATCATGTTTCTATGATCGAATGAACACAGTTATTATTATATAACAGTTAGTACAATTTTAATTATTATTTTTCGAAACTATGTTATTATACGTTTCAGTCCAAGTGATATTAAAATTATTAATTAAATAAAACATTTAAAAATCTCTCCTAAATCTGAAAAAACAAAAAAATTGTGGCAAATAGGTACCTTTTGCACATGTAAATTACCGGACAGTGTTACCAAAAAAAAAAAATTGCTTGCGCAAAATATCGAAATCTAGCAGATAGAACTTTATATCTACAATTAATCATTATTTTAAACTGTTTAGTATAGACAATAACTTTAATATTTAATTTTGAAACTTTCTTTCGTAAATACCTCATATGTTTTGTAACTTTTGAAGTTCGAAAACTTAATAATTTTAATAAAAACACCTTTAAATAATGTTCAGTTATATCTATTGATTAGTTGTAGTTACAAAATGTCTATCAGAATACAACTTTTGAACATTTTTACGGCTGTGCATTGACATCATCTTTATTACTAGTTTTATGCACCAATTCATGTCGCCATTTTGTTTTCTTATACACACATTTCTCAAAAAATGTTATCATTAATCGTCAAAATTGCTGTGAATACCAAATACACAGAAACCGTACCTATTAAAAATTCAAAAAATACTCCAAAAAATAAACTAAACAAAATACGTAAAGTTTCAATAAATACATTTTTAGTTTTGCTTGCCAAAGTATTCACAGCGTAAAAATACGTATACGTGTCATATGAAAACAGGATCAAAACAGAATAAATGTAAAAAAAATATATATGATTCTAAATCAATGAATTTGATTGATTTATCGATTATTTAGATAATTATTGACGATATTATAGGATGATATTATATTATTAATAAGATATTTCAAATCGTAACCAAAATGCACTGAGAGAAAATTGCATGAATACAAAAATATTAAAACTATGCGTTTTGCGCAGTTTTGCCACATTTTCAAGTGATTGGTGGAACCATTTTACCAAAAGTACATAAAATAAAGCTGTAATATTCATATGTTTGGTTAAAATTCTTACCAAATGAATAAAAAAGTGATTATCTTCACTGGAAATCAGTTTGAAGTCAACGTTAGCACGAAATAAATTTCTAGATTACATACGTTTTTCTCTCAGTGTAATTTATTTTAATTCATATAGCATTAGTTTTGCTACATGCCAAATTCATCATTGCCTTTTCTAACTATGGCGTTTAAAAAGTTAACATCAAGTCATAACAATAAAGTTAAATAATATTACAGAACAAAAAAAAAAGATATTAAATATTTATAAATATATTTGGCGATAACGTTAACAAAGATTAAAGAATCCGGAATTTTTCAGAGTAAATATTGTAAAAATCATTATTGTGAATGCTCACTAACAAAAAAAAAAAAATAAAAAAATAAACAAGATAATGATTTTGTAAAATGTACTGACCGTTTGCACCGATTACATTTCATTATTTTAAAATCGGCCAAGGTTTACAAAGGCCTAAATATAGACGTGAACTTAGAGGTTAATATCAATAGCAAATCTAAAGCGTTCTACAGAATTTCCGTACCATAACGCAGTTTCATTCTTAGTACAATTAAATTATTCTACGAGACATTTGTTTGTGCAATTCTGGGCAAATTTATGCATCTATAAGTACAATCTGTAAAAGATTGATAGTGTAATATATATTTTAATTGTATTGCAAATCATTTCTAAACTGATTCTTTAAGATATATCGAACATAATACATGATATGTGTAATTAATAATAGTAAAATATGTCTACAGCTTTTTCAAAATTTTACTGATTCTCCTTATAGACCTATAGACTGGGTCAGAATCGCACCTTAAGTTGCGTTATGTTATGGAAACTCTGAAGCAGCCATATTTGATTTTAAAGTAAAATGGAGGTTAGTTCATATATTTACTTCGTTGTAAGCTTGGTGGCCGTATTTACATTATAATAGATCGTATAATACAATAAACAGATCTCGTGTATACATTTTAATATTTTATAATTATCTACTCAATGTATAATCATATATTATTATCAAACACATTACCACACCATTCAATTATAAATGTGCTTTTTCTGTACCAAAACAAATATGTATTATTTGATCATCTGGATTTTGTTTTCAATGTGAAAATTGTTGAAAAAGGCACATTAACTGTTTTTTGTATAACAAATAAAATATAAGCTCGTACGCGGAGCAACAATATAATCGGGAGATTATAAAATTAAAAAGGTAAACAAAAAAATCACTTTGATTGCGAATAACTTGGTGAAAAAAACGGGAATATTTTATAGTAATAGTTTTGTTTATAATAATAAACGCCATTACTAGTATTTAAAAATAAAACAACAAAAAAAAAAAATAGTATGTGTCCACAAGGCCGTCTTAAACCATTTTGTGCCCCTAGGCCAATATGGCGCCCTCAGTGAAAATATTGTGACTGTTTGAAAATTATACAAAAACTTTGAGACTTATTTTTAAAGCGTTTTAAGAAAGTATTCTCGCTCATTTTGTTCAGCGAAGTCCTTCTAAAACCTGGCGCCCATAGTGATGGGCCTCTAGTACTAAGACGGCCCTGTGTGCCCAGTGGATACGTCAAATTATATGTAAAATTAAGTTGAATGTTTTGTTGTGTTTATTGTCTCAAAACGATTGCTGATTTAAGTGTGATATATTTATTTAACAAGCAACTATTATTAATTAATTTATTTATTACTTATTATTATAACGAGATAATTACAGCAATAATTTTTCGTATACTGAATTATAATTGTTGATTGTTTTTATGTTAATGTTTCTTGTCTATGTTTAAAATATAAGGTAAATCAATCATTTTGAGACGTTTGTACATCATAGGTATATATAGGTAGGTAAAATTATTATTAGGTCAAAAATGCTGCGAACCAGATTGTTGGTGGCCGGGTACGTGCAATATAGAAAAAATACCTATACTCACTTGTTCTGAATGAATAAAGGAAATTAAATTACATACATGTTTTATTTATATACCCTACTAAATCCTATAATACTATTAGCGCAACTTCGCGGCCAATATACTGAAAGCACTATTCGAATTAGTGTACGGGCGTTCTTTAAAATTACAACTGCACAGGGAAGCAACTGTTAAGGATTGTTCACAGCAAAAGAATTAGAAATTAAGCTTACAAATTATTAGTAATAATTTGAGTTTGTTGTATGACATACAAGGTTAACGTTCACAGCAACAAAATTTATCATAAATTTTGTTTATTTTGTTGCTTGGAATGTTAGCATTGCTTGCCATAATACAAACTAGATTGTTATTTGCAATTATCTAAGTTTAATTACTAAATAATTCGCTGTGAACAATACTTTAGATTCTGTTTTCAAACTTATAGCCTATTTCAATTTCTAAAATTAAATACAGATTTTATTTCATTTTTAGGTCCTATCTCGTCCTGAACAGAAATTATTAGCCTCCTTAAGATTTCTAAAATAAAATCCAGAAATTATTTAATTTTTATAAAATAAAATCCTGAATATTTTCATTTTTAGGTCCTATCTCGTTTGGAGTAGAAGTTATTGTAGAATAGTTATAATAGTAGTGTTATTTTTAAGATTTGTAAAATAAAATATTGAATTTATTTCATATTTCGGTAATTTCTCATTTGAAATAGAAGTTATTGTAGTATAGTTATAGTAGTATTTTTAAGATTTGTGAAATAAAATATTGAATTAATTTCATTTTTAGGTCCTTTCTCGTCTGTAATAGAAGTTATAGCCATTTTGATTTGTTTGTATAATAAAATCCAGAAATTATTTCATTTTTAGGTCATATCTCGGCCGGAACAGAACTTTACAGCCATTTTAATATTTGTATAATAAATCCAGAAAATAATTTAATTTTTAGGGCTTATTTCGTTCGGAACAGAAGTTATAGTTTTAAGATTTATAAAATAAAATCCAGAAGTTATTTCATTTTTAGGTTCTAACTCATCCGGAACAGAAGCAGCCCGAAGCCCATCATTATTGAACCAAATACATATAAGCATATAAGGCACTTTTATATATTTGGTTTAATAATTACATAATATTTATATAAAATTAGCATAAATAGTAATTTTACTAAATTTTGTATATTGTCTAATAAAATAAACTCAACAAATACGATTTATTAGTAATACAAATTTAAATATATGTATGTATACTAGAGCGCGAGATTGCTTTTATCTTTATAATTCCACCACAGGCGATATACAGAAAATTCGATAAGATTTTTTTTTTTTTCTAATTGTAATAGAACTTTGATACATGACAGCGCAATATAAAGCAGTTTAAACAGTCAACTACCGATTTAATTTTATTTACTTAGTCAAAATGGCTGACGTTAATGGTAACGAAATTTTAGCGAACGCCCTTAAGGATCAGGTATGTATTGTGTCGAATAATATTTCAAAATATTAAAGTAAGGTTATATTCCTTACGATTAGGGTATCGAATATGTATTCGGTATTGTCGGAATACCAGTCATTGAGTTGGGCATGGCCTTACAATCTGTTGGCATTAAATATATCGGTATGCGAAATGAGCAAGCTGCTTGTTATGCGGCCCAAGCGATAGGTTATCTGACGGGGACTCCAGGCGTATGCTTGGTTGTCTCCGGACCCGGATTGTTGCACTGTTATGGCGGGATGGCCAATGCTCAACTCAATTGTTGGCCATTGTTGGTGATTGGTGGATCAGCGCCGCAGGACCATGAAGGGATCGGCGGGTTCCAAGAGTGCCCACAGGTGAGAAAATACATACGTTTTAGCCAAAATTGGCTAAAACGTATTCTGAAGCTAACTTAATTAATAATTATATATTATAAAAATAAGAGACTATTTAATTATTAATTAATCACAATTTTTATAAATAAATTTAAGGTGGAACTCTCCCGCCCTTATTGCAAATACTCAGCGCGACCACCAAGCGCCAAGCTAATCCCTTTGCATGTCGAAAAAGCAGTCCGTTTCGCCAAATATGGCCGTCCAGGTGTCTCCTATCTTGATTTCCCCGGCAACTTATTGCAACAGCTCATCCCCGAGACCTCACTGTCTAAACACTTTATAACCCCAGCCCCACCTCTAGCTTACCCCGATCCAAACCTGATAAAAATCGCAATTGATGCCTTATGTTCGGCAAAATGTCCGCTGGTAATCGTTGGCAAAGGCGCTGCATCTGCTAGGGCAGAACGGCAAGTTCGCGAATTAATTTCCAGTACAGGTTTGCCATTTTTGGCTACACCAATGGGTAAAGGGGTTGTTCCAGATGAGGCGGATGAGTGTGTTGCTTCTGCGCGTACTTTTGCGCTTAGAAGTGCTGATGTTGTAGTGCTGTTGGGTGCTAGGTTGAATTGGATATTGCATTTTGGCCATTTTCCACGGTTTGCAGCTGATGTCAAGATCATACAGGTTCGTTTACAGATAATCGGTAAACACATATTTCCATATATCCATTGAAGAACAAAGCCGGATATATACTGGATGTTGCCTTATGCGATATAGGAAATACAGTATTATTTCCCCTATTGATTTGAAAGCAAAAAGTGTAAAGTAAAAGGATTCAAAATTTTGAAACTCGTTAAATTAAGTTTATAATTCTGAACTATTTTTACTTTCTTTTACAAAGTAATAAGTAAGAGCCGGTTTCATAAATTTCCTTAAAGCTTACTTTAACTAAAGAGACTTTACTGGAAGGAAAATAAGGATAACCTTATGCCATTTATATGTGGGATAAAGAGAGATAGCAATCGTTACCATGGCAACTAAAGGAACTTTAAGGTAAAGATGCCTTTAAATATATTATCTTGTAATTATGAAAAATTTCGAACTCGAGTTTTCAACGGATATACACGTTTTGACCTTCCCTGAATCGATTGTGACTATTTTCGGAATGACGTCTGTCTGTCTGTGAACGCTCTAGAGCCAAAACTGTCTAACGTGAAATTATGAAACTTCAAACTTAAGACTTGTATATGCCCTAGATGTGAATTTCCTATTTTTGAAAAGAATATTCAAACCAGAAGTGTATGTTTACTCTATACATTTTTTGTTCTATCTCCAATATCACTAGAACGGCTACACTTACGGCAAATATAGTTATGTTCATAATGAAAAATATTAATATTTCGTTAAACTTTTGTTTAAAAATTTTCTTCAAAAAATGTACCAGTAACAAGAAAAATGCTACGAAATATTATAAATATGTTGTTTACGTTGCCATGGATTCGCATGTAGCTTATAAAATCGGATCATCTGCTATTTTGACAGGAAAACAGACTCAATTAGATTAATGACATTTCAGAATATTTCTGTAGAGTATTGGTTAGTTTGATAGCTGGTTTTGGTTATATATATCTATATCTAGTGAAAACTGCGTAAAAGAAAGTCGAGTGCAGGCCACTCCAGATATTTATGCTTATAATCAATGAGAATGAAATAATGTATTTCCTATATAACATAAGGCAATTCTATACCCGGATAATATATCTCTTTTTGTAGCATATTTTTATTATGTTATTTTAACTTTTTAAAGATCGATGTCTGCCCAGAAGAATTTCATAATAGTGTTAAGTCTCTTGTCGCTTTACATTCAGATTTAGCTCCTGGTGTTAGTGCTTTAACACAAGGGTTAAAAATGCGTAATTTCAAAGTAGGGAAATACACTGGATGGTGGAAAGATTTGATTGAAAATTGCAGAGATAACAAATCCAAAGTACAGGTAAGATTAATAACATACAATCTTTAAGATTGAAAATAATACATTTAAACATTTTTATAAAATAAAATTTTATATTCCATATAGAAAATGGCGCTGGATATCTCAACGCCACTAAACTATTACTCAGTTTTCCATCATTTACAACAACTTATCCCTAAAGATAGTATTATAGTAAGCGAAGGAGCCAATACTATGGATATTTGTCGAGCAATGTTGTTGAACAACCAGCCCAGACATAGACTCGATGCCGGAACCTTTGGTACGATGGGTGTTGGCTTAGGCTTTGGTGTTGCGTCAGCGATGTGGTGTAAAAAATACGCGCCCACCAAACGGGTATTTTGCGTTGAGGGTGACTCCGCTTTCGGATTTTCGGGGATGGAAATAGAAACTATGTTCCGGCACAAGTTACCGGTTATTATTTTCATTGTTAATAATAATGGGATTTACGGGGGTTTGGATGAGGAGACATTTAAGGAGCTGTGCGCTGATGGGGAGATTGCGGAATCGTAAGTTTTAAGCATTTTATACGAAACGGACCCGGCTCTTTTTATTATATTATTCAAAAATAGTGTATTCCAAATTTGAAACACAATCGGATACGAATAAAATATTGAATATGATGGATAAGTGATATCGAAATATCTTTATTTTGGCTTACTAAGGTCCAAATTTGGAATATACAATTTTTAGCTCGCCGTACGTAGTACCGAAGAGGCTAAAGCATTCGGTCGTGTGTCTGTAGCATTCTCGGATCAAAAAATTTCATTAAGAAAAAGTGTTCGACTCGTCGCCCTGATTCCGAAAATGTATATAACTTATATACTTGGATGTTAGTCGTCGCTCGCTCGGTATCTCGTAAGACCAAATTTGTGCCCTCTACTCCTCTGAAGGTACCGGAGCGATTCACTCCAAATTTGGTACACATATTATTTGGCATCCCATGTGAATCCGCTCGCAGTTTAAATCCAATCGCCCGTATACTTCCAGAGTTATAGGGCCCCAAAATTTGGAGCCCCCCTTAATACTGCCCTTATAAAAATAATTGAAACCCTCAAAAATTCTACTAAAAATTCTAAGATATTTTTTGTCTACAAGATTTTTTCATTTTGTTAACCCAAAGCCCGAAAAAAATTATTAAATATTATAATTTTGAATTTTAAAATATGCACTAAATTATTTTTTTATCAATATAATCTAAATTTGGTACACATATTATTTGGCATCCCATTTGAATCCGCTCGCAGTATAAATCCAATCGCCCGTATACTTCCCGAGTTATAGGGCCCCAAAATTTAGAGCCCCCCTTAATACTGCCTTTATAAAAATAATTAATACACTTCAAAATTCTACTAAAAATTCTAAAATATTTTATATCTACAAGATTTTTTCATTTTGTTAATCCAAAGCCCGAAAAAAATTATTAAATATTATAATTTTGAATTTTAAAGTATGAACTAAAACTTTTTTTTATCAATATAATCTAAAATTAAATGTAAGACTTTTTACACCTATAACATATTTTCAAATTGTTAACTAAAAGGCCATAATAATTAAAAAGCACTGCTCGCAACGCATATTTTACCTAAGGGCGAGCTCTGCGCGTTGGTGCGTTTTACGCGTACCAAATCTTGTTTATTTTTGCAGATTACCGCCAACAAGTCTAACAACAAATGTGCATTACGAAAATATGATGAATTTGTTCAACGAAAAAGGGCATTTTTGTACAACGATTCCGCAACTGCAAGAAGCGGTTCGATCCAGTTTAAAAGTTACTGATCGACCAAGCATAATCAATGTTATAATCAATCCATCCGCGGATAGAAAACCACAAAAATTTGATTGGTTGACCGCATCAAAATTATAAATAATTAAACATTTATTAATTGTTAAGAAATTTTATTTTATATTCGTTATGGTGTATTGTTATATTTTTAATAAACATTTACTTGCTACTTCTGGATCCGTCTGGTGAAATAAACTGAATGGTAGACGATTTTTTCCTAGATTTGGCGGGGCGTGTATCATCTGGAACCTTAAATTGTTTGCACAATTCACCAAATTGTTCGTTTGCCTGCACAAAATTTCTTAACCATTCTAACCAGAATTATTTCTTAATATTACACACTTACCGTGTCTAACGCTTTATTAAAATTACTATTCCCACTGATTTTATGATTTAAATCTTGTAGTATCGAAATACTAAAACACAATTAAAAATAAATGAGGTTACAATTCAATCAAAATATATACGTACTTTTTGCTTAAGGCCACGTTAACTTGGCCCAACAAGTCTTGTACTTGTTTTTCGGAATCAGAGTTTATTTTCGACATTTTAATGTTTGTAATAAAAGCAACTGAAATTTTGAATAGACCTAATTGTCATTTTTAACGAATGTGTAAACAAAATCAAACAAGTAGGTTTGAAAAAACAAAAAACAAAACAATTCGCGTATGTTCGTGCAGAGTCGGACTTCTTTGAAAACGTGTATTTATTATTTAATCCTTAGATAGGGTACGGGTACGAACTTGTTTAAACGTAACTATTCCGTTTTAAAACTGCTCAAAGCGGGATTACAATCATTGGGTGGAGACAATTTTTTTTTTAATTTTTCGATAGTTTGAAGTATATAGATTATACCTTCAAAGCGGTTTTTTGATTATCCCTTAGGATAGCTGAATTAATGTAAATTGAAAAATATTAAAGTTATCCAGTATGTTGTAAATCTTTAAACACGTTTCTCTCGAAACTATTTTTTTATTTTCAAATTGGTAGAACTATTTTCTCAGGAATTAAGAATTGTTCACAGCTAAAGAATTAGTAATTAAGCTTAGAAATTATAAGTAATAATTCCAGTTTGTTGTATGACATACATGGTTAACGTTCACAGCAACAAAAATTATCATAAATGTTAACATTGTTTGTCATAATACAAACTAGATTATTATTTGTAATTTTCTAAGTTTAATTACTAATTGTTTCGCTGTGAACAATCCTTTACTCAACCGATTTGCTTATTTTTTATTTTAAATGAACGTAAATACTATTTGTTGCAGTTTATACCAACAATTTGCATACATATTTATAAATAACTATTATTTATTGTACCCTGTAGTAAATATATCTGGAGTGGCCTGCACTCGACTTCCTTTTACGCAGTTTTCACTAGATATATATATATATATATAACTAAAACAAGCAGTCAAACTAACCAATACTCTACAGAAATATCCTGAAATGTCATTTATCTAATTGAGTCTATTTTGTATTCCTGCCAAAATAGCAAGTGATCCGATTTTATAAGCTACATGCGAATCCATGGCAACGTAAACAAGATATTTATAATGTTTCGTAGCATTTTTCTCGCAACTGGTACATTTTTTTAAGAAATGTTTCAAACAAAAGTTGTGCGAAATATTAATATCTTTCATTATGAACATAACTATATTTGCTGTAAGTGTAGCCGTTCTAGTGATATTGGAGATAGAACAAAAAATATATAGAGTAAGCATGCACGGTTTGAATATTATTTTCAAAAATAGAAAGTGCACATCTAGGGCATATACAAGTCTTAAGATTGAAGTTTCATAATTTTAGGTTCGACAGTTTAGGCCCTAGAGCGTTCACAGACACACACACACAGACAGACAGACGTTATTCCGAAAATAGTCACATTCGATTCAGAGAAGGTATATCCGTTGAAATCTCGAGTTCGAAATTTTTCATGATTACAATACTAACTTATTACTTTGTAAAAGATAGTAATTAAGAAACCCTTTACAATTACTGCGAAACTTTATACTAAAATGTATTTTTTTATTCGATAAAAATAAAACAGTTGCATTGAATAAATATTTCTAAAAATTATGATGGTAACATTAAAATCACTAATTTTACAATTATACTTTGGATACATCTGTATCAATAGTTTGCTTCGTGTTTTCTGGCGAAATAATATCTTCTGATTGGTCGAACGCTGGATTAAAATGACCTTCAGCCTCAGGGCCAACCATAACTGTTGGTTTCTCATCAGTGACAGTATTCCAAGGTTGCATATCCCCAGAACCAAACAAGCAGAATATAATTCCGCTAGCAATGTAGACGGTTGCGCCTATCGTAAAGATTATATGCCACTCGTGCATACCATTCTGTGGAAATTGAAAAATTTTCCGTATATTGTTTTGATTTATGACGCCATAATTATTACAGAGGCGACACAGAAGCGGCAAGAAATACAAGCAGAAAAGTTATGATGAAAATATTAAATATGATATTTTTATATGATTATACTTACATGATCTTTTGTAATATGCCCTGTCAATATTGGTGTAATAAATCCTGTGGTGCCCCCAATACAATTGATTATTCCATATAAAGTGCCTGCGAAATTAGGCGCTAAATCTTGCGAATTTTGTATATTCGTAATTGTAGATGCACCATTTAACCCTAATGACATCGTTATTATCAAAACTGCAACTACTACGTCACATCCGGTTAATGTTTGAGCCAATAACAGTAAACCCGGAATAAAATGAGCTAGAAATTAAAAAAGAAATAGTATTACACGTTTGTTGCGTGAATATGACTCAAGTAGAGCCGAAAAGTCCCAATTTTACACATTTTATTTATAAACAATAGATCTGATTTTCTAAATAGTCGATTAAGAACAAATTCGTATATAAAATTAAATATCATATCAGTTTTCACCATCGACGATTTTCCAAAAATGAACATCGATTCATGGATTAATAATCGATCATTTTCAAATAATCCATTATCTACAAATAATCGATCACTTTTGTTAATACATATAACATAACTGAAAGAATTCTACTTGAAATTAGATCAGGTCTCAGATTTCGTCTTTCATGTAAATGCATAATTCGAAAATATTGGGTAACATAAAATTCATATATTATTCTGAAAACTAAAAATGCCTCATAAAATAAAATCTAATCGGCAGAGAAAGAAGTTTTCCTATTCTACTTAGTGAGTACAAATGAGATGCAGTAACTTTTTTACTTGTTCGCGGTTGATATCAAATATGAGCAAAACTCATTGTTTTACCATTAGTTTCATTTATACCGATAATTGATACACATCGTTAATTCTAATATTTAAATATAGTAATTTAAAATACTTACAACATAAAATAAACCATTTTCGAATGCTGGTAACACTCATCCAGTTTTTCTTTCGGATTAGATCACCGATTGATCCGAATATGAACCCAAACGTCATTCTTGCCAAATATGGCAACGATGCCAATCCTCCAGAATGGGCAAGATTGAAACCTAATACTTCAGCCATGAATTTTGGCCCGGCCGTTAGTAAAAAGTACAGGCCCCATAAATTACCGTAATGTAACACTATCAAAGCCCAAAACGGCACTGATAGAAAGATATCTTTGTATGGCGGTATTTTCTAATTAAACAAAAAAACAAATCTAGAATTATATATACTTTTTGGAATTTACTAATTAAAACAAAAATGTATTATCAATATATTTAATATCAAAATTAAATATGCGAAATATGTATGTATATATATATTATTTGTTGTAGTTATTTTTGTGTATCGGATGTTAGTAATTATTTTAAGACCGGATATACTAAGTATGGTAACTATAATAGAATTTTTGTAAACACTATAGTTCTAAAATATCAAACGATAGAGTCAGTAATGCAAATTAAATCTATAATATTATACGATTATTATATTTAATCATATATGTATAAATTGCTTTAATATGACCTTGGGCATAGTTAAATATTTTGCTAATAATTTAAATAAATTTCAAGTATCTTCAAAACATTATAAACTTTTATATACATTTAAATATGTTCCTGTACTCCATAACATATCAATTATAAATTTTATATATCAAAAATTACGTTTTCACCAAAATGTACTAAAAATTAAATAAACGGCAATTAGCGACATTTCTTATGGAAAATTAGCAATTGTTGCCATAAATATTATAAGTTTAAATGCAGTGCTACAAATAACTATTAATCTATAAGTGTCTATGGTAAAATTACATAATTTTTCGAACAATTTGATATTTTTGTTCTTCAAAAAGGAATAATTGAATCAATTAAATGTAAATATAGTGCAACTAAATAATTTAATTGAGTTTATAGTTATTAAATTTACTTGATCCAATTAATTATATCACTCAGCGTAAGACGTTTACCTCATTTATATATCAGTTAATATCGATCTAATTTTTATTTATTTTCATATTTTTAGCGACTATTTTGCAAAATGAAGACCAATGGATTATTCTACATATGCTAATAAAAATAACTTATAACAATAATTAAGAATTCGCATTATTTCCTTTAAATATAAAATAAATTTTGCTACGGATTTGTAAGGATCATTTATCGATCAAGTATTTTTTCTGGTGAATATTTGTTTCGTTTATAATAAGTTATATATTATTCTTTCGATAGCTTTCGATAATACAAGTAAACATTTGAAATATATTATAAACTAAAATTATCGGTAAACTTTACATATTAAAAATATTTAATGTGCAAAAGAAAAATATAAGAGAAATTATTAGGGGTATAATCTTAATCTTACCTTAGTTTTGACAATAGAATCTCCTAAGCACGTCTCGATATACTTCTTCTCATCTATACTAATTCGTGGATGCTCTTGCGGTGAATCAGATACCAACATGTACCAAAACACTACCCAAACAACACACAAACCCCCGGGTATATAAAACGCCCACACCCAGCCGAATTGCTCCGAAATCGCGCCCAATATGGGCCAAGTTATCACAGTACCAAAATTACCCCCCATTAAGGCGCCAGTAAATTTCCCCCGTTCAGTTGGCGGCGCCCAACGTGATATCAAACAATGGAGTGCCGGGTATACTACACCCTAAAGAAAAATGATCAATTATATATCTAAATATGTTGCAATTGGTTCTATTTAAACTTACACCAAGTAACCCCATTAGAAATCTACTTATTATTACAATAACATAATGTAACGAAGCAGCAGCCGGTGTTAAAATTGTTAAAATGCCGGATAACACGCCTGTCCATGCTATTACTCGTAAAGGACCCAGTCGTTCAGCTAGCAGACCCCCAGGTATGGAGGTTAATATGTAGCCCCAGAAATATGAGCCCAAAACAAGACCTTGGATTTGCTGGTCCCAGTCATATCGGACGCCATACTAAATTAACAATTTTATTCTGTTTTCAATATTGTAAAACTAAGAGGTTCTAGAGAAAATATCACTATAGGCACTAGATACCCCAGTTTTCCACGATTAAATAGAAACGTCGCATAAAGCTGTTAATTTGGCGGATTTAATAGACGTGAATATGAAATTTTCGTTTGAAATGTAAGGGTGCATTTATAATAGAATTTTTCCACGCCAAGTTCCATAACTATCTTTATCTAGCGCACACGAATGACAACCATCCTGCTTGCACACTAAACTTGGTGGAAGTAGGACGGTTGTCCATGTCCATATTGGTGCGTTAGATAGAGATAAGCAATTTTTACTCGGAAACTTGACGTGAAACAAGGCAATTATAAACAGTCCTTAAGGGCTATGCATTTCTGAAAAGTATGATATTTATAAATTAAAATTAAATTTTATTAAATAAATAGCAGTACATTCCACTTATGAAGCTGTTTACATCGATAAAAATGCAGATATCAGACACACTGTCTCTGTCTGCATACCCATCTATCAGTGAACAAAGAAAGAGATAGAGAAATACATGTTTTTTTTCCAAATTCGAAAATGAATGACTTTTCTGTATTATGTTGGTTGCTTGCATAGTTTGAATAATAAAAATTAGTAATAATTATTTACAGTTTACTTTATGTAAAAAAAAATACCAGCTAATTTATTACCCTAATGCATGATTCATATATTTTTATATTGCAAAATATTGTATAAAGCTGATTAAAATATGTTGTATTGGTTTATAATATATTTTTTTTAAATGTAACATTGCTCCTTAT
The DNA here is from genome assembly GCA_933228885.1 of Leistus spinibarbis. NCBI lineage: Eukaryota > Metazoa > Arthropoda > Insecta > Coleoptera > Carabidae > Leistus > Leistus spinibarbis. The sequence goes on along the minus strand of OW121795.1, from coordinate 10,224,917 downwards.
TATTATTTATAAATTCCCAATAATTATAAATATTTACTTACATCAGGAATTTCATTTAAATCATAATCAAGTGTGACGTTATTAACTGTTAGGCATTCCGGTATATTAACTTTTCCACTTATAGAATTGACTCTAGGTTGAACCATTGCTATTAAATTTATAGACATGTTCACCCTTAACATGTAATTGAATAAACATGCTGTAAATATCATTATTGCGACGACGAATCTTGTTGGTAAAACGGCTAGAAAAAGAAAACATATTCACATATATGAAGTGTATAGATTAATTTATGAATCTATGCAGAAACGCTAAGGGCTGAATTTAACAAAAAATTAAACGTAAACTTAGTCTCTATTCATTCAATAAAAAGACAATGAATCCGAAAATCATGTGGAAAATGAACAGTATTAATTATTTTTAAAATCTTTATAAATTGAATTACTGCCAAAGAGATATACTGAATAGTCTGGACAGTTTAATTAAAGTAGAATTTGAAAAATTGTTCTAGATTTAATTGAACAAAATGGCGGCTTGTTGTTTATGTAATTAACAGAGTCTCAAAGCATCGGTGGTTCAGTGGTAGAATGCTCGCCTGCCACGCGGGCGGCCCGGGTTCGATTCCCGGCCGATGCAATTCCTTTTTAGTTTTTATTAGCCCCCTAATAAAATCAAAGCAATGATCCAAAAAAAGCATTTTTTTCCTCTAGCTAGGATAATAGTATTAATTGCGACCCAAAGATTGTAATTACACCCTGAATTTTAACAAATATTATTCTTGATATAACACATCAAATTACTAATGAAAATAAGTCCTCGATAGTATAGTGGTCAGTATCCCCGCCTGTCACGCGGGAGACCGGGGTTCGATTCCCCGTCGGGGAGGTTCTTTTTTAAAAATGCAACCTAGTATGTTTTTAGAGAGGGGTGCATCACTTTGGAATTAGGTGTACTAAATTTTGGAACTTATTGGAATTCATTGGAATTTACTGTATGAATTTGTTGGAATTTAATGGAATTGGAATTTATGTGTACGCATAGGTATCTGTACCTAGGCTTGTTTATATAACCAAGGCCATGTGGAAGATTTTAAGCGCCTAAAGCAAGTCATGTAAAAACTAATTGTCGGTGCTTCTCAGTTATATCAATAACGTAATTTATTTTATAATAATGTTTAAATGAGATATAAACTTGTTGTGCGAAGCACAAAAGATCTAAAGCATTCGGTCGCGTGTCTGTAGCATTCTCGGATCAAAAAATGCTTGTCTCGTCACACTGAAGCTGCAGGCATAGGTGCCTGTATCTAAGCTTGTTCTAATTCAGGATAAACAGTATAAAGTAGTACTTACAACAACATGGTAAATTTGTGATCACCATTTTATCAAATAAATAAAATTACTTTGACTTTCTGAATACTATGCTTGGAAAACCATTGGATTTGAGCCTGTGGATAAAATAAATATTAAATTTGCATTTCACATCAATATCAATACAAGCCGATATTCGAATTGCCAATAAAGCATATAAAATGACTGTTTTGCAGTGTTTAGTAAAAATATCTTCCTACTTTATTATACGTTTAAAAATCTCACGTGACGACATTTTGCTACCAACAAATAGACTATACATTTTTTTTTATCCCGATTCCGGAAATTTATTTTAAATTATAGTTTATTATGTATTTTCATATAATATATTTCTACCAATTACGTAGTAAAAAAGAAAATATATCCCTAGAAACCATAGAGTATATGATTTGATTTAAAATGGTTGTGTATTTTTTTGGAAAACGCAGCTTCAATTAGATATAAAAGCATTGATGAAAAAATGTTATGTTTAATATCCATAACTAAACAAAAAATTAATGCAGTAATTTTACTTAGTGCACGTGTACTATTTGTCATCAAATTAACAAATATTATAAACGTACGTCTACATAAATAAATACATCTGCTGGAATTAAATATTATTATATAACAAGGCATAACAAAAAAAATATTAATGTTTTTTTGTACATGTTATTTATTGAACACTATAGTTTATAGTAGATTTATTTATAATTCTATTATTAGTATATTGTTAATGCATTCTGGAAATACATATATTTTATTATTGAATAAATTTACTATATCTATTCATCCCCCAGTATGTTATATATTTATATAAATATAAGTATTTTAAATATAAAGTGGATTAACAAGTAAATATATATTAGCATTTAATATCTCTGTGCTTCGTATTCGTGTCTTCATTTATCGAATATTTCTCCAAGTAAACTTCAAGTTACACATACCTGTCTCAACTTGTATAACTGTGCGCTTACAATCGTAGTTGGCAAATTATTGACTTGAATTGAAAATAAGTCATATCGCAATTATTAGTTATTTTACGACTATTTACAAAAACACAAATCAAACTAAAACGCAAAAATACTATAACAAACGAATCAATCGTAAAATATGTGAAACTATTTTTTTATTCAAAACACGTCACTGCATCTATATCAAATTAAAATTGTTTTAAATATTTATACTATTTATAATAACTGCTGAATAATATGTATTATCTTATTTAAAAACAGATAGTTAAATTGCTTTTTAATAGTTTTTGTTCTATTATTGTTATAAGAATTAACTTATGTGTGTACGGAGATATAAGATTTCTCGTAATATAATAAAGTCAAATCTTGGTAAAAACAAAAACAAACAGATATTGAAACGTAGCCTCGAAATGAAAAAATACAATTTAAAGTGAATATAATTATTTTTTTGTTAAATTTCGCATAGAACTTCCAAGTATACGAACAATTATTTTTTTATTTCAGTAATTACGTTTTTATATGACTAAATTATCGGTTGTGAACAGCACAATACTTTCTTATAATAAGCTGGATTTTATTATATATATTTTTTTTAATTCATGCAACGAATATCAATATAACAACGTAAATCAAAAATTGCTATTTTTGCTATCTCATCTCAGAGATATTGAAAAAGTAGCTAGAATAAACCATTACTTCCAGCTAATATTTCCAAATATGGGATGTAAACATTTATAATTTTGCCTACAACGGGCTTGGCTCTTGAAAATAGGCCGATTTGTATCAGGAATTTCCATTAATATCTCGTTTTATTAATTTTCAAGATTACAATACTTGCTTAAATACATTCGTATAAGACAGTAAACATATATGAAGATGATTAGGCTTAGGAATCCGGAATTTCCAATATAGCCTTATTAAGTATTTTCATATAAACAAATCATTATTAAATAAATGTATATTTGATTCAACTATACAAAATAGCTGGAGTGGCATTTACTCGACTTTCTTATCTGTATTTATAAGAATGCTTTATTTTATTTTAAATTATTCCTACGATTACTATGAAACAAATCCGATATGCAATGTAACTAGGGAAACATAACTATTTTCAAATGCAATTTTTCAGTAAATGGTTCAAGAGTGAACTGTTACTTCCGGTTTAGATATTGTTTTCAAAAATAGAAGATGCATACCCGAGCTATATACCAATTTTAAGTTTTTAGTTTCATAATTTCGCCTTAAACAGGCTTTAAAACGTTCACAGACATACCAAAAATTGTCTGATTCGATTCAGGGACGGTCAAAACGTGTATTTCCGTTGCATAAAGACAATATTTCCTTTTAGCTTTCTTCCAAGAATGTAAATAGATAATATATACATTTTATAGTGATTCAACTATTATATTAATAATTACATTTTTGTTTAATCAGAACAACGTTTCTTTCCCGTAAGAATTGAAAAGTAACTAAGTTATAATAACCTGGCTTATTTTCACTTGGGTTGTTTACTGAGATAAATGGAACACTCAATTTATTAATAGAGTAACGACATATATACATAACATGAGATAATTTAAAAACATCGATTATGATTTAAATTATTGAAATTTATGTAATTGTTCAAATTATTGAAAAGAATATTCAAACCGGAAGTGCATGTTTAGTAAAAATGCATAGAGTAAACATTGTTTACTCTATGCATTTTTTTCCATTTTCGCCAATATAACTTTCTTCAAAAAATGTACCAGTTACTAGAAAATTAGTACAGAAAAAAAAAATCCAAAACATTCCAAGCAACATAATTTATGATAAATTTTGTTGCTGTGAACGTTAACCTTGTCTGTCATACAACAAACTGGAATTATTACTTATAATTTCTAAGCTTAATTACTAATTCTTTAGCTGTGAACAATCCTTTACTCCATATACTGTTCCAAAACCTAAGTTAACTCTATGATCAGTTGACAAAACTCTATTCAGAGTTATTGCTTATTTATTGATATAAATTTAAAAATTTGCTACATTTAAATCGTATTTTGAATATTTCTCAGTATGAAAATAAAATTAGTTTTTTTTTTTTTTGCAAAACAACCTAAAACTTATCGTACCTTTCCGTTAGAGTTAATTCATGTTACTATGTATACGTTTTAATTATTATTTACAGTGCTAATAATTGTTGTACCAAATTAAATATTCGCTTTATTTATTTTATAGAAAGTAGGTTACTTTCATTTAGAAGTAAAAAATTTATTTTTGCAACAAAAAAAAATAGAATTTGCAAAAATAAAACATATTTTTAATTTATTAGAACCTTCAATTGAGCAGACATTCATTTTTAAAGAAAATATAAAATATGGGAAACCACTAATTTGTACATTAATCGGGGATTTTTATATAAACATACCGTATGCCTCCATAAATTAGGTGCCAGACAACCTTTTCTCACATATTTGCAATTTTGTAATCATTCTCAATCTAACTTTATTCTTACACAATTCACGTGTGTCTTCTATCTACAAAAACACTTTTTATCCCGCTTGTTCACAACAATTAATTTTACATAATAATTAATAATTGTATTAATTTTCAATTTCTTTCTTGTGCCACTAATACTTAACCCTAAATTGAGAATTTTAAACAAACAGTTGAATTTAGTTCAAATTGTTTCGTATCTAAATTCAAGGTTTTAAAAATGTATTGTTTAGGTAATAAAACGTAACGTAATTACTTAAATCACATGTTAGGTGTACTTCATCTATACAGATTTATATTTCCAAAAATTATTAATATAAATTAAAACATTTACCTTAATATGTAAATACAAAACTTCACTGAAATTCACAAAATGTTACACATATATACAAATGTATGTAATTAAATTAAAAACTGTAGATATTTTTATCAACAATTTGGCGCCCAAATATTTTTGGGTGCTACAACTCGTTGCTTGATTCAAACTGATTGTGCCAAGCGCTCATGTCGGGGGCATCTGATGGCAAATTACCTTGCTAGGTAGACTAGGTAGATTATATATTTAATTACTAATGGTTTTAAAGCTACGCCAAGTTACTGATAATTGAATTTTGTAAACCTTCATTCAACTATATCAACATTTAAAATGCATAATAATATACAAAAATATTTCTTTTGCTAATATTACCTTACAAATAATTACATTTATATATTCACTAAATTATTAACAAATCCCACAATCATATAACATTATTATATAGTAATTAAATAAACAAAAAACAATACACATTCATGAAATATGTAAACATTTTTACTTTCAAGGACAAAGTAAATAAGGAAGTATTATTATCAAAAATAATATTTCAAACTCGATATTTCAACGGAAATATACGTTTTCAGCTTCCATGAATGGTTATTTACTATTTTTGAGAAGACTTTTCCATGTGTTTGTGTCTGTGAACACTCTACAGCTAAAACTATTGAAGATACAATTGTGAAATGTTAAATTTGTATAGAAAGAAGAAAACACACATTTAAACCATTAGTTCTTGCTACTTTTTACTCTAGAAACTTTTTTAATCTCGAAAACGGCACGAATAAGATAAAAATATTAAAATTGCCTAAAACTATCGTTTTTTTTTTTATTTACCATATGATTACATAATAATCACATTATCAACGAATGTTAATATTAACTTCTAGTAATAAATAACATAAATATCTACACATATTCTTTGGGTATACCTACAACAAAGTAGAGTGTAGAGCACATCAAATTTTATTTTATTAAGGTCGCGCAAAATTATATTTAAAAAAACTTGTTTCTAAGAATGTTACACACGACCGAATACTATAAATATTTGAATATAGAGTATTTAATTTCCTTAATAACTCAATTTGAGTTCCATATTTTTTTCAATATAGATTTTCGTTTCAATCCGGCCCTGAAAAGCGTTTGAAACCCCAATTCGCAGTTATATTCAACTAATGACATTTATGGAATCCAAATATTTAGTCCGCTAATTATCTTCTGCGAATTATGGAACTGCACATATGACAAAACCAGGTGAAGAACAAATGCATCAAGGTTTTTTCTAATTTAAATTATTTTCCTGAGGAATCTAATGTGAAATATGTCATAACAAGTAATATTAAGGAAAAACAATATTTGTACACATATTTCTATAGAAATAATAAACATATTTCTAATTTGTTCCAAACAATATTGTGGTAATCAATAGCTAATATTATATATCATTACCTAATCTTATACATTATAAATATTCATTATTAGTTATAAATCTATTCTAAGATTTTACAAATTATACATAGAATATAAAACATTTTTGCGTTCAGTTTTTTTTTTTTACCAGCTAATTAAATCATTTTAAAATTAGTAGATATGACGGTGTAGTACTAAAAAAAAGTTGTTATAAACCTGTTAAAAAACGTAGTCAAATCACTTTCTTATTAATACTAAATATATATATTTATTCATTTGTGGCTCTGCTCGATTTTTCTCTAACGCCGGCAAAACTCATATTTAACGGTGTAGGAAAATACCATATATTATAAATAGATTTACAGAAAAAAAAACCATTAATTGATTCAAGACATATAAAGCCCAGCAATAATGTTTCAGTTGTGATAAGTTATACAAATACGAATATATTACACTAATTATCTACAACACATTTTATAACATACTAAACATTTGTAAACATAATTAACTGTATTTTGGATAAATATGTCTAAAAATAACTGCTAGAGCAGTTATTTTATATTCGTATTATAATAAGAAATAAATATTTAGAGTTTATTAAACACAAAAAACATTCTTTAAATGTGTAACCAATTATTCTATATATTCTGAATGGAAATATTTAAAAATAACTCGTAATAAATGCAAAACTACAATAAAACTTTATTTAAATTTGTAAGCAACTTACCATTCCCGTAGAGTACTCACCCTTAAATTCATAGTAAAATCGTTGAAAATCTGTCAAACACACGGATACGTAGGATTTGTAACAAATCTTTAACAAAAAATCAAAAAAAATGTGTTATTAGCCATTTTTATTGAAATACTCAATTCAAACAAGTCTCTACATGTTTTAGCAATTATACACAATCCAAATATATACTAGATTAACATTCAATTGTAAATTCACGATTTTTTATAGAATCTAGATTTATATAATAGCAAAAACTCTATAAACCGTTTTATTTTATAAACAATGGTTAAAAATGAGATGTATGATTTAAAATACTTTTGTGAATTATAATAATTTTTTAAATACATTTTGGATATTATTGACTACATATCCAAGTATTTATAGGGTTAGTTTTTATATTAATTACATTTAGTCAGAGTTAAATTGGGTAAATATTCAATTTCAAAATAACTTACTTTGATAATTAATATAAAAACTAACTAAGAAATTTATATCAATATTTATTTATACGAAATATAAATACTGTGTTGTATCACAAAAAGCATACATTGGTATTAAAACAAAATTATCTACTTTCATTTAAAGTCAAAACAGTAAATAAAATATAGTACGTAAGTTAAATCAATTTGAAGAAATAAAACAGGAAAATTTGAAAATCTTACATATTGAAGATAAGGCTTTATTTATTTCGATTTATTTGTAATTATTGTGCGTTCAATAAACAAAACGAAAAGCTGACCGCCATTTTGAGACCAATCCTATAAACGTATATTTTCTCAAACTGATTTGCGCAAAAATGCCTCAAAAATCAGCGTGCCTTGACGATATAATTATCCTAGGAATACATGTTTTCCCAATCAAATTACCAAATGTGTAAAAATCATCTTCTTGCCCTTTTACCTTCTCTTTATAAAATTTAAAAGGTACACAACCTTTATAGCTAATCAAAATCATTAATTCATCGATATCGTTCATTGTGCATCCATCTTTGTCGACAGCGTCTAAATCTTCGTTAAAACGCGAATATTTCTGTTTGTCTAATTTTGGAATGCAATTTTCTATCGCAAACCAATTGTATGTTTCGGGACAAAGTAAAAATGATGGACTTAAATTAGCCTTATATCGCATTTTGGGACAAGTATGAATATAGTAACCCATGTAGTAGTATTTCAAATTGGGTACTATATTTTGGAGTTGCCTTACATAAAATAGTTCTCTGTAATTATAGTTATTTTTTAAGATTATGTAGTTTTTATTTAATTTCGGAATAGTTACCTTAGTGACCCATAAGTACCTAAAGTTAAATGCCTGTATTCGGGATCATAAAAAAAATAAACCGAACTGATACATTTTGGTAAAATGTCGATGACGCCAACGGCGATTAGCTTATCATCTAACCAATATTGTTGGTGAAATGATCCAAAACCACTTTCTAATGTCGAATCCTCGCAGTGCTAAAATTATATTTGTTCTTGACGATATACAACTAAAATTTGATATTTTAAAACAAAAAAAAATGTATTTCTATAAGGTTCCACAAAAGAACGCTGTATAAAAGAAACAAAAAGTGGCAGCGGTGGGATTCGAACCCACGCCTCCGAAGAGACTGGTGCCTTAAACCAGCGCCTTAGACCGCTCGGCCACGCTACCTGCCGCAATCACAACATACATCTAAATTCGTTGCAATTATTAACAATTTCTCTAATAATCTCTCAAGTTATGAATTATTTTTAAAAAAAGAAGACAAAACCGAAATAATAAGCAATGAATAGTATATTTATATATGCAAAACTGTAAAAAAATAAATAAAAAATAAACATCCGCCATGACAGTTGCCAACCATCTTGAATTTATTTTTCTGTCCAAGATAACTAATAAGTATCCTTAAGTTTAACAATCAAAATAAAAGCGTATAATAAAATTGAAGGCAGGGCAAAATCAATATTACCTCTAACGGAGTGTCAACCAGAAAATTCTCAAATGAGCTAAAATCACACTCATCTTCTGATTCACCATGAACAAACATTTGATATTTCGCAAACAATTTCGCGCTGTCTTTAAACGACGGTTCATTAGGGTTCATCTGTTTCAAAACAATCTAGAAACAAAATTTTAACGAAATAAAATTTTGTTTATCTTTAAACTAGAATATTCTTTTGCCTTGCCAACAATATTGGGTTTTAAAAGAGTTTCACCTGTAACGGGGAATCGCATAGAAAACTGTTAAACTGTTTTTCGGTACATTTTTCGGGCGCATCACCGTGGATGGTCATTTGATATTTGCGGTAAATCGGATATTCCTCAGCCCGAATTCGTGGTAAATCTGTACTTCCACCTGTGCGCACCAAACATACCTACCAATTTTTTGGTAAATTAAAATCTTACTTTTATTTATACTTTTTAGAAAATCGTGAATTTTTCTTGCGAATTCTATTATAATTGGTTTATTTTAATCTTGGCAATAAAAAATAATATTTTGAATCTTTGTATAGTTATAATTTAATTTGCAGACAACAGGGAAGAATATTCTAGTCTATTAAATAATTTTATAATGCGAATATATCAGAGCTAACAGAAATTAAGTCCACTTTGCCATTTGAATAATAAAAAATGACTTGCAGCACATTTATAACCGATTTTAAATAAAATTTACGCAGATAAATAAAATACTGTTTCCATAATATTACATAATAAAATGCGCGTATTGAATATATATTCTGTGACTTCATTCCTGTTGGCTCTGAGGTACAGGTTATAAATTAAATACAATTTCATAATTAATAGAAAGCTTCAAAAGCAATTATTTATCAATCAAGGGTTATGCATAAATAAAAAATAAATAAAAAGCGGAAAAAAAAATCTGTTTTACTAATTATAGACAGTTAAATAAAACTTGCGACTAACATTATCTGTTACATAAATTGCAATTTAAAAGATAAAACAAAATATGAAACACATATAAGAAGAATCTCGTTAGATTAATAAGGTGAACCTTGCGATGTGCTACTTCACCTCCGATTTGGATGAAACTTTGTGTAAAGGACCGTTTTAGCATCCTAAATAAGGGAAAAATAATAACTATTGGCGGTCGGAATATTAAAACCAAAATTACTTCCCATCACTTAAAAATGAGACAACCACAACGTAACCACAATCCTTGATTTTGTATACAAACGGATTATTTACATTTTCGCTGTTTGTGGTTACGTTGTGGTTGTCTAATTTTTAAGTGATGGGAAGTAATTTTGTTTTAATAGTAGCGCCAAAATCAATCTAGGGGATTTTGTTATTTGGGAAAAACAAAAAAAGGTCAATTCAAGGTCATGCGATTCCGACCGCCAATAGTTATTATTTTTCCCTTATTTAGGATGCTAAAACGGTCCTTTACACAAAGTTTCATCCAAATCGGAGGTGAAGTAGCACATCGCAAGGTTCACCATTAATAATCAAGCAAAACAAAAAACAATTTCTTCAACAAATAGAACAAATTGACGCTTGCGTAATTCAAAATTTGTTATGATTTTAAGTTTTTGTTATAGCAAAAAATATCCTGTAAAAAGAAATTTGGTTAAAAAACGACTTTATATCGTATTTTCTTTTTAACTGTGTTGTAGCTAAAGAATGGGACTACAAAAAATATTTGGCCAAAATTCATCAATATTTTCTATATATAATATTAAAACAAATTTCATATTTCGCGGCAGGATAATTCACTTTTGTTCCTTATATAAAAATAATATGTTTTACACACCTTTAATCGATGTGCAGGCGATTCTGATACATCATTAATAAATTCTTCAAGTGTTTTACCTTGCGATTTAACACTATTTTGCACAATTGTATTTATACCTTTAGCTGCTAATTTTTGTTGCTTTCGTTCTAAACGAAGTAACTTTGCTTTTTTGCACGGTGGTTTAGTTGGGTCAACACCCTTTCCTGCACAAATTAAACATAAAATAATGGAATTAGTTTTTGTTCTTTTAATTGAAGTTGATTATTGGGATGATGCATATTTTTGCTATGGCGAAATGAGCATAAATACATTATTATTTAGATTAAAATAAAAATAAATAAACTGTAATACTAGAATAGTATAAACTTGCATAAAGAAAAATCACAAACGACGCAATGAAAGAAATAATTTTAAAAATTCATATCTCCGAAACTAGATTAAAATAAAACAAATAAACTGTAATTCTAGAATAGCATAAACTTGCATAAAGAAAAATCACAAACGACGCAATGAAAGAAATAATTTTAAAAATGCATATCTCCGAAACTAGATTTAAAAAAAACTGTGATTCTAGAATATTATAAACTTGCATAAAGAAAAATCACAAACGACGCAATGAAATAAATAATTTTAAAAATTCATATCTCCGAAACTAGATTTAAAAAAAACTGTGATTCTAGAATATTATAAACTTGTATAAAGAAAAATAACAAACGACGCAATGAAAGAAATAATTTTGAAAATTTATATCTCCGAAACTAGATTGAAATAAAAAATAAACAGTAATTCTAGAACATTATAAACTTGCACAAAGAAAAATTACAAACGACGTTTACATTAAATATTTGTTTACATTTGAAATTTTACACTAGATTTTTGAATTTTTCGCTTCCTCTTCCATTTAATAGTGTTTCCAATCAAATAAAAATAAACAAATAATTTTGAAAACTTGAAACTAGATTAAAATAAAAAAAAACTGTAATTCTAGAATATTATAAACTTGCTTAAAGAAAAATTACAAACGACGTTTACATTAAATATTTGTTCACATTTGAAATATTACACTAGATTTTTAGACTTTTCGCTTCCCCTTGCATTTAATAATGTTTCCAATCAAATAAAAGTAAACAAATAATATTAAAAATTCATATCTCCGAAACTAGATTAAAATAAAAAAATAAACTGTAATTCTAGAACATTATGAACTTGCATAAAGAAAAATTACAAACGACGTTTACATTAAATATTTGTTCACATTTGAAATTTTACCCTAAATTTTTGAATTATTCGCTTCACCTTCCATTTAATAATGGTTCCAATCAAATAAAAATAAAGAAATATATTAAAAAATTCATATTTCCGAATCTAAATTAAAATTAAAAAATAAACTGTAATTCTAGAATATGATAAGCTTGCATAAATGGGTAATTAAAAATCAATATGAAAAATTACCTGCTTTGCAGTCTTTCGTTATTAAAGAAGATGTTGAAGTGCTCATTTTGATAGGTTTGTCAATTTCACATTTTAAAATATTTTCACAACTTTTAGACGCAACTAGAGCACTATTTACACATGAATTTAATTGTTCCGTTTCGATTTGCGATAAATCAAAACTTCGATTCGGTTTCTCATGCATTACATTGTTACTAATTGCATCGTCTGATTCCATTTCTAGTACAGATTCATTGGATTTGTCTTCAAATGAATCTGATAAATATCGATTTACACGTTTAATAATTTTTTTCTGCGATTTTGATGCTTTAAAATTTAACGATTCACATCTAAACATATAAAATCATATCTATTAAAAGACTCGTCTACTTCGAAAAATATGATATATTTGCAAATTAACAAAAAAAAAATGTTTTGCTTAGTGTGTATAATAAAACTATTCAAATTTAATATTTTTAAGATTGAATAAATGTATAATAATAAAAAATTAAGTTAAATTTTTAAAAAGTAGTTAAGTAGCCAATCCCCTTAAAACTAACCGAATCGTATACAAAGGACAACACGTAACATCCATAACTGGTTTATAACAATATTTTCCAGATCTACGCCATCCTCTATCGATTAAAAATTGGTAATCTTCCACCGTTAATATTTGGGCCCACATACCTGTAATTAAAGTTTCTTTAAAACGTTTGTTAAATTATGACAGTTAACCTCAAAATACTTCAATAAATTGACTTTTTCTTCATTTCTCACTATGATATTTATTTAAATACTCACCATAGCTGCAGTTTGAGTTTGTTTGCTTGCAATATCCACATTTATGTTTTTCTAAATCCGGATACCAATGAACAAGGCTGTAATTTCGACGTGCCATACTTGAAATTCCATATAAGCAAATCTGCGCATCAGAACAGGTTCACAGCTAATTACCAATTCAGTTGCAATTATTTCATTATTTTAACATAAATTATAGCAAAGATAATTATAATTTGCTTAAATACTTCGTAATATCGACTTTTCCGCACACCGGATATGTTCAATCTTATCCAGTTTGTGGATATCCGGATATCGGTTTTTCGGGCATATTCGTTTAGAATCATATAGGAAATATTTTTAATTCAATATATATTAGGAGTCTTTTTAAGAACAGTAAAGATATTTTAGCTTTTTATTGTCAGGATGATTACATAATTGTATACATAATTTTAGGACATTTTCGTATTTTGTACCCTAAACTATTCATAAATAAAATATTGATACATTTATTTAAATATAAATTCATCTTTATTCATTATTATTCAAAATTGCTGGTTCCCGTGTTATAATTTCCATGTTTTGCATAAATATTTGTGACGCGTGTACTATTTTTTCATCGGGAGCTGTTGCTAAAAGTTGGGCGCCATTTTCTAGAACAATCGCTAGGGGAACCACACGATTTGACGGCAAACTTCCAAGTAACTCTAAACATGCTTCAATTGTTTCCACATACGTTGTTTTATAACATTCCGCATCCTAAAACAAACATAATTTCATTTAAATCTACAGTAAATTAGATTCGAATCATAAAACAGTTATGGTTTAAATCTAATGAATCAAAATGGCGCTTGTTTGTCCGTGACCTTGAAATCTATAGTAAAGGTCCCGCGTTTTTCGGTTTTTGATTAAAAATCATTTTGATTCGTAACGCAAAATTCAATTACCAATCAATCATTTTTAAACCATGTGATCATTATTACGTACTTTGCGGATACTTTGCTGTCGTTGTTGTTGAATTTCTGGAGGCACAGGTTGCGGAGGAGGCATTTGTGAAGTTTCAGCGAATGGATTCGATCGAATTGGTAATGTATGGTAGGGTTTACGTTTTCGATACTGCTCCATCATAGCTTCAACTTTCAATTCAGTATCGTTGTTAATTTCTGCATCATAATCATTTACTGAGAACGAACGGTTTTTAAAATCCCCCTTTTCCTTAATTGTATCCTCGTACGATTCAGATTTGGTCCTCTTTTTGTCGCCAATCAACTCTTCCGATGTGCTTCGCAATAATTGTTGAGCTTCAATGTCTTCATCAACTTGATTTGTGTCACTGATAAAATCAGAAAACTTGAATGGCTTCTTCGGCGATTCTAGCATCTCAGGCGTATTTTGTATTTGTGCATTGTTTTCTACATTTAAATCGTCTACTTCTATTATCGATTCTTCAATATTTATTGATAGATTAATATAATTTCGAATCAATGTCTCCCACATTTCTTTCAAATGCAATAGAAATTGCTGGACATAATCCAAATCTGTAGTACATTCTTGCTTGACTTGTCCATCCAATATGCGTTTAATGTCATTTGTGGTCAAATTATATCTTTGGATCCCATCCAAACTTAATTCAATAAGTACAATAATTTGTACGACATCTGATGTATTTGCTTGTGTGTATAAATTAGCTGCTTTGTTTAAGTTCCCAACTTTTTGCATCAGGAATTTTAGTCCTGGACGCATATCGAATTCTTTAGATCTAAAACTGGATAATTCCATACATTGCAGCAATATACTAACATGCTTAGCGTTGACTTTGTTTAAAACTCCGCGTAGGCTGTAGTTGTAAATTTGTAAAATGTTGAAAATTGGTTTAATGTGGTTTAGATTTTGAAGCAAGGCGCTTGATACAGTCTGTATTAACATTTGATGAGCTAAAATCCCGACTACTAAGTTTCTAAACGGTACCCTGATTGTGTACAAATCCGGATTAAGAGTTGATGCTAAATCTAATGGATACAGCAAGAAAACATAGCTTCTATCGTCGATTATATTCGGGTCTTTCTCTATGCAAGTGCAGACAATATTATTGCATTTGTTACACTCCTTTTGCGTAGACATTACGAATACTTGATGTGCCAATTGGTAGAGTTTGACATTTTCATCAATTGAACAATCTTTGCGAGCTGCTACTTTAACAGTAGCCAAATCGCCGTAGAAGCTGTCTGAGTTTGGCTTGAACGCTAACGTTAACTGGCGTAGCGGATTCAAGCTGATTGCGGATGCTCTGTGCACCGCTGTTACCGTAATCTCCCATTGATGAGATGTTAAAATATGTCCAGCTGATGTGATTATATGGCGTATGCACGAAGTGCCCAGTCGGGCTACGTTTTCGTTTGGTTGTGCAATACATTCAACTAATATAATTAAGAGTTGCTTTAACGCTAAGGTCAATGCTGGATTTTCTTCTTCGACTTCGTCCTCGACGGTGTAGTATTCCGTCGATTTAATCGACATGTCATTTTTGATTTGTTCTTTCTTCTCGTCTTTATTGTTTCCGTCTTTTTTATCGCCTTGGATATGATGGAAATATTCTACGATTAATTCGGTAGCCATTCCGCAACAGTGTTTAAAATTTGGTCCCACGTTCTCCCAGACTTTTGCTACTTTAGAATTTTGACGCAACCAATTTTGTACCATCGGTAATAACAGATGATTAATACAGTATAGTCCAAAGTTTGGACCAGGACAAATAATCAACTCTTTCAATAATTTAAACAAAGTTTCTAACGCATACGGTTGATTCTTCCGGGCGCAAATAATTGTATTAGAAGCCAAACCTTCTAATAAAATATACCAAATCTTCAAAACCCCACTTTGTTTATCCAATCGCGATAGGGTTAAATTTTGTGCTTCACATTTCTCCACATCGTACTTAGTCGACAAGATCTTGTAAGATATTTGCAAATCATTCTCATGGTTCAAGTTAACAATATCACTATTTGGAACTATGGAATCAACCAACTGGGGGTCCATGTCTATTTGGACACGATGGGACATGTTAAAAGTAGGGCATTTCGGCATACTGTACATCATTTCCAAGATATTAACACAACTTTGTAAATATTTCAATGATTCTCGACACAAGTCTACAGCAGTCATTTCGTGATATTTGTGCTCTGGATCCAAATTGTCCAAGAAACCAGTTCCTTTCTCTGACTGTAACGATAATTTACTAGCATGGACTTCATTTTGCTTTTTTTGCTCAGCTGGTTTTGGTTTGACTGCTTCTGCCATTTCGTCTCCCTCAGTTTCGACACCTCTGATATGCGTTAGCAAACATAAGATGTAGTCCAACGCTGCATTTGCGAATACAAGTGTGTTATCCGTTGACAAAAAGATTCTAAAGACTTCAGAAATTGCAGCAGCATTATTGTTACTTGTGTTCGCTACGCGAAGTGTTCCGAAAAGTGGTCGCCATCCAGAACATATTTCCGTACGGTTTGCTTCTACGAACTCGCACAGACAAGCCACGATTTGATCTTGAACATCAAAATCACACAATTCCAAACACAACAAATTTTCAAATGGTTTGAATAAAGCTTCATTGAAATGGAAATGTGGTAATTCAATTTGCTCGTTCAATAAAGCTGTCACCGCGTCATGTATACACGTAATCGCTTTCTTCGAAATAGATCTCTCTTTATGGCATGCAGCTTCCATGAAATGTGGTCCGACAATAGACCAAACTCTCATCGTATGGACTAGCGGTCGTCCAGCTCTTATACATTTTAATGTAACATCTCCAATACGATGTAGTAGCAATGTTGCAACAGGTTTTTGTTCGGGATCCAGTTCACGTTTCCACCATTTCTTTGATTTTCTTGGAGTTTCCTCTGGTCTGGCAAACAATTGTCGTTGAGAACTGCTGCATAGCTCTTCTAAGAAAGCGCAGAGGCATGGAAGGTTGAGCTTTAGTGCTGCTTCATGGAAAAGACTGTCGACTTGTTGGGACAGAAGACAACAGATTTTCGCTGCGTCTACGTTGGTTAAGAGTCCGTGATTAGTGTTGTGCGCGCCGCTTTTGTTGACGATATCAGCAACTGAAGTTTCGTTGTAAGTGGGATTGTTAAGAGTGTAGTTTGAAGATTGCAAGAAACTGTAGACGTCAACACTGCAAAACAATAAAATAAATAAAAAGGGATTATAAAAATTATTTAATATTGATAATTTCTTACCAAGTCTCTTCATCTTGACTAATATTAAAGCTAAGATTCAGTTTCTCTGTTGTCGATGTGATAACAGTGTTTTGTGCGTTTTGTGCTACCATTAACATTTGCGCTGATCCAGCTTTGCTAAAAAGAGTGTGCTCCAATTTGGCAACATGGACACACGCAGAGAATACATGTGGCCAACAAGCCGAACTATGGGAACCCAAAGCCAACCCTTTTGAAAGCAAAACATCTAAAGACTGTGCATGTGCAGCATGTAGTCTATTTCCTATCGACTGTCGACAAGCTGCAGTTGATAACAAAGATAAAATACTACTGCTCCGAGTTTGAAGCTTCAAGATGTTGCTCAGACTTGCAGCCTGAAAAGAAATCATTACGGACATCTAATATTTCATTAACATCATACTCTCTTACTTTGTGAAGTCCATCCAAACTGGAAGTAACCAAATTATCTCTTATTTTCTTCTTGTACTGCATCCGTTTGGCTCGACGTGGTAAAAGCATACCTAAAGTTGAAGCTTTATCACCAATATTTGAAATATTTGTAGGTGTTTCGTCTAAAGCTCCACTTAACACTGAAACCATCGAATCCCAACAACAGGTCAAGACTCGTCGCGACAATTTAATGCCGGCTTCAACTTCAATTGTAGGTTCGGATGGAGAACAATGGACCCGTTCCAGTTTTTGCCAGTCTGTTAACAATTGATTGGTACTCAATCCCCCCACATCTAAAATCAAAATTAATAACGTAATACAAATTTTCTGCTAATTACTGCTATGATTACCTGTAAGTAAATTGATTAGTGCATTCTGCTGGCCCAAGTTTGGATTGTACCCAGCCGCTTCTAGTAGTGAACTTGCTAGAACTTGTTGGTACAACTCTGAAAGCCATGTTGCTGATAAATAAACCAGGACACCACTTCCATAAACTTCTTCTACGAATTGGGTTTCGGTTAAAGGAACTTTTACCTAAAATATAACCATATTATAAATCCTGAAGAGCATTACAATTCGTATAAGTATACCGAAGTATTCTTTTCGTAATGTCCCAATTGAATCAACCGTAAATTGAGAAGCAATGCTGAATATGTTGCTAGATATATACCGTCGGCATTCATAATAGTTTTTATTTCGAAGCTCTGAGCCGAATTGTGCTGGCAGCATTTAGAAGCGAATTCTTGTAAAATTTCATCAACCTAAGGCAAATATTTGTAGGAAGAAATGTGTTGAATATGTTGGCAAAAGATATACCTGAATTGATGACCTAAGAGATAGAAGATTTGGGAGGAGAATATTTTGAAGAGTTTTAACAAAATGCTTCGCATTATGTCGTTCGACATCTACATTACATTCATCGATGCCTGATCGACCCTAAAATCAAGATATACATATTGGATATTTTTTCCATAAAATTGGATGGTTTCATACGATACTGAAGTCTTGTTAAAATAAACATAAAATCCAGGATAAAAATGATTACCAAATGTAAAGCCTTCGGCAATTTCTGTATCCGGTGCAACTCTGTGCTAGTCAAAAACCCACTATCATCCAAAATACTATCATCAGAATCACTTCTGATGTCTTCTGGTCCTTCGGTAGCACCCGAACAATCGCTTTCACTTCCATCTTCATCTGTATGTCGATCGCCAACTCGTCCACCACCGTCAATGCCACTACTATCTGAATCGCTTTGATATCGCAGATTTGCCACCACATCTCTACAAAATTAAAAACGCCATCAAGCTCAAAACCATATGACTTCGGACAATAAAATACCTGTATGGTTTTGGCAAACGAGCTAATGATTGATAAGTTAGCGGACCCTTATAGTCCGCTTGCTCTAGATATGTATAACGCGTGTTTGCAGCAAGTGCACCATCATGAGTAAATCCTTCACCTCTGCATAATGAGTCTAAAGATGCTAGCATTGCTACGACACACTCGACACTCGCTAGCATTATCGCTGGATCGTTGCATTGAGAAGATTCTTCAATTGAATCCATAATTCTAAAGATAATCCATAATTTATCGATATGAAAAATTATCGATATGCAACTGGGAAACTTACAATCTTATAATAGCCATATCATCTCCAGCATGTCGTTGGGTTCCACTTTTCAACAATAGTAAGTCTGCGAGGCGACCTGGCGACCGAAGAAGTTCCCGAATAGC
This sequence comes from Leistus spinibarbis, assembly GCA_933228885.1. NCBI lineage: Eukaryota > Metazoa > Arthropoda > Insecta > Coleoptera > Carabidae > Leistus > Leistus spinibarbis. The sequence goes on along the minus strand of OW121795.1, from coordinate 10,205,321 downwards.
TCTTAAAGGTTCCAATCTTCGAACTGGTCCAGGAAGTAGAAGCATACGATGAAATAGTGCTTCTAAAACTGGACGTAGAGCCGGCTCACTCCCTACCAACCTTACCAATTGGATACCAATACTGAAATATAAAAGACAGAACTAATCAAGTTAAATAATGCCAAAAAAGGAATCAAGATTCATTCCGAATAATGAGCTACAATAGAACCCAATAGCATTTTTAAGTTATTGCAATCACCTGTAAACAATTTTTGCTTGATTTGTGGTCAACCCCTGACTTCCTGGATCTCCGGGTGTGCCCAATAATGACAATAATGCTGGACAAAATCGTTGCCATAGAAACGTGGTGAAATGTGTGTTCGAATGAACTGTTTGGGGTAAAGTTGATACTAATGTTAGTAGGCATTCTAGTAGGAAGACTGTGCTGTCATTTGCTTTGACACTTCTGCAATGGATAAAAGATGTTGAACAGTTCGAAATTCATATTAGTTTTGGCAAGCATTTTGTTGCGTCATTTGGGAAAGCATTTCAATCAAGGTCATAGAAAGGATTTCGTTTTGGTGTTTCTATGTCCAATGTAATGAGCAAATTATCTACTAACATTTGCTAACTGCAAGATCAGTTGCTACGAGAATTCTATATTTAAAGGAGTTACTAAATAGCAAAAGATCGAGGCATATTAGAATAATCAAACCCGATCAGGAATGAAATCCAACCAATTTTAATTTATTAGCACGCAAAACCAATAACATATAAATAATTACAATCTAGCTTCTTCGAGACGGCTACAAATATATTGCATAACAGGTATGACTTCGTTGAAACAAGCAACTGCAGATGTTTGATTGTAAACTATACTAGAGCTGTTGCCACTGTTCTTATGCTTTTGTTGCTGTAGTAAAATATCTTGGCATTCCTCATCTAAGAAACTGCAGAACGCAGTCACAGTTTGACTGCCGGCAGCTTGAGCAGCGGCTCGAACCGGCTGAGTTCCAATTTCGTATGCTTCACCACACCGTCCCAATAGTAACATTACGAGTCTGCCGTTTAATGCCCAGCTAGCTCCGCAAGCCAGACCTAAAAACACCCGTAAAATATGGACCTGCAAATATTGCAAAACCGGTTAATTAAACAAAACCTTAAAGGAATTAAACCAAAAATTGTTAGAAGTTTATACTTGGGTATCTTCGCCTTGACTAGGCATGGATGATGTAGCATTTAAGAGCTGCGCTGGTAGCCATAAGGAATCGTCCTCAGGCTCATTACCTGCTTGGAATCGTTCATCTCGGACAATTTTCTAAAATAATATTCATTTTGACCAAAGAAAATAATTTGCTGAAGCATGGTAAAATATGTTGGAGCAGTATTTTTTGGCAAATTAGCCGTACAGCACAAATGTGCCGTTTGGATGTTCTAATAAGCCATCCAGAGTGCAACCACCACAACTTTAGGCAAAATAATGCCTAAGAAGTTTTTATTACTGAAATGTCTGCTTTTAAGACATCCAGAAGTACGACATACTTTGGATTTTTAAATTGCATTGACGCATGCGCATTAAATTATTATTATGGACATACATAAGACTTCTTCAGTAGGATTTTAGATAATATCTATTTGTCGTCAATTGGATGACGTTCAATAAGCATCATTCGGCAAATTATGCTGTACAGGGAACTACCCATATAGCACAGAATGCCTAAAGACGTAATAAAGACGTCGAATAGACGTCATATTTCAAGATGTCATCTATTGGACGTCTTTATTACGTCTTTAGGCATTCTGTGCTATATGGGTAGTGGCTTATACTAGGTTAGCAGGAGTAACCATGGGAAATATAATTAATTTTAAGAAAATAGTCAAATTTACAAGATATATTGAAGGAGATAAAATTACGGTTTTCTATTGAATGTAAACAAATATAAGAGCTCTTATAAAAATAACAAGAAACCAAACAATATTGTTTCTTCAATTTACTAAAATTTCAAGATATTGGATTCAAATCCTCGACCTTGACAAATGTTTGAATCTAATGCATCTATAAAAGCATTAAATACATCATACTTACATGTAGTCCACTAAGATGTTTATAATACTGAAATGTCTGCTTTTAAGACATCCAGAATTACGACATACTTTAGATTTTTAAACTGCATTGACGCATTCGCATTAAATTATTATTATGGACATACATAGACTTCTTCAGTAGGATTTTTAGATAATATCTATTTGTCGTCAATTGGATGACGTTCAATAGGCACCATTCGGCAAATTATGCTGTACAGGGAACTACCCATATAGCACAGAATGCCTAAAGACGTAATAAAGACGTCGAATAGACGTCATATTTCAAGATGTCATCTATTGGACGTCTTTATTACGTCTTTAGGCATTCTGTGCTATATGGGTAGTGGCTTATACTAGGTTAGCAGGAGTAACCATGGGAAATATAATTAATTTTAAGAAAATAGTCAAATTTACAAGATATATTGAAGGAGATAAAATTACGGTTTTCTATTGAATGTAAACAAATATAAGAGCTCTTATTTTCGAAAAACAACAAGAAACCAAACAATATTGTTTCTTCAATTTACTAAATCTTCAAGAAATTGGATTCAAATCCTTGACCTTGACCAATGTTTGAATCTAATGCATCTATAAAAGCATTGAGTACATCATACTTACATGTAGTCCACTTAGTGCGAACGAGACTAATTTAGTTCGTTTGCTTTCCAATGCCAGTCGTAACGACTTAAAACAAGCCGATCGCAATTCATGCGAAGGACTTCTTAATAAGCCGGTACATTGCGAATTTAATAAATCTAAATCCAGAATATATTTTTTTAATTATTTCAACATATTGATTACAAAAAATATTAAACTATACCATGCGCTTCTTGTGAGGATGATTTTAAATTCGACAATTTCGTTCCACATGATTCTTTCACAATATTTAATAATAAATCTTCCATTGCGGTATTTTAGAATATTGCACAATATGTTTAAGATTCGCCAAAGAGCGGAGGGTTATAATAGTTATAGAATTTGCACGTTTAGATTAAGTTTAAAAGAATAACATCTTTAATATATAAATCGTTCATTTATACACTATAAAATATATATATTTCTCAATATGTTTTTGTGACTGCGACCAAACGCACTTGTATACAGTATGATAGCGCGAATGGGCATGCTCCGCATTGGAATCAATAAATTAGAGGTAGATTTCAACAGGTGATAGAAAAACTACGACGGAGAAACAAATAAATCCTGGATTTTGCAGGGAATTAATTCAACAACGAAATTAAGAAATCAATTCCATTTCTTGAAAGAACAAGTACATACATCCTACTACTGGCTAGGATGTGTTTGTGCCCCTTACACATTTAATACGAATATATTTGATCAATTGGGTCTATTTATAATTTGTTGATTAATATTCATTAAATTAAATGCAAGGTTTTTTTTTTGTTTCCCTTAACACTGAGCAATAGTCTAAAAAGTGTATGGGAGAAATAACAGGTCTTGATCTCTACTCAGGTGGTTTGCGGTGAACGGCTAGAGAATCCTATTTTTATATCTCGCGCGTTCTCGCAAGTTAAGTTAAAAATAAGCGCTTGGATGGCGACACTGCACCAAGCAAAAACCAACAGTAAAATCAGTCAGACAAATAGAAAAGTCAAGCGAACGATGCCTGTGATAGTGCCACTGACGGAATTCATTCATACAGTCAAAAATAACATAACTTTGAAATAATCTACATAAGTAATTAACTTTGCATCAGTTTAGTTTTAGTGTGTTAAGTGGTGATTGCAAAGTGATTTGTGCAAATTGTGTATAACAACAAGGAGCAAACTTTTGTTATGTGACATCGGTAAGTTTTGGTTAGGACTTCGCCCCCTGCACCAAAAAATCGGTACCTAGGCATTTGTTTAAGTGTAAGTTAGTTTTTTTAGGTTTGTTTTGTTTAATTGCAAAATGCCTGTACAGACACAAGCAAAGGTGTTTGGAATGCAAGACGTCAGTCTGACGTCAAGCATAGACGCCTCCGCTTTCTCTTTCGGATAAAATGTGATAAAAAAAAAAAACATAAATAATGGAATAAAATACCGTAAATGATATTTATTGGGTCGTATGTAAAATACTCGAATTTATGAAACACTAGTTGTTATAAGACACTGACCACTGACGGTCTATTTCAAATTGGTTTTGACTAAAATATATTTACTATTCACGAAATTTTATCGAATAATTTACACTAAAATAAAACTACTTGTAGAATAACAACATAATTATGTAGAAACAATATCAAAATAAATGTTTAAGTATTTGTTTTAGTACACTTCCTTTGTTTCAATTTAATCTTATCGCATATTTTGTGGGCAGTATGTATAATTGCGCAATAGGCAATATTATACAGATTTTACCTTGAAATTCTAGGAATAAATATAATTTAACGCATTGATAACACTGTAAATATTTATTCGATTAATTCAAAAGTATTGCTACCTTGATTTTATAAATACGGTCGAAGCGAGAAAATATTTTTTTATTACAACTCTGTTTACCCAATTTTAAATAATAATATACTTTTATAAATATATACGAGTCACTAATATCATTTTCCGTCCGTAATTTATTAATTTTCTACTACAGTCGGAATAATTATTTGTGTACATCTTTTTTAGTTTCGATTAAATTGTAGAATACTGGGATTCCATATTTTTTCCCCAATTGTATTATTTTAGTCGAGATTTAAGTGTTATTTTGTATGTCTACGTGACATTTAACATGTAGCTTAAAATAAAGGAGTTTCTCCTTAATAAACAGATATTTACGTGTGTTTCTGTACTTTTTACCGATGCAAAATGTACATGTAGAGGTGTGTGTTTGTTTATAAATTTACCTAACGGGTTTTTTTTCCCCCGATACAAATCTAGAATTTTAATGACTATAACGTGAGTCACTAAAGACTGATCAACTGGCTATATGTTTCTTACAGCATGGATTTTTACAATTTTTTTTAAAAACTTGTTTTAGAAAATGCTTTTACGTGACTCCATACCATAACCTTTTATTTTATGAACGTATAAGGGTTTTTCCAGACAGCATATTTTATTATAATATTATTTAAATTAAATCTAAAGAGAATACACATTTTTGGTAGTGGAAGAAAGAAGAATTTTCGAAAATTAACCATAAAAGTTAACAAACATTCGAAACGAAATTTGATTATCGAACAAACTAGAAATGTGGAATGCTTTTTTTAAAAGAAAATTCCAAGTCAATTCGATAGAATTTATATTTATCTGTCTATTATATTATGAATTTAATTAAATCTATGTCCTTTTCCTTCTTAATAAATAATATACTATAGGAAAATCAGAAGTTCTATACCTCTTACCAAACCAGTCATATTCTCAACAATATAAAAAATTCGAAGTGACCACTTGACTTTCTTATACTTTTTTTATATACTCGAGACATTTTGCTTCATTTTGTTTTAAATTCACGCTACGATTGTTATGAAACAATATAAATATGCATGGTACCAGGGAGTTTTAAAAGATGGTCAGATTCATGGACGGTCAAAACGTGTATTTCCGCTAAAATCTCGAGTTGATGATTATGATACTTATTTATATATATATATATAAAAAAAAGTAAACATGTTTTTTGTTCACGTTTTACAAATTTAATTTGGGTTCCTCTACTACTACTACTACGTATTGCATTCCAGCCGTGGTTCCATCATTAAGGTTATGATTTATATATCCGTTTCCGGAACTAAAATTATATTTATTCGTCGGTAATTAATATAGCAACAAAACAAGCTCATTATCCTTCATGTACAGAACCAATTAAAAATTGAATAATTTAACAGGAATATCTCCGAAAAACTAAATAAAGTAAAAAGTTATAATTAAATATATATATAAGTACATTAAGCGGTTCGTTACTCCGAAAAATTTTAAGGATAAAGGGTTCCAGCTGTTCATAGACAGCAACCGGTGAAGAAAATGCGTATAATTAAAAATATATGTGTTTGGTTTCTCAGTTTTTATAATTTTCAACAATGCTATCAATTTTTTACTTGTATAGTTAATCTGTAGATCTATAAGGCTATTCTATAAACATTTAAACGCTTATAGTTTCAAAATAATTTCAGATAATATTGTGCAATTTATTAAATGTATAACGTTATCAATATTTTATAGAATTCTCTATAGATTTCCTCAGAATGTCGCTAATGGTCTCGTTTATAATTTAAAATGGATATTCTTCGAAGTGTTACCCAACCCATTTCTGGGTGGCATAAGCCGTGATAAATGTATATTGTTTTAAAATAATAATTGTGGGTGAGTAGTTGTAATATTATTCTTTGGCATGCTCGAACTGTACTTGTTTGTCGGTTCGTGTAGTCTTGTGTCCCATGCTATTTGTTTTGTAATAGATGTTTGTCCACACGGAGGCACAGAGCACGTGTTTCTAGTGAACGTCATCAGTGCAAAAAAGTTTTGCCACTCGCCTCTGACAACCTGTTTCCTTTTATGGAGTTACGGGGAAATGTTTTTGTTTCGCGAATTCCGAGATTCATTTCGATCTAGAATGCACTCATCAAATAGAGAATTTATCACGGGGGGATCAAAGTCTTCGATAAGCTTTACCCATTACCCGCTCCATTACTCCATTTTTGGGACGTTTTTAATCTAAGATACTTTTAGACAACCTATGGATTGAGCTACTTCATCCCCAACGTCCTAACAATAAGACGGCTAATTACCCGTTAATTAAAGTCAAACATCAAGCTCTAAAAAAAAAAAAAACCGACTAACCCTTATAAAAAAAAATATCAGTGAATTCGTAATTGCATAAATAATGCCTGGTAAAAATGTTTATTTTTTGAAACGTACAGTTTCGAAGATAAAAAATAGAAACTATAATAAATGACCTATTTTTGGGATTTTTATTTTTTATCTTGGAAACTGTGCGTTTCAAAAAATAAACATTTTTACCAGGCCTTATTTATGCAATTACAAATTCACTGATATTTTTTTTTTATAAGGGTGAGTCGGTTTTTTTTTTGCGTAATCGAGGTTTGTTTAATCATGATAGGTTTTGAGTAGTTTTATGTAATTAAGAAATATAACTTTGACCAAAAGTGTAACAATGTGTCCGTGTAATGCCTTTATATTCAATAAACAGTCATTATTCGATGGAATATCTTTGATTATAGCGTAAAAATAGCTAATTTCTAATACTGTGCGCATGATTTCTTGAACATACAAAGTCGATGGTAGCGCCACCATCTAAAATAGCCGAGAGCGGAGCGGCATTACTTCGAACTAGATGGACCTGATGGTTTTTCTTAACAGAGATTTTTTTCAAATTTTGATGGAAGAGCGTTTCTTGGAACATATTTAATGTAATTCACAAAAGAAAATTACAATTACATAACTTTTTGCATTCCGGTGGGTAATGGGGTAAAGAGATAACCGCTGATAAGCTGTCTTTCACATCAGATACACAAAGAACATAGTAATTAGGTCATATTTTTATTCAAGGATTTCACTGTATTATCCCCTAAACTTTAGGGGATAATATTTAGGAGAAAGTATCAATGCAGATCACGTGGTATATTATGGTACTAAATCCTGAGTTTAAACACGGTTTTAAGGTCCATTCACATAGCGAGCCAATTACAAATTAAGATTAGAAATTATAAATAATAATCCAGTTTGTTTTATGAGAAATGCTAGCGTTATGTGTTTGAACATATTTGCAAATTATTTATGGCTTGGTTCGAATATAATTCTTTGCTGTATGTGTTGTATATTCAGTATTGTAAATGTAATCTTGTTTACATAATTCGATAAGTCGATAAGATGATAAACATACAGTATTAATACTAGTAATATATTTATCGGTATTTGTCCATAAATATGCCCATAGTTTCAGTTAAAGTATCTTCTAACTTCAATCTTTTCTGAGGTTATATCCTCTATATAAAATAGGAGTATGAAAAGTGACAACAGGGCTTCCATTCTTGTTCTTGAAATACTTTAAAAACTAGCACATGTTTGCAATGTTCTTTGTTGTTGAAATGCTTGAATTAATTATTTCGACAATAAATCCCTCCATAAGTTCCAAATTTTCGATAAAGAACTTATGTTTTTGAGTGTTTGTATAAGCTGGCGTTTAAAAAAAAAAAACAATAAGTGTCATTTCGGTAGTTCGCGATAAATCAAAACAACGCGCAATGGTATTTCGTGAATCGTTTTTATTTTTTGTGTGCTGCTATTTCGAGCAAGCAAGGCTGTTTTTACAGTGGTGCTGCGTTTGACAGGTGAAGACACAAGTCTCGGGAAAATAGACAAAAAATGCGATATGCTAGCGGGATGGTATTCCGCGCACTCTACTAAATTATGCTTTCACTTAAATTTGTGGCTTTCTATAAATAATTTATATTGGTTTGGGATTGCAGTTTCGACTAATTTTAGCCCTACACTCCTGTGCCTGTGTGTGACACTTTTATTACACAATAGTGACACGCGTGAACCACACAACTATTTCCGAAATTATGCATTGTTGAACACACGTTGCTTATTAAATTCCTCCAAATGGGTTTTACTTTGATCGCATACGTTATTCCGGATTCTCTTCTCATTTTGTCCAAATTAGGGATTTTTAACTCGAATATGGAAGTAATCTACACGGTGACGTATGAAATGAAATATATCATTAATATAATAACCCAGAAATGTTTGTATGTGAGTGAGTGTGTATGTGTAGAACGCTTTTTTTTGTAAAAATGCAGATTGGCATAGACGGGGATCGAACTCACGACCTCCAGGGTGAAAGGCATGACACTTAGCCACTGCACCATGGCGACTGTTAATAATGTTATAAAAAATAATCAAATAGTTTATACTGAAATAAAACAATCACTACGATTCTGAAGTTCAGTCTGCTTTGAAATAGACAAAAACGAATCAAACGTCAGAATGAAATGTCAATATTGGTTTTTGTGTGATAAATCTTCAATTCAAAGTTTAATCTTAAGTTTAAGGGCGTAACATGGTATTATTCAATATTCAAGTACTTAATATGAAATAAGTGCATATTTTTGCCTAATTTGCATATATTTTTAGCAAATACGTGTTTCTGTACATTTATTTTAATTCATAGTTAATATTTTTCACTTCAAAATGGCCAAGAAGCAGTGATTTTTGAAAATATGAGTTCCGGTAAGATTTTATAGTTCGTCAAATTATAATAACTGCAAGTAAGTAAATTTATAATTCTAATTATTAGAGAAATAAAATGTTGAAGAGATAATTCAAACATATTTAGAAACATGTTTGGTTGGCAATTTTATTCTTTTATTTTTGATGGCACAATCCATTGTATTTTAGCATATAACTAATTATCATCACTTTTAAAACTGCCGTTGTGACACTGCATCAGATTAATACTGCAAAATTCAGAATCTAGCCTGATTATTTAATTAAAAAACAATAATGAATCAAATGTCAAATCATTAAAAATGTTGTGTAAAAAGGATTTGTAATACATATTATTTGAATAATCGATTCAAATAATAAACAGCAATCGTAAGTAAATTTATAATCCTGTTTTTATATACAGTCATAGAAACTGTCTAAATGATACAACACATATGCACCATACAAGGTTAAAATCAAATTTAGTTTAAATTTATCGGATGTTACACAGTGCATGATAAGCGATCGATTAGTTAATCTCAGCATAGTGATCTAAGAACAAAATAGCGTTCAAAGAAAGAACTCGATTTTTTCTTTATTATTATTTGCGATGTGGGAATTTGTATTACTATTATAGTCAAACGATACAAAATGAAGAAAAACCGTGTTATTATTATTAAATTACATGAAAATTCGCCATCAGTCAAAACTGACCTATGCTCTGTATACCATATGGGCACATGGTGCCCACGGGTGACCCTAGTTTGTAATAATTAATTTTCAAATATCAATAATTTAAATTAAATATTTCAATCATAGATACGGCCCCTTGTAGTTATAAGTCTTCTGCTTCTGTAGAATATTAGTTAAAATTTATAAATATGGATAGTAATTCCGTAAAATGGAATGTTATTATCACTTGACTATTCAAGTGCATTTTCGTTTCGAAATGACAGATCGCGCAAGCGACCGAGTTCGCCATCGCTACCAAGGCGAAAATATAATACGGAACACCTGTTCATTGTTTTAGTAATGGGTTAGTTATACGTTGCCCAAGGTTCATTTTAGACATCGCCAGACAACACGGCTACTCTATCACTCCACCAAAAAGTGTCGACTCTCGTGCCATATATTTTCTCGTTACTTCAACAGTTTTTGATACATGATCACTACCAAATATTTTCAAACTATAATTCCATTGTTTCAGTGTACCGATCCCGGTCCTATTCTTGCAATAAGTTATACTACTACGATTGCGATATATATTTTCTTATATTAGATTTCAGTCCTAATAAAAGAGTAGGCCATTTTATTATGGCAATATTTGCAACTAGGGTCACCCGTGGGCACCATGTGCCCATATGGTATACAGAACATAGGTCAGTTTTGACTGATGGCGAATTTTCATGTAATTTAATAATAATAACACGGTTTTTCTTCATTTTGTATCGTTTGACTATAATAGTAATACAAATTTCCACATCGCAAATAATAATAAAGAAAAAATCGAGTTCTTTCTTTGAACGCTATTTTGTTCTTAGATCACTATGCTGAGATTAACTAATCGATCGCTTATCATGCACTGTGTAACATCCGATAAATTTAAACAAAATTTTGTTTAACTTTGATTTAAACCTTGTATGGTGCATATGTGTTGTATCATTTAGACAGTTTCTATGATTGTATATAAAAAACAGGATTATAAATTTACTTACGATTGCTGTTTATTATTTGAATCGATTATTCTAATAATATGTATTACAAATCCTTTTTACACAACATTTTTAATGATTTGACATTTGATTCATTATTGTTTTTGAATTAAATAATCAGGCTAGATTCTGAATTTTGCAGTATTAAACTGATGCAGTGTCACAACGGCAGTTTTAAAAGTGATGATAATTAGTTATATGCTAAAATACAATGGATTGTGCCATCAAAAATAAAAGAATAAAATTGCCAACCAAACATGTTTCTAAATATGCTTGAATTATCTCTTCAACATTTTATTTCTCTAATAATCAGAATTATAAATTTACTTACTTGCAGTTATTATAATTTGACGAACTATAAAATCTTACCGCAACTCATATTTTCAAAAATCACTGCTTCTTGGCCATTTTGAAGTAAAAAATATTAACTATGAATTAAAATAAATGTACAGAAACACGTATTTGCTAAAAATATATGCTAATTAGGCAATAATATGCACTTATTTCATATTATATACTTAAAAATTGAAATTATAGCATGCTACTCCCCTTAAACTTAAGATTAAACTTTGAATTGAAGATTTATCACACAAAAACCAATTTTGACATTTCATTCTGACGTTTGATTCGTTTTTGTTTATTTCAAAGCAGACTGAACTTCAGAATCGTAGTGATTGTTTTATTTCAGTATAAACTATTTGATTATTTTTTATAACATTATTAACAGTCGCCATGGAGCAGTGGCTAAGTGCCATGCTTTCACCCTGGAGGTCGTGAGTTCGATCCCCGTCTATGCCAATCTGCATTTTTACAAAAAAAAAGCGTTCTATACATACACACTCACATACAAACATTTCTGGGTTATTATATTAATGATTCGTAAATAAGTGAGATATTTGTTTATGTATCACGTGTCCATGACGCTGTAACATACATGAATGAGATTCTCCGCGATTTGAATATCAGATGTGTGAGCGTTGATGGTCGTCAAATATGTCTAATTTAAGAAGTGCGAAGGTGTCTCTTTATGAAAATGTATATTCACCACATCACACAAACATCATCAAGACATGTGACCGGCCCCACGCTCTGGCATCCGAATCAGAAAAACATTTTTTTTTTTTTATATAAACCCTCGAAACACAACATTAAGCCTTATGACACCCGAACTACCTGGTGGTAGTCACTACATTTGCTCACCTGACATCATATGCCACTAACTTGTAAATAACTTTTCCATGTCATTGTTTTATTTCCAGACAAAATTGCGAAATGTATTTTTGTAGATCAAAGTTTTGGGTATTTATATAAAAGTTGTTCATTGCATTGGGTCAACGATTTGGCAAAAATAGATTTACTACTATAAGGCCGGTCTTATCAACTTTGTAATTATATATTGTGTATTAAACTCATTCTACCATTACCATGAAACACATGAGTATTCTGCGAAACGTAAAACGAATTTTAATTCGCAGATACACGACCGATTACTGAAGCTCTTGTGAAATGGAAGATGCAATGATTTAGAAGCACGCTTTTCTCTTTATGATTAAAGGATTTGCATAGCAATTGATGAGGTTCGGATTAGCCTATTTTGGCACGAATTTGATGCAATTAATTCATACTCACCTTACATTGTAAGCATACGAAAAATTAAAATAATTGCACCTGGCTCGTCATACTTATTTCATAAGTGTCCGCCTATGCATTTTATCTATCGCCAAAATCGTGACGAAAACGAAATAAACAGTCAATTTTTCGAAAGCCCATAGCAACCAAAATCGTTTCGAAATCTCAAAAAGCAGAATGAAATTTGTCGGCAAGTGTAGTAGGTGGCCACATATTGGACTAGGTTGCGCGACGGCCATTTATCAAAAATATTTACTGCTTATTCGTCCGCAGGTGTTGTCCTTAGAAAACACCTAATTTTATGAGATTTTCAAATGCGATTGCCAAGAAACCTTGTTGCTTGTCCGGTACAGGTCGAATGCACGCACTTTTCGCATTCACATCATTTGGTTGGTTATTTTTGCGCGAATTTTTCGACATCAGTACAGAATCTTGCACGAACACGTGCTTGTCAGGTTTTGGCAAACAAAAGCAAAAGAATAGTGGGACGATATACATCGTGTGAAAAAATAAATGTATATTAGTGTACCTGCATGATGAAAAAATGTTAAATTCAGATGTTGTAGCTAAGAGGAAGCTTACCATATGCTTACTGGTTGAAACAGGTCAACAAAAGTCGAAATAATTCTGTTACTTTACGTAAGGTTTCGTTGTCTTATTTTAAAACATTACACTTGGACAATATTATCTCGAAAATTAATTTTATACACGTTCGTCTTATGTAGTTTTAATTTATATCTGAACAAATGTTGTATGAGTGTAAAGTAAGTTTCGAATAGTGATGTAGCATTTATGTATCTAAATCTATCCGTCTTCCACGTACTTAGCGTCTTTCCTATGATTAGAGATTACATCAGGTTATTTAGTGGTTTTTCGTTTGGCTCCCTCCATCATCAAATGTAATGCAGGTGCTAATTTTAAACACATTTGTCTTATGTGTAGGTTTCTTGCTTTAGGATTATTATTATCTGAAGTGACAAATGTGAACAAACACCAATCCAACCAAACCAAATCGGTCCTCTTCCCTTTTTTTAAAGTGTAAATGTGTATGTTGAATATTCGTCATCTTCTCGGCAAAAGTGATATTTAGTTACAATACAATTACCCTCGCATTTACTGAATATTAAATTGTGTTTCCAGGTGAGTGGTGCGGAGATGGCCGGCGATGTCGGCACGGAGGCCGGCTGTAGGTCGCGGCATATGCGACTGCTCTAACATCACCATCATGCAGCTATTTCACGAGCTGAAACAACAGTTTCCCACCGTGCCCGACGACGTAGTGAACGCGTGCATTTCGGACAACTGCCACGACCGGCCAGCATGTCGTGCCCACCTCCAGCGTGAAGCCGACCACCAGCCCCGTGCCCTAGCCTATCCGCCATCGCTTATGGGTGCACCGTATCGTCAAGGTCCGCCATCAACCGCCCGCACCGATGCAGACGGCAGCGACCAACAACCTGCGAGGAAAATGAATGAAGTTCCTAATAGTGTGCATCACAGACAACACAGTGCTTACGGCGAAAATCAAACGACCTGTGCCTCAAACAGGACATTTAGTGATAATTCGAACTTGAATGATAGAGCTACGAATCATAGACAACACAGTGCTTCAAATTTCAAAAATTCCAGTACGAACTTGCAAAACCCAAATAAAAGAACACTGAACACACCTACGACTTGTCCTAATACAACATTCAACGATAATTCATGTTCGAACTTGCAATCCCCAAACAGTAGAACTTTTAATGAGAGTCCTATTTCAAATTCTAGTTCTAATATCTCAAGAAAATCGTCTTATGATCGAGAATACGACGATCCTTTTATTTGTAACACACCTCGCTCAAGAACTGTCTCACGAGAATCCTCTGAATCCTTTTCTAATTGTAGTGAATCTTGGTCGAAAACTGTAATATCGAACAATCGAACCGTTGAACACCTATCAAACTTTTGTACTTCTCCGTCATCAGACGATCCTAATTATTGTACTTCACGTTCAAATAGCCTTGAATCTTCTTCCAGAACTGTCTTCCGTGATTCATCTCCAATATCTTCCAGCCAACTAAATTCCCAATTTCGGAAAACATCATACGACGATTCCCAATCCAACTTTTGTATTTCCCCACGCTCTGAAACTTCAACAAAAACTATTTTCCGAGACTCTGAAACATCTAGAACATCTTGTAGAAGCTCTCCGCATAGATCTATCGAAGACCTTTCTCGTCAAATCAATTCTCACGAAATTCCTTCAAGAACTAGATATCCAGAACCGAGTAGAGCGTCTATTGAGTCTCGTGCTTGTGAACCAAGATCCAGACTGGAATCCGTCGGAAAACCACCAATATCACCGTGTATGAATAAACGTTTTGCAAAACCACAAAAGAATTACGACGGAAAAGTGTCGAAAGTTCCAGAAGATCCACGATCCCTTAACAACGATTTGGGAGCAGTGAAAAAACCTCCAATACGACCAGCTACTCTAGACTTGTCCAAAGCTGAATCTACAAGTGTCAACTTGTCAGTGAACGTTAATTGTTCGGTAGATTTGATGCCATCGCCAATTAAACACAGCTCAGTGCTTCACGTTACTCCAGAACCAACTTGGTTGCATCCCCAAGATTTGCAGTCACCTAGAAGTTATACTTCGGTGAATTTGACATTACGTACACCAACTTCAGAACCTCTTGCGCCCATTGATATTTGTTCGGCGAATTCTAGTTTAACTTATACAACTAGTTCGTTTGATTCAAAGCAAGGTTTGCAAAGTCGTTTGCAAATTACGGTTGGACCGGGAGGGATGGGGTCGGTTTCGGCAGTTCGAACGAGGCCTCGATCAAGTTATCATCCGGTTGTTGTTCCGGAGGAAGATGTACCGGTTAGGGGGAATTCTTTGCCTGATCTACTCGCTGCCAAGGGCACAACGAACCATAGTAAGTATATTTGTTTATTATTTTAATAAATGGGCACGTGATAGGATAAAATTGTTAGCAGAAAGCAAATTTAGTCTGTGTTGGCGAGGTTCTCTAAGCTAGGAAGCAGGACGCGGTATTCGGGAAATTTCACAGAAATTATTTCTGGCTTATACAAACGAAATGCACACACAACTTGCAAATCCCACCACATTTCTGTAATTAATGAATGAGGTTGTGGTACAAAAAAAACTAAATAAAAATCAATCGAAATTATTTCAATTTTATGTGCCAAAATAATTAAGGATCGTTACCATTCATTAAAGATATCTGAACTTTAGACTTCGGCTATAGTTTATAGTAAAAATCGTTATTTTATATATTGGCAATCGAATCAACACGTGCAGTTTTGTTGCAATCAGAAACCATCTTGGTTTCATTCTATCAAATTATGAAACTTTAATAATTCTTTCATATTCATACACTTACATTTTAAATTCAATTTGAACGATTAAAAATGTAATTTCTTATAGGAAAAGCTTTAGATTTTAAGTTTAAATGACCGTCATTTATATATATATATATATATATTATTTTATCAAGGAATAAACAAAATCGATAGATCTTGCATGAAACGCCTACAAGCTCAGACTTGTTCGTCAAAACATCCTAGTTCGAATCGCATGTTAACACATGTTCGCAAATGGAATTCGAATAATAAACGTTAGCGTAACAAATGTATATGCATTTCAATGGCAGTTTAGACGGCCTTGTTCAAAATAGCACCGATAGAGACTTGTGTTGAGCGGGGGCGTTCCTAATTTTAGCCAGTGAATTTGAAGGGCAAGGGTGTGTGTACCACATACACCTATATTATTAAAAAAATCGCATATAATCCTGTCACTCATATATTTAATACAATAGATAATTAAGCAGTTTAAAGAATTTCTATTGTATTCTCTAATTATTCTATTTGGATTATTCAAATTACATACGTTAAATTCTAAATTTGTGTTCGTTACTTATTTAAAATGATGTTCTAATAATAGAAATATGAACTATAATTGTTCAGTTTACGCATACCAGACGTAAAAATATTTTGTATATTTATATAATTAGCTAAAGATATCGTTCAACCAAATGTGTGCATAAAATATAGAATTTACATACATCAATACAAATATTTTATTTACACTTAACAATAAATGTATTACAAGTAAAAATCGATTAGAATAGGTATTAGACATGAAAGTATAACATCAAATTAAAAATGTTTATATATAACGCAAACTTCAAATTTATAAACATTCGGTCCCTTGCTTTGGCTGAGTTGCATACTTTTCGTTGGTGTACTATTTATATTTCGCGCAGGAAATAAATTTCTTTGTTACCTAGCATTCTCAATTTAATGTTTGTATCAAGTGTACGCTTATTTCGCCTAGATCGGAATGTTACATATTTAAATTTTGATAAGTATTCATTCGTAAAATTCTCTAAAAATAGCACAAAATCTTTATTTAATCACCTAGATTATGTTAGTAAACAAATAGATGAAATAATTAATATTATTGTTCGGTATTTATTCTAACAGTATTTATAGACATCATTGTCATATATTCTTATAAACAGTTCTACAATAAAACCTGAATGTAGTTCAAAGGTTAAATGTAGTTACATTGCTTCAAGATGATAACAGGTAATATTGTCAGCTAAACTTACCGCGGCGCTGCGAATAGTGCCAAAATGTCCGATGAGTGAAGGCAGGTACTTGTCATTTTGCACGTGGATACAATTTTGTGTTTATGTTATACAAATAATAAATCATGTACCAATGCATTTACAATCTTAAGATGTGTCCACGGGTTACTTATAGTATAATGGTAATTATCTGCTTTAGTTATTTTTTTCGACACCAAGCTGCATATTTCAATGCTAGAGTTATCAATTCACTGCCTCGCCCAGCTATTTATATCGAAGTATTTGTCTTCTGTTTAGTATTATTGGTGTCCAGGCAATTGGTCCGAAAAGAGCAATTGAAAAATGAGCTAGAGTCGGGCAAAGATCGCCTGTGTGCAATCAAGAAAGAAGTGCAATCACTCCAATTAGAAAACACGCCGTCGTATCGAGACCAGTTGCAGAAACAAATACGGCATTTGCAATCACAGTGCGAACGATTGACACATGAAGTCGACAGGCACTCAGAATCTAGAGGTATGTATTAACATAATAATTGATATAAATATGAGCGGTTTGAATAGGTTGCGAAATGTATTAAATGATTGGGTAAAACCCAAATAGACCTTGGTATATCTTATGCAATGGTTTAATTAAAATTGTCGTTTGATTTATAAATAGTTGTGCGTATAATCAAATATTTTCTAATTCAACGTACAAATATACAATTTTTAGTTTGGTTTATTATTTTCTGACAATATTAGAATACCGGATATGACGTCATTTTAATTTTGTATATAATTACATATTTACAAGTCATCGTAAGTAAATAAATATTGGCCTACACTTTGCGTATAGCATTCTGCGAATTTAGTTTTAAATTTAATCCCACGTAGAAAATGTGCGTTCGTATTAACCATATGGTTGCTGAACTAATTTGGTTCTTTTTACTTGCGCAGGAAGTTAAAAGCCATTAAAATATAATCAAATATTATAATATAAAAAATATATAAAACGATTCATTCCATTGTTGTGAGTCGTGAAATGTGTAATGGTCGCTAATCACAATCACGTAAATTCTTGGGTAACATATTACAGTAATTACTACCTACACCAATACTTGTTCTTTTGGACACGGAGTTATGAACAAAAATTTAAATTCAGTCGATCTCAACTAGCGATAGCTAAATACGAGGGCTGTCCGACAAGTACTTAGCCTCACCGGCGCCTATGGCGCCACTGTCGCAAGAGACATAACCTATTGTGTAGTACATTATCTTAGATGGCTACTGTTAAAATTTCAGCCGAATCGGACTCGTAGTTTTGTTTTGACCGCGTGTGAAAGCGGGAGTATCCGCAGATTTTAGAAAAATGTGGAAATGAGACAAATCATGAACTAAATTTCTAAATTTAGTCTAGGTTACCCAAACTTTAAATACTCGTATAAATTCAATGTTCAACTTACAGATATATAATTTCTGAAAATATGTATTATTTAAAGTGCCACTGGGTGAAACGAACGAGGAGTTTTACCGACACATATACACAGGTCAGCAGGGCTCGTTGCGGTCACGGCGACCGCTGAACAACATCAGTTCACCGCGGTCGTACCACCGTAACCTAATGAACGAACCGGACGAACCACGCTGGCCGTGTCACATCTGTACATTCCGTAACCATCCACTGATGGACAAATGTGAGCAGTGCGAAATGCCGCGAATACTCTTAGGTAAATTGTCCACAAATGCCCTAACACCTGAATCTCCTCCACTGACACAGTCGCAGCAACAAACGCATGCATCTAACAACCAACCTCTTGCACTCGGAATGAACATTTAGTTTTGTTTTTGTTGTGTTTTGTGTGATTATATTTCAATATTCCTCAGAAACTTATATAGAAATATTCATATTATGGCTATTTATGTATAAAAATGCGATAGATATAATGTATTATGATTAATACTATTTAATAAATGAACCTCTTGTTATATTCCTACATTGTTAGTTTTGTTGTAGACTGATTTTTATTTAATTTCGTCAGTTCGATTTCAATTACGTTTATTTAATTAAATGAAAAAGTATTCATTGTAGCAATGTTTAATTGTCAATTAATAAAATTGTTAAATATAAATGTTTTTCACAAACTGGTTTAGACTTGTATTACTTTGACATTTATGGTATCATAATAATGACTATATTGATACAGTAGTTTATAAATAAATGTTTACGTAATCGGACAATAAAATAAACAATTTTGCTTTTGTTTTTATTTTTAACTGTATTGTATTTAAAGGGTTTTTGTGTTAAGTTTATAATAATTTTTAGTGTGTTTTGTTATAATTTCTATTATTTTATTAGTACCAGCCAGCTAGGGTTACTTGGAATATTATAGATAAGGCGGAGCATATTTTAGATTTAATAAAAGAGCCAAATTATATTTTTTATATTAAATTTTTCGCAAATTTGCTAGAAAATTCTTTATATTTGAAATAAAATGTGTTTCGAATTTCGTATAGTGTTCTAAGTAACCTCAGTTCATAGTTTTTAAGATTATGTTATATTTATCTTTGGTTTTTAAATAAATAATATTAAAATGTGATGTTGTTTCTATGTTGCATGGTTTTAATTTTGCAATATTATTTTTAAATTGATACATTTTCAGTTTCAGCAGGGCCAGGAGAAAATATTCATATTCGTTTTTCTCCCGGAAACTCTACACGTAAGCTTTCAAATATATATTTTTTGAATTAAATAATATTACTAATAATCGTTGTTTAGTTCGAATAGCGACAATTTATTAATTAATACTAGTCGCTTAATCGTGTTTTTGACATTTTTGTTTGTTTTATTATAATTTAATAGTGAAATAATTTGAACGTATGTAATTATAGAACCGCTAAACCGATTTAACATATTTCGCAAGTGTTTTCTTAAAACATAACCATAACTGGTGTGTAAGAGGTAATGTATTTTTAACTCAATTAAATGTTAAATAAAATGTATTTTTCTTATTTCAGGGGTAATACACTCATGGGTTGTCTGATGAAGAGGTAATTTTTAAGTTTATGCTTAATTATATTATAATTGCTAAGGAAGATGTTTTTTCATTTCATATTTCAAATATTTTTAATAAAAATTCAATTATTGTTAAATGCTTTTGATATTTAAGACAGATTATACATTCAATTCACACAAATCATAACACAAGATTGGTAACTTTGGGCCGTTTTACATTTTGTTCCCACATGGAAAATTAATATATCAATGAGGCCTTTGTTCATGCTACCAATACTGTTTTAAAAATTCGATTTTATAAATAATATTATAATTTTATTAGTATCTTTCATTATTATTTCATATCAAAATTAGACAATCATATTATTTTGATAAAAACTGTTATATTTATATAATAAATTATATAAAATTAAATTGTTTACATATTAAACCTAAATATACATAATACAGGTACAGATCTACATTATTACACTGCTGTACCCCGTTCCAAATTCTGTTTAATTTCCGCTGTGTGTTCCCCGTAAAACCGATCCAATTTCTTATTAAACTTAGCGTTCCTTTCATTAATATAATCAATATCGGCATCATCGTTATGCGTGCGTCTTCGCGAATATTTCTCGCGTTTAGCGATTTGATCTTCTAAATCTTTCACCATATTATCAACTGCATCTTTTTTATCTTCATGTAATCCATGCAAAATCATATGAGGTCCTCCATAGAAAGCGTCTCCATATTTTTCTTTTTGGTCCTCATACTTCTCCAAATCCCGAGGTCCCATATTTTTCACCAAACGTTTATACTGGCGGACGGTCGCAGCCTCGAAATCGGAAAATCCTTGATCGGGGTTCTTCTTCTTTTTCTTCTTTTCCATTCGTTCCGCTTCAACTGCAGAGATATTTAGCAATTTGACACGATCGTAATCGTCGCCTTTTGATGTAGCTTCCTTTCGAGCGTTCTGATCATCCACTAGCCATTCAGCTTGGCGCTTTCGAGATTCCCAATTAGCAGGTAACTTGTTACGGGCATCTTCAGCGACAACTTCCTGGTGATTGTGGTTGCGAGCTTCGTTACGTGCTGAATGAAGGCTTCGTAGACGTTTTAAACGTTCCGCTTGCTTCTCGGCGAAGCTCTTCGCAGTGCTTGCAGACGAAGTCGCTGCAGATTCCATTGTAGACGATGCAATAAATTTCTTTGTTGAATACACTATATTTTATTTAGGTTATACTTTAAGTAATCTTGAACTGCGTCATATTACAATCAAGGTCAGCATTAGACAAATTGAGTCTAACTTCACGGTGATATGTTGAACGTTGAGAAAAAATATCTGGAGTGGTCTGCACTCAACTTTCTTTTACGCAGTTTTCACTAGATATAAATATATGTATATATATATATATCCAAAACCTGCTGTCAAACTAACCAATACTCTACTGAAATATTCTGAAATGTCATTTATCTAATAGAGTCTTTTGTTTTCCTGACAAAAAAGCAGATGATCCGATTTTATAAGCTACATGCGAATCCATGGCAACGCGTAAACTAGATATTTATAATGTTTCGTAGCATTTTTCTCGCAACTGGTACATTTTTTGAAGAAATATTTCAAACAAAAGTTGTGCAAAATATTAATATCTTTCATTATGAATATAACTATATTTGTCGTAAGTGTAGCCGTTCTAGTGATATTGGAGATAGAACAAAAAATGCATAGACTAAATATGCACTTCCGGTTTGAATATTCTTTTCAAAAATAGGAGGTGCACATCTAGGGCAAATACAAAGCTTAAGTTTGAAGTTTCATAATTTTTCGTTCGACAGTTTTGGCTCTAGAGCGTTCACAAACACACACACACACAGACAGACGTCATTCCGAAAATAGACACATTCGATTCAGAAAAGATCAAAACGTGTATATCCGTTGAAATCTCGAGTTCGAAATTTTGAAATGATTACAATACTTACCCATACAGCACAGCATGCCTAAAGACGTAATAAAGACGTCCAATAGACGTCATATTTTAAGATGTCATCCATTGGACGTCTTTATTACGTCTTTAGGCATTTTGTGCTATATGGGTACTTATTATTCAGTAAAAGAAAGTAAAAATGAGCAGTGCACAAGGATTGTAGTAAATTTAACAAAGTAGCATTATTTATTTTAAAATACATACATATATATATATATATATATATATATATATATATATATATATATATATATATATAAACAAGTATAATTATAAATCTTTAAAATTTTCGCGGGGAATTTTGAATCCACTAATAACAACTTCAGATTGGTCTCCATGTCAACAAAACTGTTTGTAGTGTCCAGTTCATAAATGTCAAATGTGCATTCGAATTTATTAATTTAACGACAATATTGCAATGTCTTCATTAAGTGAGCATTTAGAAACTGATAATATGAAACAACCCTCATTATGGTGGTTGAAAAGCACCGCAAAAACTGTACCAAACCCTCAAATAAATGTAAACGATAAAATCTTAACCTTACCAACCAAGTTAGATTTGGATATTTCGAATTCGTTAGACGAATTTCTTGATAAAGAGAACGAATTTAAAGTGAACGACGATGCCAGTGATGCAGATATTGGAAGTATAATCGAAGAAATTAATAAATTAGCGTCGCAAAGTCCGATCGGAACGTATGAGAATGTAACTACTGATAAAAGTGTTGATGAAATATTACAAGAAGCGGAGAAACTATATTTGGAAAGTTCTAAAAGCTTTGAGCAACTTAGTTCACGTAATTCCGACTATTCATTATCTAAGTCAAGTTCGATTAGTTTTAAATCAAAAAAATCTACACCAAGTCCCAAAGCAGCATACTTTAAATTAGCACAAGATCTTGATAAATTAAGTGTTATTTCCGACGAGAAATTATCGCCGGAAGATGAATATTCCGAAGATTTTTCGAAAATTTCGGGCTCTAAAATTAGTTCAGTGAAATCAAATAAAACAAACGGTGAATCAATCAAATATTCCAATGATTTTTCGAACTCTAAGCATAGTTCCACGAAATCAAAATCACTCCATAAATCTCATGAATATATCGACGATTTTCCGAACTCTAATTCGAAATCGATCGTTAAACCAAATAATGGTTTTGCGGATGCTAATAGTTCAGAAAAATCAAATAAGTTTGTCGTGGCACCAAACTCAAATCGTAATAGTGAAAACTGTGTGAATAATGGTTTATTACAAGATTATAATATCAATAATGAAACTCAAGTGTTTGAAGAAAATTTTCATGTTGAACAAGATGATGAAAAAGATGAACTGCAAGAACGTACTCTAGAACCGGAAGTGGATGAGGAACAGGAAGATCCGGCTGACGATATAGAAGAATTGCATCAAGAGATCGAGAATTTAAAAGTTAGTGCTTTAATTTAATTTATATATATATATATATATATATATATATATATATATATATATATTATGTAATTTAGTATACATGATTGTATAAATCGCGAATTTAAAGGTATCAGATAACTAGGGTCACCCGTGGGCACCATGTGCCCATATGGTATACAGAACATGGGTCAGTTCTGACGAAAACACGTATTTGTTATAAATATATGCAAATTAAGCAATAATATGCACTTATTTCATATTAAATATTTAAAAATTGAATAATAACATATGTTACTCCCCTTAAACTTAAGATTTACAATTCAAATGCAATGTTTCCGTAACTCGTACGTCACTAATTCACATTGAAATACTGTTCTTGACGCTCACGTGTGGTAGCACTTTTATTTATATTTGTTCTTTGCTCGGTCATTTGAACATAAATGCTTAATAGCGACATTCACAAACTTCAAATTAGAATAAATAAAACTTAATTTTATTAACTAACAATTATTTATATTTCTCATTGACATACAATATCAATATAATATAGCAGATGCCACTCTGTGTAAAGTACACAACACACTAAATACACTTCAAATCATCGAATTAATTGAAGATTTATCACAAAAAACATTTTTGACATTTGATTCTGACGTTTGATTCGTTTTTGTCTATTTCAAAGCAGACTGAACTTCAGAAGACTAGGGATTGTTTTATTTCAGTATAAACTAATTGATTATTTTGTATAACATTTATTAGCAGTCGCCAAGGCGCAGTGGTTAAGAGTCTTGCCTTTCACCCTGAGGTCGTGAGTCTATGCCAATTTGTATTTTTACAAAAAAAGCGTTGTACACATACACACTTATACACTCACTTACTCACATACAAACATTTCTGGGTAATTATATATATAATAATCTTGAAGTTTATGCGTGATTTAGGATCATTAGGATTAAATAAAAACTATAATAAAACACCATTTTTAACAAATACTTTAGATTTTTATCAGTTTAAAAATAAATAACAATAAATAAAATCAGTACATTTGATCAAAAAATAATATCATCACAAATTTGCGCAATTTTTTTATTTCAAGCTATCATAGCAGCTGCTGCAAATACTCTAACGGCAGCCAAACCTTCTCTAGCTGATGAATCTATTTGAGACGATGGTAAAATGAATCCATGCTGACCAGTATCGCCTAATTCAATTGTATACGCGTATTTTATTTTTGCTGAACCTTTTGCCCAATCATCTGAGCCACCTGCGGCCGGATATAACGTATTGGCCGCTGGGCCAATCTTGTAAGATGTGCCTTTGATATATCTCATAGCCTATAAAATAATGGGGTATAATAAATAATCTGTAATTTAAGAATCAATATGTTTTTTTTTACCTGAGCAGCTTTCTGCGCAACATTCTTCAAATCCGCATAATCTGGCGGTACAACTCTATCATAGCCCCACGGATATAAAATATATTGTCCATACGAATGGAAGCTAATATACGCTTTGAAATTCGCACCACTACTCAAAATAAAATCGCGCAACGCAGCCGTTTCCGGTTCAGAAAACGGTCCAGTACCGCCATAGATCTCCGTGCAGGGATTCTTCGACGATCCTTTTCCACCCCATTTATATCCGAAATTACGATTCAGATCAGTTCCAGCACACTTTCCAGCTCTGGCTCTGTTCTTTCGCCACAACCGATCATTAGTATGCGAATACTCGTACCCGTCTGGGTTCATAACTGGTGCAAAATACCAATCAAGATTCTTTACGTCGGCGGTTTCTGTATCGTAGTTTTCAACGAATTGGTTAATTATATAAGTGACGGTGGCTGGAGATATCCATTCGCGCGCATGCATGCCACCGTCTATCCAAACGGCTTTGTTGCCGGCGTTGCCATTGGATACTTTTAGTACTTTGATTTGACGGCCTTTTACGGATGAGCCGATTGTTTTGACGGTGCAGAGAGATGGGTACGTTATGGCTAGGTAGTCGAGATAGTCGTTTATGTCGCCGATGCGATGATATGCGTCCCATGTCATACGGTGTCCTAATTAGAATAAAATTCAAGATTAGGGTTTTATTTTTTTGGGGATTCACTAGATTCACACCATGCAGTTTTAGGTGCCTTTAGGTGCGATTATATTGTAGTACACTTTCGAACATGCTTTAATTTGGATTATATATTAAAGACGCATTTATATTGACGAAGTGAAATAAAAAAGACTAATTATTATCCTAGTGTCAAGGAAAGAAATATATATATATTTTTGTAAAAGATGCTGAATTTTAACAAGCTTTATTGATGCCGATAAAAAAAAACCTATCAATTTAGGAGAAGTATCAGGTTCATCTCCATAGTCGTATTAAACTTAAATGTCAGATATTTGAGACCAAATCAGAATTCAATACTTTCGTCATTTAAACGTCATGGGAAATACGAAATAATGATCTAGCCCAGGAATACATATGTTAATTTAGAATATTTTACTCTAGTATGAAGGGGGAACAACACGGTGACGGCCGAAGAAATTGCTCATTTTCTCCAATTTTTTGCTCTGAACTTAGAAATAGTAGATTGATGAGGTTTGCTGCTTTAAATAAGATATATATCAAAGTTCTCTCCGAGTTTTTTTTTTTATTGAAAAATAATAATAGCTTGATGCTTTTCTTTGCGTTCTCCAGAGGCAGCTCAAACAAGAGGTAGCGTCATGGTTATGGATGTAGCGCAGGTTGTAATCATCTGATACAATTTTTAACAAAATGTTGAAAATCCTAACACTAACTTTTATATCAATAAATAACGACGTAATTTATTTCCTATTTTTAGTAACAATTTTGCATACGTAAGGTCAAACGATTATTCTATATAATAGTTCCCATATACATATTTAATATATAATTCATTAAATATAGAATCTACGTTTTATTCGATATTCGATAGGAATGTAGAGCCCTATGCTGATTGTATGTGTACAAAAACTATAAGTATAACATGCAATGTCAAATTGTGTTTCAATTGTACTTTTTAAAACAACACAAAAATTAAAGTCAGTGCAATGAATCATCATGCAACATGCCCGTACATACAGTCGAGGCTGAGGGGTACTACGGACCCCAATTAGCAGCGGGCCAGAACTGCTTCGCTGGCCCGAGATCTTTTAGGCCCTTCCAAGCCAACCAATACCGCTTCGGAAAATATTTTGTAGTTGCTAACTTCCTTCCTTTTCAAATATAACACAAACACCATTCTAAGTTTCTACTTGTAAAAATTATAAAAATATATATACCTTTTCTATTCGCTAGTTCATCTTCGTCGTCACTTGGTAGTGGATTTTCAGTATCGATAGCTCGTTGAATATCATGTATACTGATTTCGAAACTTATGTTAGATCGACTTAGAACTTTTTCGACATGAGTTAGATGTTTCGAATGCACTAATATGTCTAGTGAAGTTGCATCTCCGCCCCATGGAGAGATTTCTGAATAAAACGAGATTATTAATAATTTTATGGTAATTAGAAATAGAAATCGATGATTTATTAATTAGATTATATTTTAGATTGGTTTAATAGTATAGAGAAAGTTTCCTGAAAGTAGTTAGAATAAATAAAAGGATGCTAATCATTTTGTAAGCAACTATTTAAATTAATTAGCAATCAATCAACTGTATATCGGTGTGATTTCAATTGGATGAAAAAAATAATTCAACCGGTTTGAAGTAATTTTCTTATGAATTGATAGGAGACAAATACAAATATATTTAGTACTGATCTCACAGCCGTCATTAAATATACAAATAGAAAATGTATTTCCCGATGAGTTCGTATATCATTAACAACAAATAACTAAAAATTACTTACCCTTTTTATCCCTGAGTCCCCCCAAAATATATCGCGTCACATCATTATCCAAGTCAACTTTCCACAATTGGGCACCCGAATACGAAACTTTACTATTTTCATTTAAATCTATGTCGGTTTGATCAGTATTACTTTCCGAAACAGTATCTATATCAATATTTTTAACAACATCTCCAAGATCATCGTTGTGCAATGATTCTGATCTTGGATACGCGTTTGCACTAATAACAAATGCAACAAGTGCAAAAGACACCGCGGCCGCAGCGTGTATCTTCATGATTAACCGATTCCGATTGCCGCAGACTGGTTTTATATGCGGACGCAGTCCGTTGTGTCGACCCACTAAGTTTCAACAACGGTACACCCGGTCTTGTGTGTTTGTTGTACTTTTTAACGCGATAATACCACGACTGGTGATGGTGTAGAATACGACCGATATTTCGAATCAATATATCATTGTTATTGTTAAATTTAGGTTGCTTACTTTCTAAAGAATTGAAATGTGGTCATCATTTAAACCTATGCATGATTTTTTAGCAGAGACTGCAATTTTTTTATATTTGCAATTAATAAACAAATTTTAACAGAAGTAAAACCACATAAAAGATTAAGTAAGATTGTAAAATTATGCTTTAGAAAAAGAAGGAACATATAATTATTATTAATATAATGAAAACAAATTGCAAAAAACAAATAAATAAGAAACTTCTACGTAAATTAGAAAAAATATGTGTATTTTTGTCATCCAAAAATTTTCTAGATTACAATACTTTCTTATAGACTTCGTCCAAGAAAGTAAAAATAAGTCCAACGGACCCGTAACGTATTATAATGGTAATAAGTTCAAATAATGTTTGAGTCGTGATATTTCACAATGTTTCGCATTTGTTTGAAACCCAGATTCTCATAAATCAGCTGCATTGTTTATTTGTCGAAAAAGAAACCATTTTTATTAAATTAAAAGGAAACATTTCTATTTATTATGTATAACTGTGTTATAGGAAACATTTTCTCTAAGTCCTACTTTTTCTTACTTCTGGTTGCGGTAATAATCTGATTATTCATTCAAAAATGTTGTTACAATTCAATAAGGAAAGAATATTGAACCTTATTTACCATGTATTTCCAACGAGATATATTTTGGAAAAAACAAATCAATTTAAACTCGTTCCTTTTTATTAATATGGATATTCATTATTCAGTGACGCACACATATTGTCCAGATTAAGAAAAAATACTATTTCTCAATATAATTTCTTTACTTTACAACTAATTTTACTTAGAATTTTTACTAGGTTCTTTGAACTATAAAAATGGGTAAATCCAATTTAGTAATTTATAAATACTGAATGCACAAATTAAATGTGTCGACTTTGGACTTTGTAATAATAAACAATTAAATCTAAATACCACAAAGATATTTAATTTTATAATTGATACATACGTTAATTACAGCTACGAAGTTATTCAAGGTACGTTTTATTGTTACAAACAATGGAAAATAAATACAATTAAACAACGTTGAAGCTGAGAACAAGGAAATTTTTGTAAAATATATAAAATTAGTTTATTATTCTAGGAAAAATAAATAGTTTTAATATTATGCAGCCGCATTTGTTAAAACAATTTTTTATTTGAACGATTAACACTATCCTTATTTGCGAGCTTATTTGTATGTCACATGCTGATATAAATAAAATTGAGGGTAAATAAAACGGTACTATTCGCTACAACCATAAATTTAAGTAAACTGTTATTTACACATACTTATAATCATCAATGGTTTTTTTTTATTATTGAATAACGAGTTCCACCAGTTTTTGAAAATGTGTCATTTTAAATATATGCAAATTGTATCTGGCGCCATTATAAAATAAATCTTCTTGCGATTAAGCCTAGTTTCAACTTTTATGCTAAATTTTATTTTGTTTTATGTTAATTTATTTTGTAATTAAAATTACTATTTTTTATAGCTATGTAATCCGCGCGTATATTCTTATTTTTTATTGTGTACTATTTATAATTTGCATTTTTTGTGCTTCGACTAGTAGACGATTGTATTACTGCGCTGATGATGAAATTATGATTATTATTAATATTGCATTTGTATAAGAAAATATACTGACATGAATAATAAAACAACTATTTGATTAATATATAAGATCTTGAGCAAGTCTATAATTCTGTACGGAGAATCGGTAAGCAATTAAAAAAACCTACAAATCATCAGTCAAAATAAAAATTATGTTTGCTATATTTAGTAGTCTCAATCAATGTTTGATTTGTAATTCAATTAAAAATATCTAAACCCTTTCAAAATGTTTACAGATCCTTCGTATAGATCTACACTTGCCCAAAATGGCACTATAGATCTCTAAAATATAAGTCGAATTTTTTTTCCAGATCCAACTAAAAGAAACCAAAAACATCCTCGAACAAAATGAATCTTCGCTAAACAAACAATCCTTCGGCATTCAGCAAGAACTAGATGCAACAATCGAAGAACTCAAAGACACAAAAGAACAAAACACTGTACTGCAAGTACAATTAGCAAACTTAACCAAAACCCACCAAAATTTACGCGTTAACTACGAAGAGTTATTATCCTCAAAAAAGAACCTAGAGCTACGCATTGCTGAAATCGACGCAAACTTTTTACGCTGTAAGTCCGATCTTGTATCCGTCAAAGATAACAATGAAAAACTATCAGAATCAGAAACTAATTTCAAGAAACAGCTAGAAATCGAGAAATTGCAATCGAAAACATCTAGATTGCAAAATGAGAAAGATGCAAAATGCATTTTAGATTTAAACAGACAAGTTAAGGAAATGGAACGTATTATCCAACGAAAACATCCGGATTCTGTGTCAGCATTGATTGTTGCGTCAAAAAACGAATTGGACTCTCCTACATGTCGGAGCTTGTTGGAAAATCGTATAAAACAACTGGAAAATGAAGCTAGTTTGCGTGAAATTCAATCAAATAATGTTTTTAGTGACATTCAAGATAAATTCAATCAAATGAAAGCTAAGTATGAGAGTCATATTGAAGATTTAGAGACGCATGTAAATGATTTGAAACACCAATTACGAACACGTGTGGACACGTATGATATTTATACGCAAACGTATACGGATGAACCAAAATTAACTGATAATCATGTGAAAGAAATATATAATATTGGGACACAGACTGAGTATACGAAAACGCCGAGAAATGTCCCGAAAAAGGATAAATTAGATCCGAGAGAAGACGCGCATTTATTAGCGACTATTCGGGGATTGCAATGTGATTTGACAGCTAAAGAGAAATTGATAAACAAAATGCAAAAAGAGATTGAAGAAATGAGGAAAACTAATAGAAAACTGCATAGAGATCCGGATAGAAATTTTAGAATTGATAAAAAAGACAATAATAAAAATGATAAGAATAATAAAACTCCTGATACACCGGATTCTATTGATAAAGAGATAAAAGCGGTTAAGGAAGAACGTGATAAGATCAAAGCACATTTGTGTCGATTGGAAGATGATTATCAAACTTTAAAAACCAAACGACTACAGGATGTAAGTTTTTATTTATTAATCATTAACTCAAACCTATAAAAATATTGTTATTATTTGTTTTTAGTTAAACACCTTACAAGAAGCTCATGAACGCGAAATTACGACGTACATGTCAAACACTGGTCCAATGCGTGAACAATTAGACGTTCAACAAATCTCGATTTCAACACTTCAGTCCCAACTGGCGAATGCGAAAGAAGAGCTAGCTATTATTACAGTGGAGAGGGACCATTTGGACGCGCGACTGAAGAATCTAACTTTGATGGAGGCGGATCGCACCCCTGAGGACTGCACGACCCAATTGTCTCTTCAAAGAAAGGTTAGATTTTGTTTTATTTACTTTTAGACCGTTTAAGACGGTTTCATTTTATATTATATTAATATAATGTTTGTGGAACATATTTTTTACATTCAAAATACCAATACCAAAATTTAGTTACCCTGGACCCGGAAGATACATCTAAATATATAGTTTACATTTTTGCAATTTTGTCTATGCGTTTTCTGATATTTTGTAGTTCAATTATGGTAAGTATCGTTTTTTATCTACTATTAGAATTTACAACGCATATGCAGTTTGCTTCTATTAAGAACAAGATGGTGTCAATTAAAATTAATGAATTAAATATAGCCTGCTAGTTTTTTTTTATATATGACTAGCAGATATTTGAAACTTTATAATGGATGCATGCGTATTTTTTATTCAACCAGTGTATATACTATTGCTGTCAGAAACAGGTTTACGAATCCGGCCATACCCAAAATTTAATAGTAAAAAACCCGGAACCGGTGACGAGTATTCTGTTTAGAGTACCCGGTTTAGGTATACCCCAAATGTAATAATAAACCCCCTTGTTGCGGATATTCTGCTCCTAGTAATCGTTTCGGGGTACTCGGTTCCGGTTTTCTTTTAAGCAGAAATAAACAAGCTGGTATTTTATCTTGTGCTTATGAAAAACCCATCTGGATGATTTTGAAGAAATATTAAGCCGTCTCAATCGGTCTTAATACATTTTTTTTTGTTATAAATATCAGTAATTTATCCTGATAAGATGTGTCTTCTAGATTGCTTACTTGGAACGCAGATATGAGGAACGTGAACATAGACTGAGAGCCATTGTACATGGTTTAGCCCAAAAACAGGTAACATCAAGTCGCGACTGCGCACAATGTGCTGCGCGACAACAACAATTAATTAGTTATAAAGCTGAACTTGATCAATTGTTAGCCACTCTTAGATACCTTCAATAATCCATAGAGATTTTATATTAGTTTAATTTCATTGTAATCCTTACAGTTATATTCGAAGATTCTATGTGGCACTTTATAGAATAACATATTTTGTATTTTATAATCTCAAATATAAACATTCACAGGCACTGTCCGCATACGTGTGAATAATGTTATGATTTCGGACATTATCGGGTTTATAATTTTCAACAGGTTGGCTTTTAATTTAAGACTTTAAATAATAAACATGTAATTCTTGAAATGCCACAAAGAATACATTGAATTTGAACGATAAATTATGTTGAATACTCAAATAACATTAGTTTTTAATTTAGATATATATTAACTTATACCGTTAGATAAAATCAGGTTTTAGTATAATAATATTTATTAGATATTTGTACGATTTTAGCTGATTGTAATTGTAAGTAATATTGATATATTTATTTATTGATTACAATATGTTGTGATAATTTGTGATTTTTATTTTAACATTAAATATATATTTTCTAATATTTTTATATAACTCGTATTTTGTATTTAGGTTTAATTATTTTATCATAGACTAAATTGTGAAACATATTTTACCATTTTGGTAATTACATTATTTACGTTGAGTCTTGAATTAATAATACTAATTTAATTTGTATTTTGGCTACAATTTTTCATATATAAAGTCAATTTTCAAGTGTTGTGATTTGTATACGTTAATATGAAAAATATGCTCATAATTATGACTTATACAACAAAGCTAAATATATTTTAGTACAATTTAAACAATATTTACAGGAATTATATTAAAATAATATTCCAATTATTAAGAAATTATTTGAATATTACACGCACATCCATAGCTATTAAATAACACAATCATAAGTTAACTAATTTATCGAATTATACACCGTCCTGCTATTTGAATATACCTATGACTAATTCTACTATTTCGACCCAAGATATTCTTGTAATAAATAAATTTAGCTAATAAACTATTATTGAATAAAAGGGACCAAAAATATAGTAAAAATGTCCCAGCTGTTCACGTACTAACAGAATAAGGTTTATTAACTAAATCAATCTATTTGGTTTGATAACTTGGACCTTAATCTAATCAAGTAATTACAATTTAATTAGTTTCTACTTATACTTTCGTTGTTATATATAGGTACTGATTAAACTTTTTATAATATTCAAAATATGTGAAGTGTTTTCTGTAATCAATAAAAACGATAAATACTTTTAACTTTGCTTTAATATATATTACATACATTTATCATTTGGTTCAATCAATATACATGTTTTTTAAGGATTTATATATATTTTCTACAGATTAACAACAATATAAGCTTTTTGCCATGAAATATCAAATCAGTGACAAATCTAACCTTGATTATACTTAAGTGTTTTATCGAAAACATTACTGCAATTTTATTTTTTTTACCTTCATTGTATTTGTCACTAATAAGATAACTATTTAAAAATATATTATTGCACTTTTTGTTTCAGCATCGCAAATATTGGCATTCGGAAAGATCTGGAAAAATAAAATTATATTTGTAGTATTTAGATTGTGTACATTTAATTCTTGCGGAAATTATCACGAGTTTCAAAGTATCACCAAATATATTGTTTACGTTTTCTTGGATTTATATGTTTACAGGAAAATCTAAAATATTAAAGAATCATTTCTAAAACGGTAAGCATTTCAATGTTTATCAAATATCAAAATGAAAATGTAAACAAATCTATTGTAGTAACGGTTTAAAATTAATGTGACGTAAAAGTAGTTGGAGCCAACTTACCTGAATATTTTTATATCTTTGGGTTTATTGCGGGTAATTTGCATCAATAATAAACCAATTAATATAATTTTAATGGCTTGTAATGTCAAAGTATCTTCAATTCCAACATCTAAGTCCTGTATTTTATGTATAGGTCTTGTTAATATTAGAAATTCTCGTTCTTCAACATTTCGTATAGAATCACTGAATGATCGTTGATAAACTTCTCGAATATTCCTCCTATCATTCGCTTTTTTATTTATTTGTGTATTTTCTAAATTTCTATTTCCAACGCGAAGTTCCCTAATTTGAGAGTCAGTCCTTGTTGAATCTCGTTCTACATTTCGGAGTCGTTCATTTAAAACTCTTTCACTAAAATCACGAACTCGTCGTTGCAAATTTCGTGAAGCGAGGTGAATTCGACTATTTGGTGAACGTTCTCGGGTAGCCAAATATCTATCTAGTTGTCCTATGCTTCTCTCATTTGAATCAACTATTCTGTCATTGACTCGTCGATTAGGTGAAGTCGCTTCGCGAATATTTCTATTTAATACAGTGCGACCTTGAATTTGAATTCGAGAATCTAAAGTTCTATCTGAGTTGTGTAGCATACGTCTTGAATCAACGATTTTGTTACGAATTCTGAAAGTTCGATCGGCTGTTCGGGCATCTCTTGCATTATCTGCTCGTTCGACGGATCTTGCATTACGGACTGATCTGGTTCTAGTATCCCTTTCAAGAGATATGATCCTTTGTTCAGTTGTTCGTGTCCTGGATTCCGGATCAGTTCGAGTATCTCTAGAATCTCGATCAGATGATAATCGTTCGTCTACAAAACGATTATTATTAGTCGTTCGTTCTAAGGATCTTGAATTACGGATTGATCTGGTTCTAGTATCCCTGTCAAGATATACGATCCTTTGTTCAGTTGTTCGGGTTCTGGATTCTCGATCAGTTCGAATATTTCTAGAATCCCGATCTGATGATAATCGTTCGTCTACTAAACGATTATTGTTGGTCATTCGTTCTAAGGATCTTATATTACGGAATGATCTGGCTCTAGTATCCCCGTCAAGAGATACGATCCTTTGTTCAGTTGTTCGAGTTCTGGATTCTCGATCAGTTCGAGTATCTCTAGAATCCCGATCAGATGATAATCGTTCATCTACTAAACGATTATTGTTAGTCATTCGTTCTAAGGATCTTATATTACGGAATGATCTGGCTCTAGTATCCCCGTCAAGAGATACGATCCTTTGTTCAGTTGTTCGAGTTCTGGATTCTCGATCAGTTCGAGTATCTCTAGAATCCCGATCAGATGATAATCGTTCATCTACTAAACGATTATTGTTGGTCATTCGTGCTAAGGATCTTATATTACGGAATGATCTGGTTCTAGTATCCCTGTCAAGAGATACGATCCTTTGTTCAGGTGTTCGGAATCTGGATTCTCGATCAGTTGAAGTATCTGTAATATCCCGTTCAGGTGATATACGTTCATTTGCAAAGCGGTCATTGTTGATTACTCGTCTTGTATTAGGAATTGTTCTAGTTATGGAACTCCTTTCCAGTGGTATAATTCGTTGTTCTGTAGCTGTCGTTCTGGAATCTCGATCAGTTGTTAGACGTTCATTACGAGTAGATTGCTCCGCTGATCTTGTATTTCGAACTAATCTTATTCTAGAATCCCGATCACTAGATCTACGAATTTGACGGTCGTTCAAGTTACGATCAGTTGATCGTTCACTAATCGGTACTCTACTAATAACTGTTCGTGTATTGGTCCTTCGATCAGTTGTCACTCGAGAGTCAATGGAAACACGTTCACCGGTTTGTCGGCGTTCGATAGAATCGTCAGATTGCCTTTTAGATTGAATCAAAGTTCGATCTTCTCTTTCTTTGTTTGCATTAAATCTTGAATCTTTTTTATTTATATATTTCTCGTTATTTCTTCGATTAGTTATTTGGTTATCCCTGATAGCTCTGTCCTCAGAAAGTCGAACTGAGATCTGTCGACCAACTCTGTCTAAAGATCTATCAGTAATTCTTGTATTTCTAGCAATATTTCTGCGATCTTGGGAGTCCCGGTTCCTATCACCAGAAAGTCGTACCAAGGTTTGTCGACGATCTCCAAAAATAGTCCTTTCGGTAGTTCGTGAGTCGCGTTCTTCATTTTGAATTTGTCTTTGAACAGAGCGTCGTGTTTGTCTTTGTACTTGATCCATACTTTTACGATTACCTTCTGTTTGTTGTCGTTGTACAGACAGTCTTTCTAAAGATCTTTCAGAAGTTTTAGTGTCTCGTTCTGTATTTTGTCTTGACTGTCTTTCAACAGTATGTCGCCTTTCTGGAATAGCAATACTTTTACGAGTATTTTGGTGTTGTTGTCGTTCTTCAGTTCTTTCTAAAGATCTTGAGTCTCGGTCTGAATTTCGTCTTGACTGTATTTCAACTGGCATACGGTTTTGGATTTGTCGTCTTTCTGTATTCATACTCCTGCGATCACTTCGGGGTGGTTGATCAGATCTTTCAGTAGTTCTTGAGTTT
Organism: Leistus spinibarbis; assembly: GCA_933228885.1. NCBI lineage: Eukaryota > Metazoa > Arthropoda > Insecta > Coleoptera > Carabidae > Leistus > Leistus spinibarbis. Next base: position 10,168,796 of record OW121795.1, on the reverse strand, counting down.
CGTTCGGTAGACTGGTCTATAATTCGTGAATCTCGTACTGCATTTCGAACACGGTCTGCTTGAATTACTCGCTCAGATATTCTACGCGTATTTACTGATCGTTCATTTAATCTACGACTAATTGGTTCAGTAATGCGTGCGTCTCGATCACTAGAACTACGTTCGAGAATGTTACGACGATCAGAATTTAATATATTTCGGATTGATCTTATGTCATTAGATTTTCGGTTTGTGTTTCGTCTTTCTTGATTTGCAGAAGTTCTAAGTTGATTCGCTTCAGAGGAAATACGTTCATTCGTGTTTTGGCTAAGACGTGATTCTTGATCAAATTGGTCATTAGACCTCCGGTTTTCTTGATTCGTAGAAGCTCGAAATTTATTCCTGTCGGAAGTACTATGTTCATTGACGGTTCTTTTAAGTCGAGATTCACGAACTAATCTGTCATTGGTCAAGTCAGTTATTCGTTGATTTCCAGAAGTTCGAAGTTGATTCCTTTCGAAACTGTTTCGCGCGGTGGAGCGCTCATTCATCAGAAACATTTGTCTGGTGTTACGACGAGAATCTGAAGAAAGAATACGTTCTTTATCGGAAGCTTCTCGGATTTGTCGTCGTTCTTGGGTTGGTACTGATCGTCGACTCTCTGAAGTTCTCTCTTGAAATTGTATGATTCTTGTCAGACGAAACGCTGGAGAAGTAACACGTTCTTGTTCGGTACCAGTTCGGACTTGCTGATTCTGGAAATTTCTTGTAATTGCAGAACGTCGACTCGCTAAAGATCTCTCATTGTATTGAACAATTCGCCGTATATCTAAACGAGAATTTGAACGAGTAACACGTTCTTGGTCTGGTACATGTCGATTTTGTCGCTCTTGAGAATTTATTTGTCGATTATCTGAAGTTTGCTCATGAAGGCGGATAGTTTTGCTGTTAAAACGAGAATTCCTTTCTTGGTCTTGAGATCGTACATTTAGATTTCTGTTGGTTAAAGTATTAGTTTGCCGTGCATCTCGAAAATTTAAAGTTCTGATACTGCGTCGTAGATTGAATTCATTGTTTTCAACAACTCTACGCTGGTTCCTTTCATTTAAATTTACAACTCTACGATCAGTTCTTTCAAAGTTTCGAGATTTGGGTGGGTCCATTTTCGTTAGCCAAGGTCGTGCCGTAGTCCCGGCCATAAATTCCGCATTGATAGCTGCTCGTCCGTCCTTCGCTTGCGGCGTTTTTAACTGTCTTTCCTTACGAACATCAACGTGAAGTTGAACCGTATTATTATTAGTAGCTGTATTCAGATGATAATCGGTTGGATGATAAATATTCTGAACTGGATACTTTCCTTCACAATACTTCTCCAACGACGAGTCGATGGAACAGATATCGTTGAGGAATCCATGGGATTTCGAAAATAATAGCAATTGTAGTATTATTACACTGGTGCCGAATATGACTTTTGACTGCATGTTGATGGTTGTGAAATTAAATGTTTGATATTGTTTACTGTGCCTTGTATGGTATTCTGGGTTTACTGGTTCACGTTCTAGTTAGATGTTTGCTGTTAGCTGGTCGGAACCTATCTGGTGTCGTCCTGCTGGTTTCCGAGCGGTTTTATAGTAAATTTTACTGGTTAGAGGTGATATGTGGAACTCATTTCACACTTGCCTTAACATTGGTCGTTTAAAATTCGATTTTGCGTTAACCTGCTTATGGTTAACCATTATTCAATTTTAGATCTATTGTCATTGATTCACTTACAGATATTCTGTACACTGTTAAACTAAATGTGGCACTATAGATTGTGTGTCATCAAGTATTCTTGGCGATGGTATTCATTTAGGTATCTTAAAAAACGATTGCTAGATTTTAATGGATATAACCGTTTTGAGATCCACAGAGGGAAATAAACGATATTTAAGATTTTAACAACTTTTGTTTGAAAGGTTTTCCCAAAAAGTGTACCATTTGTAAGACGCATTTGAAAATCATAAATGCTTCCATAACAACCATATGTATTTTATCAGTTTTTATAAGAAAGTTTTGTACTGGCCACGATATATATTTAAGTTTAAAAAGAATTATAAAATACATTCACGAAATTAAATTACTATAAATATACTTTTGACAATCAAATGCGCAGTCTCTTGTCCAAATAAATAATTATTTAACGAAGACAGATAGTATATTCTTCTAAAGTATACGAAAAATATTGTAGAATATTTGATAATATTTGCAAAAATACAAGAATTTTTCAGTGCATCTTTTTCTACGAATATTCAAGTATTATACAGAGAATATCGGTTTAATACTAACAGTGTAGTATCGTAGGGATGATTGTACGCGTGGCACATGTGGCCAAGTCTGTGGTTCACTGATAACAGGAGAATTGAATCTGTTCAATCATCTAGTTTAGAACTGTGCTGTGACACATATGCGACCGGGTGTTCTCGCGTAGGCGATTTCATTATCCGCTTCACTGTCCAGTTATACGCGGTGTAATTCGGATCTCTACATGTTTATGATTTTTATTACTTTACATAAAGGTGCCACCAGATATTCAATTGAAATTGTATTGATGACTAATTAAAATTGCTTTTTGTTGAAAATGTAACGATTATTCTACATAATTGACAGAAAAACGGATAGATGTTCATGTAATGGTTACATATGGTAACGTTTATATCGTCTGGGTAGAGAATTTAAAACACTTATTATTACTTAAACGCTACTAACTTTATTTATTTATAATACTAATAATAATATTTATTTTCACTATAAAGTGCTATATTGTAACAATAAAAAATCTATAAGAACCGACATTTAATTCATAGTAGCATCGATAAAATCAATAAAGGCAGAGACTCTGAGACTCTGGATCTAGTCACTCCAGGAAGGAAAGGACAGCTAGTTCTTCCGTAAAATATAAATATTTATTGTTGCATTTAACTTTTTATTACTTCAGCAATTAACACAAAACATAGAATGCTATAAAAAATCTATAAAAACAGATATTTAATGAATGTGATCATTGATGAAACTTATATAGGCAGAGACTCTGGTGAACACAGATGGCGCTCCCTTGCTTCCACATGGCTTCATTCCCCAAGACACAACTCCAACTTGAGTGACACCATTTGCACCAGCAACTACCAATGGACCGCCGGAATCACCAGAGCAAGCACCTTGACCACCCGTAAGAGGACCGGTGCAAACATTGGTTGTTGCCAATGGTTCATCAGTACCAGTCAAGTCTTTCAGTGCTTGAGAGCATTCTATAACAAAGAACAGAAATAATTTAATGATCGAATTTAAATAGATAAACAAGTGTTTAGTTCATACCATCATGAGACAAAAGTGGCAATTCGATAGATTGAAGTTTTAAGGGCATGATTGGAAACATTCCTGTGCTGGTGCTTCCCCATCCAGAAAGAACTGATTGTCCACTTGGGATTTCTTCTTCGTTTGGTAGTGCAACAGCCTCCACACCGTTTCCAAGAGTTAAAGGTGTTTCCAATTTCAGTAAAGCGATATCGAAGGGGTTGACACCTCTGCGAATTACATAGATACATAAAATAAAAAAATCATTCACAATATTTCTCCATTCAAGTGATATTCCAAACTTACCCTTGGTAGTCTGGATGGACAATGGTTTGGTTGACCTTGATAACCTGACCTTTATCTGTCAAACTGTGGATACCGGCTTTTACCCAGTAGTGGGCCAATGGAATATGTTGTACTTCGGTGATACAATGTCCAGCAGTCAAAATCCAATTTTCATTGAGGATGGAACCACCACATACGTGGCTATGTAACAACGACATACCATATTGCAGCGATATTTGGTAAGGATATGCGCCACGTTCGGCTTCACCGCCACCGACAACTCGGCCAGTTGGAGAAGCTACACCAAATAAACAAGCATACTCAATAAATAATCTTAAATGCAAAATATCTTAATAACGAAACAATTTATAGATACAATTTTCGTAAGAAAAGTTTTTTCGTGTAATGGATCAGCTCGGTGAAAATTGCTTACATAGATGGAAACGCTATAGAATTGAAAATGACGGCACCGTAAGACTCGGGAGAAAATATACATTTTTAAACAACGATACTAGAACCTTTGATTTTTTTTAGTAAATATTAGATTAATGTAATATGTTCCGAAGAAATCACGACTTAGCATTGTAGAAGTATTGAAGATTCTAAATATAGAAAATACAATTTTATTTAGGTTCAACCTGTGGAAACTTTAGGCATGTCATTTTTTTTTTCCTTAAAAAGTTAATAAATAAGGATTAATAGAGTTCTATAACTCTGGAAGCATAGGGGCTATTATATTTAAAATAAACCATATTATATATATACAACATTGGTCTTTCGAGCGACCGATATACATCGAAGTATGTGAGTAATATAAATGTTCGGAATCAGGAAGACGTGAAATGATTTTCTGTACACATATTTCACAACTCTGAGAATATTAACGGCACGAGACCGAACACTACATTCTGTAAAACGAACTAATAATTATATTGTTAGACATCTTGCTTTCCTGAATAATTTCACAATTGTAAATGTTACCTTTGTGCTCTAATGTGAAGCTTTACTATATATTACTAAATATGTTACAATATTGTTTTTAAATGTAAGTAACTTACCTTGAACGCAGGCAAAGGCCGCAAAACACAAAACTGCAATCTTCAACATTTTCATGAAAATGCAATTGCAATAATGCACAATATCTCCTATATTTATATGCAATTTATATCTTAAATTTAATCATTTACTTTAGATAATCATCAATAATTAATTTGTGATTATTGTATGAAATAGTAAAAATTCGTTTGATTAGATTTCAATTTTGATATAATTGTCTCGTGAATTTTAAGTTATTTTGCTATCTTTTACATTCAAGGAAACACACACGTTTCATTTTGATTTTGAACAATTAATAATAATCTAATGTAAAAACCGAATCAGTATACGGCCTTTTTTATAATATTTTTCACACTTGATTGATATGCATTTACAATGCAATTATTATTAACTAAATACATATTAAATATGAATAATGTATCACGAGTGCTATATTTATGTTCTTCCTCTGACTAATTGCATCAAAATAATTAGAGGTTGTACTTCTGCGCTAATGTAAAAAGTGTTCCAGCTATTCACAAAGTAAATATTGTAAAATTTAACAAATTCGAGCGGATGAAAATTTTACCGATTCAATTATATGTCGTACAAAATGTGAATTTTGTATCAAAAATATATAAAATCAGAAATAGAATGAAAGAACAGTTATCCCGAAATATTTAAATAAATATACCATATATTTTTGAATTTTTTATTAATTCAACAATAAATACAAAATATTGAATGCATATTGTAACAATCTAGAAGACATTTATATATGTTCCTGGATAAAATCTGTGAAAGCAGACACCCTGGTGAAAATAGAAGGAGCTCCCTTGGTTCCACATGGCATCATTCCCCAAGATACGATACCAATTTGGGTGATACCATCATCCGATACCAATGGACCGCCGGAGTCTCCGGAGCAAGCACCTTCGCCACCGGTACGACCACTAGTGCAAACATTGGTTAATGCCAATGGTACATCAGTGCCAGACAAAGCTATCAAATCTTTAGAGCAATCTATAACAAAAGAACAAAAACATATTGATTAAAAACGCAACAAATATATAGTTTTACCTTTACCTTCATGAGTTAAAACAGGTAAGTCTGCAGTTTGGAGATTTTTGGGCATGATTGGCCACATAGTAGTGCTAGTGCTACCCCATCCAGAAAGAATTGATTTTCCACTTGGGATTGCGTCTTTAATTGGTAGTGTGACTGCCTTAACACCGTTTTCAAGAATTAAAGGCGATTCCAGTTCAAGTAAAGCGATATCGTTGGGGTTGACACCTCTGCGAAATACATACATAAATGGGGTTGTAGCATTCACGAAATTTCTTCGTTCAAATTATTTTTCTAAATTTACCCTTTGTAGTCTGGATGGACAATGTTCCGCTTGACCTTGATTTGTTGTCCATTATCTTTCAAATTGTGAATGCCGGCAATAACATAGTAGTTGGCAAATGGAATATGTGGTACTTCAGTGATACAATGTCCAGCAGTCATAATCCAACGTTCATTGAGGACTGAACCACCACATACGTGGCTATGAGACCACGACCACTTAAGACCATATTGCAACGATATTTGATATGGGAATGCTCCACGTGCAGCTTCATGACCACCGACAATTCGCCCGGTTGGAGAAGCTATAGAAAAGAAATAAGAATGCTCAGTACATAAAATATAAAATGCTAAATATCTTGATAGCTAACGTTAGGATTTAAATAAACAGTTATCAAATACATTTTATAGATTATTAAATAATTTTTGGAAGTTAATATTTTTTCATATAACGGATCTTTTCAAAGAAAATAGCTTATAATTGAAAGTATCAATAAGAACCTCGTCTTCTTCGAAAAATATTGTTGAATAAATGTCCCAGCGGTTCACAAGCAATGAAGAAAATTCGATGTAACTAAGAATATATGTGTACCTAAAAATAGAACTATGTTCTCAGTTTTTATCATTTCTAACAATGTGATATCTAATTTCTTAAATTATAGTCCAAATTGCCATTTGTGCCATGTTTTAAATCTGTTTTACTAACATAAAAGAGCAAATTTTATGTGATTCATCCAAGTATATGAGATATATATTTTCTGAATTAGGAAGCCGTGAAACGATTTTATTTTTCATTCCGAAAATGTTACAAACTACCAAACACTATAGTTCTATTGTACTACCCAAAGACGAACTAAAGAGAATAAATAAAAAAGCCTTACCTTGAACAGAGGCGAATGCCACAATACACAGTGCTACAATTTTCAACATTTTGTAATTGAATAATATTTTTTAAATTTTGCCTATATTTATATGTGCGACTAATCTGGGATTTCATCTTTAGAGATTATCAAAAATGATTTTTTTTTTGTGAAGAAGAAAACAAAATGTACTTGAATTCGTCGTGTTATCAGATTGTTCCAAAATATATCCTTAAATATCGATGAAAATAATCATTGATTTTTATCGGGTAGAACAATAATTAAAATAATCTAATGTAAAAACCCAATGGAACTTACTGATTTGATTTAATTAATAAATGTTTTTTATTGTGTTGTTTACAACTGGATCATCCACCATATTGTTTATAAGTACCGCATATTACTTCTTGCTATGGGGAAATATGTGCCTATTTATTATATTACTGTGCCTATGAAGTTCCAGTTGCATTTTATATCCAATAGTGTCAAAACGGTTGGGGAAAACAACTGTTTTTCAAGGGAATTGCAGTGTAATTGAAAATAAGGATATGGGAATATAATTCTCTATTTGTGTTCTAAACACGTCATTTGGCACATTTTTACTTTCTTTTACGAAGTAATAAGTAATCATGAAAAATTTTGAACTCGAGATTTCAACGGATATGCATGTTTTGACCTTCCCTGAATCGAATGTGACTATTTTCGGAATGACGTCTGTGTGTGTGTCTGTGAACGCTCTAGGGCCAATACTGTCGAACGAAAAACTATGAAACTTCAAACTTAAGACTTGTATATGCCCTAGATGTGCACCTCCTATTTTTGAAAAGAATATTCAAACCGGAAGTGTATGTTTACTCTATACATTTTTTGTTCTATCTCTCCAATATCACTAGAACGGCTACACTTACAGCAAATATAGTTATGTTCATAATGAAAGAGATTAATATTTTGCATAACTTTTTTTTGAAACATTTCTTCAAAAAATGTACCAGTTGCGAGAAAAATGCTACGCGAAACATTATAAATATGTTGTTTACGTTGCCATGGATTCGCATGTAGCTTATAAAATCGGATCATCTGCACCTTTGACAGGAAAACAATATAGACTCTATTAGATAAATGACATTTTAGAATATTTCTTTCGAGTAGTTGATAGTTTGATAGCAGGTTTTGGTTATATATATATATATATATATATATATATATATATATATATATATATATATATATATATATATATATATATATATATGTATATATATTCCAGATATTTTGTATTTGTAATACCGTTGGCAAATGACAAATGATTTAAGTCTAATTTGTTTCCCGGTCAAATTGTTTATATTATTTATTATATTCAATTCTCATACATGCATATCTATGGCAACATAAATACCAAATTTAAGATTTTTCGTAGTAGTTTTCTCGAAACTTATGGCCGATTTTAATAATATATTTAAAGGCATCTTTACCTTAAAGTTCCTTTAGTTGCCATGGTAACGATTGCTATCTCTCTTTATCCCACATATAAATGGCATAAGGCTATCCTTATTTTCCTTCCAGTAAAGTCTCTTTAGTTAAAGTAAGCTTTAAGGAAATTTATGAAACCGGCCCTATACTTTTTGAAGGAACTTTTAAACTAAAGTTGTGCGAAATATTACTATTTTTCTTTATTAATATACCTATTTTTGTCCTAAGTGCAGCTGATCTAATGATATTGGAGATAGGACAAAAAATGCATAGAGTAAACATGCATTTCCGGTTTGAATTGGTTTTCAAAAATAGAAGGTGCACATCTAGACCATATACGCAATATTTCACAATTTCAAGAAACTTTATTTAACTTATTTCCCCCGAAAAATGTACCATTTCCTGAAAACTTGCCTATAAAAATAGGCATGTTTTATTTAAGGTTCCCTACACATACATTGTTTTACGACAATCTAGCATGAATTTAAAATAAATAAATCATTTTATTAATGGTGCAATTCTGAGCAAATTTATACATCTATAAGTACAATCTGTAAAATATTGATAGTTTAAATTAAATTTTAATTGAATTGGAAATCATTAATAAACTGATTCTATAAGATATATCGAACATAATACATATGTGTAATTAATAATACTAAAATATGTATCCATTAGGGAATTGCAACTTTTTCAAAATTTTACAGATTCTCCTTATAGACTGACACAGAATCGCACCATAAATTGAAAGAGGAATTATAAGAAAACCTGGTGAATTTTACCCTGATATTTCAGGACCTCTAAAAATTAGCGAATAACCAATAAAACACCGACAGATTTTTAATATTTTATTGTTTTAATTATAATTACAAAACATGGAAATTATTGTTCTTTAACTTCCCTCAATCGTCGTACGGCTGATCTGACAGATGACGCAGCGGTGGTTGTATATACCCATGCGCCTCCAGCAACAGTACGCTTACACCGTTTACAATTCCAGATTCCAACGCAATTTCTCTTCATAGCGTCCTTTAAAAAAAATACATTAACCAAACATTTGTACCACTTTTGAGGTTATGTTCACACACATACCTTGCCACAGAACGAACAAGTATATTTCGAATGCTGTGTTATTTCCATCTTCTTAACCATCTTACGGAGCGATGCACCGTAACGGGTACCATATTTACCGGTGATTCCAACCTTTTTGGTACGCTTGGCCTAATACGAAAACAGTGGTGTTAGAACACATTGTTTACCCAAAATATAACAAAATATTGACAACAATCTATTGATTGTCTTTTAAACTATTGATTAACACTTTAAAATTATTGAAACTGTCAAGGATTACGCTTGTATTTTAAGATTTAATATCATACCATTTTTGTTATAAATTCACAACACTTCCACAGCAAAAGAAGAGTAAAAAGAGAACAAGGGTACCAACGACGGTGCTAGAAAAGTAACTAACTTTAGTCTTCTTTTTCTTTACGAAATTTTAGTTATAGTTGGGAATATGTTGCCAACATTGGTACCATTTAAACAATGTGGAGTTAAAATATTAACAACACCGCGTTATATTGATGACTTAATTTACTATTTTGAAACTAAATGCAACTAGTTTATGTGTGTTAAAAATTAGTTTCCCCATTTCCTTAAAATATTTAACTGTCAAAGTGACAGCAGCTGTCACTTTTTGTACATTTAAATATTGAAAAATGTCGACAGCTTCGCAACAACAAGTGTTTGCCTTAGACGCTAGATTTAATGCACATCGAGCCCCACATACCCCTAATTTCAGTATGTTAAATTATTAAATTTTTTTTTACAAATTAACTAGTGTTAATTTTAGGGACCTTATATATCCGTCGCAGAAGCCAACTATTAAGGGATACAAAAGGCACTCCAGAGGAATGCAAACAATATTTACGATTAAGGGCATTTTTATTACAGCAACGTTATGGAAATCCGTTAGAGAATATAAATTCTAGTAGTCAAAGTTTGTTATTTCGTAGCACAAGTAGGGTAAGTTGTTTAAAACTGTGTAAATCCCACTACTGATAAGTTATGTTAGACTAGCGAATCAAGTGATATCAGAAGTGGGATCATGTTACCACCAGGCGGCAGTGTAGTGCCTACGAAACAAGCTGAGGCTTCTAGAGCGATGGTAGGAGGCACAACAATTGCCGAAAATTACGCTTTTGTTGGGGTTCACCATATTTTTGATCAAGTAATTATTTAATATAAGCTGCGTTGGGAAATTCTAATTGATTTGCTATTTTTACTCTTCTGTGACCTTATTCATATATGTTCAGGGCTTCCAGAGCAATTTTGCATACAAAAAAGTGCAATAGTGTAGGTTTTAAAGGATAATAGTGAATAAAATATTCATTTTGTAGACGCCATTTTGTTTTTAGACCGATTTTGGGGCCAGATTCGTAATTTGCGACCCCAAAAACCTTGTGTTATCAAATTTCAGGCGATTAAATATATATTTTAATTAAGAGTGTATTAAAAATGCTAGAGTGGCCTGCACTCGACTTTCTTTTACGTAGATTTTACTAGAAAAAATCAAAATATTTTGCAGGCACAAATCATAATATGATTGATTAAACTATATGCAAATACATGGCAACATAAATAAGATATTTAAGATTTTCCGTAGAAGTTTTCTCGTAACTGGTACATTTTTTGAAGAAACTTTTCAAACAACAATTGTGTGAAATATTAATATCTATCATTATGAATATAACTAATTTTGCCATAAGTGCAGCCGTTCTAGTGATATTCGAAATAGAACAAAAATGCGTAGAGTAAACATGCTCTTCCGGTTTCTTAAGTTTGAAATTTAACGTGTTTGACAGTATTTGCTCAAGTACATTCACAGACAGACAGACACACACAGACGTTATTCCGAAAATAGTCACATTCGATTCAGGGAAGGGCCAAAACGTGTATATTCGTTGAAATCCCGAGTTCGACATTTTTCATGATTACAAAATTTACTTATTACTTTGTAAAAGAAAGTAGAAACACATATTGGCTAATTGACAATTGAAAAAATAAAAAGCACACCTTACACCTATGGGGAACTTTTCTATAAACTTTTGCCGAAAAAAAAAATGTTTAGAATCGGTTTTGAGTCAACGAAGTTAGAACATTGACGAATTTTTCGCGTCTTTAATACTTTTCATACTTTTATGACATCAATATAGTGAATGAAATTTTAAAATAGTGATCGATTTCGGAAAACGCATTTTTTTTTTTCTCAGTCCTTAAACATATGAAGTAACAGAACGAAAAGGTCACAGATTTAAAAACAGCATTCGATTCGATTTACCGAGTGGAACTACAATATTTAAAAGAAAAACGAAATCATTGATATTTCAGCATACAAGAGCTGTAACAATGGTTAAGTTTGCCAATAATGATCGCTCTAGGCTCTGTTGTTGTTCCATGGATGGAACTTTGTCTCTTTGCAATGTAACTGGGAACAAACCGGAAGTAATCGCCATTTTGAAAGGACACACTGCAGCTGTTTTAAGTAAATATATTTTGATTCAGATAGTATCTAAACAAAAGCTACTTCATTACTATTCATAAATAATTTGATGTGAAATTTAGCACAATAAATATATTTCTCTAGGCTGTGATTGGTCGGCAAATAACGACCTTATTGCAAGCGCATGCCAAGATGGAACAGTACGAGTTTGGTCGGTAATAAATGCGACTTGCTTACGAACTCTAACTGATCAAAATAACGCTGAACTACTTTGCTGTATATTTCAACCAGTTAATAATAATCTAGTGATTGTATCCTTGATAAATAATTATTTATCCTCGCAACAATATTCATATTTAACTTGAACGAATTATTTAGACCGGAAATAGCAAAGGTGAGGTGCGAATTATGAATGTGTCCACCGGAAGACCACTGAAAAATGGCGAAAGTAGAGTTGGTGGGCAAGTATTGAGTTTGGCTAGTGATACGCATGGCAAAATTATTTGGGCAGGAAATGATAAGGTTTGATTTATTTATAAAACATATATTATTTATTTACTTATAGCTGTATTCGGTAATTCGAATCGATTTGCTCTTATCACTCTAATATGATCTTGTCATTCGGATATTCCGGATGTACATATGAAATAACCGAATGGCATGGTCAAAAAGCTGGAGCTTGTTAACGTATGCACCGCTTTAGAGAATGTTCCCTCTTCAGCGTGTTGTATGGTGTCTTTTCACTATCTGTATTCATTTTAATGCTTTATTTTGCTTTAAATTCGTCCCACTATTGCTATGAAACAAAATCTTGACTATTTTCTAAGGCAATACAGTAAATGGTATATTTTTAACAAAAAAATTGTTAGAAATTTTAAAATCTTCAATTTTTGTGGTAAAAATAGTGATGAAACGGTTAGCATTTTTGCGATTACGGTACCTCAAGATACCGAAGATACTACGCCATGACAGTGTAGTTCTCAGTACGGGGAATCTCCGTGTTCTGTGCGCATAGACATTTTAATGCACAGTCGTTAAACTGTTATTAATCGTATGTAATCGTGCAGATAATCAGGGAGGACGATTAATCGGAAATAGTTAAATAATCTGTGATTACGAATTATAATCGTAATCGTTTTATTACTAGTAAAAATGTATATTTTCGTTATAAATTTGAGAAAATGTACATGATTGCAATACTTTATTTAGACTTCGTTCAAGAATAATAATAGAACGCTGCGATTTGTATTACCGAACGCAGCTTTTGTATAACATTAGTATAAGGCGAAATACTCTACTTAAATTGCAAACTTTTCCGTACATAGAAAAGTTACACGTTATTCGCCATAAAGAATAAAGGAATGTTTTTTTTTTCAATTTTGCAAAATTTAAATATATATGTAAATATTCAATTACTAGATAAAATATAATACACAAAAATATAATTCTCTTATATTTCTCTATAAACACAAACAATATTCTTAAAATATTCCTTATATCGAATAACTCCCCACTACTAGTGAGGTCATACTTAAGGGGTAATACGCAGTCAGCAGGCCGAATAAAAGCGATTTTTCAAGAATTTTTCCTGGATAGATATCTTAATTTATTAATGTAAAAATTTATATGCATATTGTGGTAGCTATTAACTTTATATTGGTATTTTTTATTTGTAAATAAATTATTTTTGAAGCTGCCATAGCCGATCTCCGGGAGGGGTTTTGCGGTGTGCACAATATATCTGGACTGGATCTTTTAAAATGAAAATACAAAAATAAAAAATTCGTTAATATAAGGTATTATCTGGTATTTAATCGAAGGAATAAGCAAAATATCATTTTATTTACAAAATGGCGGCTTCTCAAACACAATATTGCGATTTTCGATAACAATTTTGGCTTTAAATATTTTATAAAATAAAAACTATTTATCGGCGAAAAAAAACCTTGGATTAATCACTAAAAAATATATTTATTAAGCTTGTGTACAAATTTGAGACTGATCGGTTCAGCCGTTTCCGAAATATCTTGCACACCGACTTTACAAACATAGTTTTGAGAGAAACGCGTTCAAAGTTTCAAACGCACTTAACACATAGTAAATATTTTTTACAAATATGCGCGTGTAACTTCGAGAATATTCGTCGGATTGACATGAAATTTTACTTAAATATATGTAAATTACGAAAATGAAATTTAAAAAAAATCGATTTTTTGAAAATCCTGACTGCGTATAAACCCCTTAAGGAGCCAATAACGCGTGAAATATGGTTAAAATTAAAACTGGAATAATTAAATGTCGTTTAGGGTGAAATTGTCTCACTAGTTTGTGAAGTTGGTGGTGGATTAAGAAGAGCTCGAAAAATGCAACTGAGTCAAACATGCGCAGTAACAAGTATAAGTTATAGAGCTTGGATAAGTCGCGAAGCGAGAGATCCAATGCTTCTAGTCAACTGTACAGCAAATGCCCTTTGTTTATTTAGGTAAATTACCCTGTCACATTTTATCTGTAAACCGAGTGTCCAGAAAAATAGGATTATATGCATTATATTATAGGGTATCAGATCGAGAAGGTATGCTTCAACTAAAACGTAAATTCCATAACAAACATGAAAACTATTTGGTACGCTCCACATTTTGTCCTATAATGTCGTTTCGACAAGGCGCATGCGTCGGTATGGTTATATATAAACTCAAACTTAATTTATACTTATGCCTGTGTTTACGTTACAGTTACTGGGAGCGAAGATAGTTGCGTTTACTTTTTAGACATAGAAAAACCGTCAAGTCGAGCTTGTCTGAACACGCTTCAAGGTCATGCGAGCGCTGTACTTGGCGTTAGTTTCAATTATGATGAATCACTATTGGCTACTAGTGATTTAGAAGGATTGGTGATTGTATGGAGAAGAGCTTACCAAAATTAACACTAGTGTTTATTATTTTTATTATTTAGCAGTATTCATGAATCTCTTTATATTATTTAGTATATATTTAATGTGCAGCGTTGAAAGTTTTATATAGTAAAATTTAAATATGTTTAGTAAATAAAATCAAAAAACACTTACCAAAAATATTCTCAGTAGCACTGAATATTCTTACTTGTTATTAAACTATTTTGATGAGCCACCTTCCATTTTCTTATGTATTTTTCGGTAATTAAAGGAATAAAACAGATAAAAACACGTTTTATTAGTATGAATTTTTAATATAATTTACTAAACACTAATTAAATACCATACTAAAAATACTAGTACAGTGTAGGTCCTTTATCCAGTCACAAGGCAATGCAGATATTTTACAGCGCAGCTTGTTTTTCAATTTAAAAATCAAAAACTAATTTTATGTTGATGATAACTACAGCAAATGCTGGA
The DNA here is from genome assembly GCA_933228885.1 of Leistus spinibarbis. Classification (NCBI taxonomy): domain Eukaryota; kingdom Metazoa; phylum Arthropoda; class Insecta; order Coleoptera; family Carabidae; genus Leistus; species Leistus spinibarbis. Next base: position 10,153,615 of record OW121795.1, on the reverse strand, counting down.
CGGCATATATTCCAATATAATCTACTTATTAAAATTAAAAAAAACATCAAAAATTTGGTTGAAAGTTTTTTGATATCTTTTGTTTCAAAGGGCCTGCGAATTAATGTTGTATCACCTTTATGAAGACTACACATTTAACAATAATATTTGAGAATCTATTCGACCTCTTCATCCTGCAGTATTTTTATATTTAAACAATTAACACTGATAGTTTTGCCAACTTAAGAAAACTGTTCTGCTAATAATTCATAAATTATAGACATATTTGTTGGACTTGAATTACATTACTTTTTTTTTTTTCGATTAGAAATAAATACGAAATCAGGAAACCCATTTTCAAAATATACCGCATGAAGATATCGGACAAAGCCCCAACAATCAATATTTAACCAATTTTACCCAAAATAATGGTTAAAATCATCTTACCACAAAATATAGATATATACTACTAAACACTACAACATTTTTTATTTATAACATAAATCTATCACATATTGCATAAATTTCATAGACCCTTTACATATTTTCTACATAAAAAGGAATTTTTATATATTTTAGGCTATAAAAATTACTGATTACTGTGTATAGGCTAAAATCGTTTCATTATGAGTAGAGTGCCAGAACTGATTTTTTTTTCCTTTTTTGTACATTGCTTGTTGGATATTTTTATAATTGGACGAACTGCTAGAATATTTTGTACATATCTCAACGGAGATCACACAAATTCATGATCTTCGAATCACATTTCTGTAATCTAGCCTCAATAATTAAAACTAAATCTAATCGCTTTTTATTTGCCAGATATGTTACTAACGTCAATACTTAATAAACTAAATTCAAAATGGTTGCGAGTAATACTACGGTAGCCATTTTGAATCTAGTCATACTTAAACTGTGTTTTGTCCAATTGGAGTGCACTTATTGGATCTTTGTGACCTTGTTATTCGATTTTTGCATGTGTTACAGTGCATTATTCGAACAACATTTACAGAAGAGTAAAAAGAGCAAATCGATTTGAAATGACGAACACAGTTTTTGTAGCTAACTTCAATCTAACTGATAAATAGAAAGAGATTGTTTATTAAATAACAAAATCTTAGTTTAGATCGGACATATACATTAATATATATATTTAAAATAAATCCATTTAGAACAGAATAGTTAAATTATAAAAATAAACTATACAATTGTTTAAACTAAAATCAGTCTACTAAAATAAAATCGAGTGATCAGAAGACCATGATCTCCCAAGAACACGTTTTCACCAATCAACCAACTAATCGCTAACCCATCTACTACATATTTATAGTTTTGATCATAATAAGAAAGAATATAACAAAAAATAAATGATGACTTTTATGATATTTGCAAGAATTAAATAAATTTGGTTCTGCTTAAGACTATTTTTATATAAAAATACAAACATTAGTTCATTTACTAGAAGCTCTAAAGTTGTTGAATTTTAAAATTCATTGCTATTATTTAAAATTTGTAAAAACTACTAGGAGTTATAGAGAGCACATAGTATTATGTATAAAGAATGTCGTTATAGTATATTCGGGGATACAATATAAATATTTTGCAATATAATCCAGAATGGTTGTAAAATTACCTCTACAGGTTACTCTACTTATATAAAAATATAGCGGAAAAAGTATCGCAGCATTAACATTGTATTGATACATTAACCAAGAGTAAACAATTATTAGTCCCTTTGCGTTACTCAAGAGTAACAATTGTAGTCTTATAAGCTTCGTGCAAGCACAGTATAAATATATTACCAGTAGCGACACTATGTGAAAATAACGGTTTTAATTTTTTCCTGTGCATATACATCTAGAAGATGGCTACCAAAACGAAAAAATGCATAGATTACGTTCTTCAAGAGTTGACAACTTTTATAGTTATCTGTGAAACTTTAAATGACTACCAAATAAATCATTCGCGAATGAATTAATTACGTCAATATACTCTTTCTTGTTATGATGAAACTATAACCCAGATTATATATATATTCTCCGTAGGTACAATAATACATTTTTAAACACAAAACAACATTAATATGAGAAATATACAAATAGTCGTGATTTGTCGGGCATAGTTGTAACACTTTGATCTAAATATTACAAATGAATGCAACATTTATAATAACTAACCTATTAAAATCGTCTATTATTTGTTAAAAAATAATTTCCCAGTTATAACCAGCTGCAAAACGTAACCAATGCCCTATCTGAACTCAGTTACGGAGATTTTGCTATACCATTTTCCATTTTCAGTGCGCGTTTTTGTGTCAGAAAATGTGCCCTAAAACCATAGTAAAATCGTTATTAGATTATCCAAAACCACAATTAACCAAGAAATAAAAATGAATGAAACTGGTTACGTTTTGAACCATGCTATAATTAGTAATATTCCCCGATAACTTCATAAAACTCATTAATTTCCCTTAAAAATCATATTGAGCTATTTATAAAACTGAATAGCGTTAACGCGTAAAAACATGCACGAAAAAAACTCTACTAAAAGAAATAAAATATATTGTTTCATTTAAAATATACATACATATCACAAATCTAAATAATAGATAAAAAAATTAATTATCTCTGTAAAAAATATACAAATTTTGACATTTTCCAATTCATAATATAAATAAGGGCATAAAAAGTATCTCTATATATACATATCGACTATTAAATAATATATAACTCATATTGTAACTATATTACTTTCTGGCATTATTAATAATTTTAATACAGTACGCACAAATATGTTTTAACGATTTTGATCATTTTTACTTGCCGTTCAAATTCCCTAAACTCGAAGTATTAGTAATCATTCAATGTTCGTTCACTTTTTTTGGGGGAAAGGGGGGGTGTGCCTTTACAAAACTAATCAACAAACAAATTCTCTTGTTTTGATATTCATGAAATCATGTGTTATATGCAGAGAAAAACTAGTTAGTTATAAAACTATAGACCTGTTACGCCTATTAATACTGTTATTCAATCTTACTTGCTTGTTATATAACTTGTTTATGAAGAATAAATTAATATTACAAATACTCGCTCAAGTGATTTCTTATTGCTTCTTTTGTTTCCTAGTTAAATCATTTGTATTTTAGTTTAATACGTAAATGTAACCAATACAATTGTGCCCATATTTCATAGGCATCCTATACATAATTTTAGGAACAAGCTACCAGGTAATCGTGGATCGAATGATATTAGGTAATCATTAAAAACTGATATATCAGACCTTATTTGTTCTAGATATTTAGACCGTGTATTAATCACTTAAATTTGAGAAACATAATATTCTGTTATTTAAAAGTATTAATTTGTAAAAAGAAATCACTTGCATTTAAAAAAAAACTACATAATCTTGGCAACTTTCTGATATTAGTATTAAAAACTCGATTAAATTAATCCAAATGAATAAATAATCTATTCAATATGATTGAGTATTTGTTGTTGATGTCGTTCAAGTGTGGCATTGGCACTAGATTCAATCCCACTATCCTCATCAGCACTATCCAACAAAGATGCTTCGCCCTGCACCATTTCGACCACTCCCGGTTTATGCTTCGCTTTCTCCGGCGCTGCATCATCCAAAATAAACACCTTACTCGCCTCCGGCTTATGGGGCAACGCCTCAAACGATACATTCTTTATCTTAGAACCAAAACTAAACGATTCCGCCGTTTCCTCCGTCGGCGTTGCAACATGTTGCACAGAAAATCGTGATTTGCCAAACGTAGTAAACGTTGGCATCTCTCTATTTATGACAGGATCATCATTCGATGATACGTCGATGGTAAAGGTTCTAGATGCGGTGAACGAGTTCGGACTTGGAGGCAAATCAAGTTTTAACCTGTTGCGCGTATGTCTTAACCCGCCTAGACTATCGGTTTTAATTTGGGTTTTTTTCGTGGCAAGTTCAGCTAGGGTTTTTAGTGTTTGTACTTTGGGGTATTTGACTGGGGAGGTTTGCGCTGGGACACTACCGTTATCGGAGGTAATACTGGCGGGGGTTACGTCTTCTACGCCACTGTCGGGCGTAATATTATCGTTTTGTGTGGCGGGTTGCGTTTGGTAATCGCTCCATAGGGATTTTGATTTGGCGGTGTCTTGGCCGGGGAAGAATTGCGAACCTTGGCCCAAGGCCTGGAACGGTCGAGCCGAGGAACTTATGAAAAAATCTTCGTCTGTACTTGACATACCTAGAATAATTTGTGTCGGTATCCAGGATATATAAGATACAATTGTTTAATTCGCGCTTTTGGTTAACTTCCCGAGAAAATATGTTTACTTTTGTGATTTAGAAATGCCCGACATACGTTACTCAAAATTATTAAGCATATAGCAATAATATGACTTTAAAAATACCACTAACCTGCTGTCAAATCAGTAAAGGGATTTAACTGGTAAAGATCTCGATGACGGGGACTCGCACTCGTCAACGGATAGTTATTTCGCGCAATAAACTTATTGAAGACACTGTCATAACCCACATCCCTTGCATCGGACATTACTTGGTCGTCAAACGGTGGAACACATGCGTCAGGATCTAATTCCCAATCTGCAAGCGAAATATACCAAATTATTAATAATACAAATCTCAGTTGCAAATAAATCGAACGAAAAAGATTTAAAGAATATTGTTATAAGACTTCCTCAGCTATTTTTTATGAATCTATAATTTAAGATTTTTTTTTTATATATATATATATAAGATTCACCTGTAAAATTGGAGAAATCTGATAGTGGTCTCCATAAATCTGAACTTGGAGCTACTGGACTTTCTGGTTCTCGAGGGTATTCGTAGACACAGTGGTATTTTTGTTTTTTGAACCAAACGCCTTTTTGCTGCTGGTTCTTTCGCTATAAAAAATTAAATAAACTCATTTTTAACCACAATTCATCATATTTTCAACATATATACTGTAGGAATCAGGATTATTTTAAATGGATGTTTGAGAATTAATTGAACGTAAGATAAAGCGCCTGTGGCCTGCAAAGATAGAGTTGAATGTAGGAAGATTGTAAGAATGTGATTGTAAGATTGAAAAGGGTTGTCTGCCACCCCAGTTATGGGAAAGGCGTTATGTATGCATATATATATATATATATATATATATATATATATATATATATATATATATATTAAAATTAAATTTACTTTATTCGATTTTTCGGGTGACCGAAGCGCAGATTTCGTTGGTGTCGCTTGTGAATCCCATGCGGAAGGAACAAATTCAGTTTCTTCGATATCTTCTTCGCAATCATCACTGTCATCATTGCTGGAGTTTGAATTTTCTTCCTCTTCAATTGCGTCCATTGGACGTATATCTTCAATTACTCCCTATTTAAAATAAATAATATTTAAGAATATACCAAAATAACAATACAGACAATTATTTATATATTTACACTTATTCGATTTTATAAACTATAATACATAACTATTGTGCGTTTCATATAGTCTTTATAGTGTTGTAACTACATGAAATATAATTAAAAATAATAACATGCACAGGTCTAGGACTAAATATATATATATATACAAATTTAAAATTCTTTTAACATATCTACATATAACCGAAAACATATTTCTAATAACACAATAACACTCATGTACATGAATTGTGTTTTTAGATGAGTAAAGTCTCTAGAAATATTTTTTTGTAAGTACACAAAACATATATAATTTCTTTAAATGATTCATCTAGTCTGAAAACGTATGCGAAAAGAAGTTCTAGCCACAAAGTGACAGAAAACGGTGTAACAAATCAGAAAAATACACTTCTCAGTTATTATAATTATTAACAATATGGCCGTGAAAGAAAAGACACAATAAATAGAAGATGAAGATAAAGAATGGAGAAATAATAAGTGCAACTCACCACATCATGAGAGGCTGCGTGCAAGGCTCGCAACGATTCCTCATGTTCACCCTCCTGTTGCCCAACACAAACATGAGGCACACAAATATACATGAATACAACAACAACAACAATTGACAACAAAAACAGAAAGCAATTATTATTTTAATAAACAAATATAGCAGTTGCGGTATTCGGCTAAGCTGTGACTCGGTTCAGCAATGAATGAAAACAAATATTATTTTATCTTATTTGCCCCTATAATAAACCAACAAACAACATGACGCATACGAATGATATCACCAGAAATGTCCCCCAGTTTTTCCGTTTTCGTTTATATTTTTTATTGATGACACATTTTTATCATTCGGTACCCGTATTATTCATAATGAATAATTTGTTAATCAATTAAAATAAATACAAAACACACGAATACAAATAAAACAGTGTTGCCGCAAATTTAGAAACGCTATATATATATATATATATATATATATATATATATATATATATATATATATATATATATATATATATATATATATATAAATGCGGTTCTGAAGTACATGTTAATTTGAACAAAATAAAACATAGTTATACCATTTAGCAACCCTACTAAATGGTAATTAACTTTTACATGTTAAATATTAGTCACATAACAAAATAATTTTTAGATCGGTAGTAATCCCCATTGTGCCCCAAGCAGTCGACTATTAAACCGATAAGGCAGCTTTAAAAATGTATTAAATATTCCAAAAACCAGTGCAACTTTTAATAATATCTGTAATTTACATATACTTCAATTATCCCCAAAGTATTAATCCTTAGCCACCAACAAAAACAAGTATGAACCAGTTTAAAAGCACAAACTTACCTTCCAAATAAATTCTCCGCTCGAACTAGATCTGGTATCACTCCCAGAATCCCAGTCCCGATCATCTGCGAACTCGGCTGATTCACTAAACGACGTGGACATCAGTTGCGTATCACATGGTCCCGAAAACCGGATATCCGTTAAATTCGAATACAAATCCGTACATTCGGGTGCCGAGTCGCTCAACTCATCCTCAATTTTGCCCGTATCTTCGCGCATTTGATCCTCAGATCTTGGATCTTGTGAATCCTCATAAATTTCATATTTGTCATTCTGACTGACTTCGTTGTACGTTAACAAAGACGCCGGTAGTTGGCGCCAGGGGATGTCTTCCGGCGATGGTAGTGGTGCTGCGTTAAACTCCGGGTCTAAATTTAGTTGCAATTTATTCGAACTTGGTGTTAAAAAACCTTGCTTTAGAATTTGTTGTTCCGATGATTGTAATTCTATACAATTTAATTCAGGTTCTAGATCAAGTTCTTGATTATTAGAACTTGCTCTTTCGGAGTCTAAAAAGTCTTGGTTTATAATCTGTATTTCGGGATATTGCAAATTTAAGTTTAACTCAGTTTCTATCTCTGGTTCTAAATTTAGTTCTAACATAGAACTTGGTTCTGATACGGAGCGTTGTGTATCAGTTTGCAATTCAATCTTGTTTAGCTCTTTGGATTCTAAATTTTGGAAACTTCGTTCTTCGATTTCTGGTTGTATATGTATCGTTGGAGATACATTTACGCTGTTTAACCCAGTTTGGTTGTCTATATTATTAGAATCTTTTTGTTCAGTCGCAGATACTATTGAATTTTTAATTGTTATATCGGGAGATGCTATGGTTATACTAGTTTCTTTGGGTTGCAAGTCTAATTCATTAGAATTCCTTTCAAGTGAAGACACATTTGAGTTTTGTATTAAAACTTCTGGAAGAATCTTTTCTGAGGGTGTTGTTTCAATTTCTAGTATTTTAGAACTTATAACTGTTGGAGAGATTGCATTTTCAATTTTATTTTCAGGTGAAATTAATTTAAAATTTGTTATTTGTGGCATTGTATAAGTTTTATTCATTTCCATACTCGAAATGTCTGAATTTGCTGTTTCAAAATTGCCAGAAGTTTCCGAATTTTTCAAATCGTAATATCTTGAATTTTCAGAGTTTATTGTTTTGAAATCCCCTGAATTAGTAGTATAATCCGTTTGCAATTCTCCAGAATTTTTGCTAGATTCTGTTACAAAATCTCCTGAATTTTTGGTGTATTCCATTTCGAAATGCCTCGCATTTTCGTTATTTTTCGTTTCGTAGAATCTTAAATCTTCTGCATTATTCGTTTCAAAATTTCTCAAGTCGTTGGGACTGTCTAAATTCTGCGTATCACTTTCTCTCGACAATGACAGTTTCAGAGTTTCATTATCAGTCAATTCAATTTGTAAAATCAATTCCGGTTCGTGCTGATCTAATTCGTGTATATGTGTGTTTTGCGTTAGATTTGGGTGATTTAGAGGGCTGTTAGGACCGTAATTTAGGTCTTCTAAGTTGAATAGAGTGTCGTTAGAGCAACAGGAGTCTTGGCTAGGTGTGTGGCGGTGTGGGGGTTCACGCAAACTTGGAGACTCAAAAATTTGAGCTGTATGCGTTTCGGTGTCTACAACTAAAATGTCTTCTAGTTGAGAAGTTCGGCCTAGACATGGTTCAGACCAATCACTATCCGTATCTGAACCATCTCTGAAAATAAAAGACTATTGTGTAAAAGTAAAAGAAAGTAAAAAGTTGACAGAAAATACCACCCCAAAAATATAATAACTTGATTTATTCACATACCTATGTTGTATTTGATCACAGTACACGTCATCACAGCAAGATTCTTCTGGAATTGGTGATAAAGGTGTTGCATAAACATTGTATTTAACAATTACTTCATTTCGTTCTTCCGAATCCCAATCATCTGGTTCTTGTGGTTCTTCGTGCAATATACCCTAAAGATGATACAAAAATAGATAAATCTACGAATCTAGAGGTTTGTCCACTTTGAAAAATGTACACAGAAACAGTAATTTCTTGCGATTAATTGAGAAAGGATATGATAGCTCACCTGTGCATGTGGTAACTTGGCCGCCAATTCATTCCTTAGCGCATTCACACATTCTTCATCTAACGTAAACCCAACATAACTGTTATCAATACTATCACTCCCAGATATATCGATCTCTCCTTTCAAATCTTCAGGAGCTGTTTGAGGATGCAAAAACCATCCTTCTCCAGGTTCCCAACTACTAGAAATCGGCTCATTTGCTGAATCTTCCCCAAAAACAAAAAAATATATATAACTTCACTTTTTTCATAAACTCCATATCCAAATTACCTTTCAAATTCTTATTATCGTTATTGTCTAAGATAAAAGTTGCATTTTCTTCAGTTTCAACTTTAGTTAAGTCAAAAGTGTGATTAGGATTAACATCAAATGTAAGATTGGGATTTGTAACCTCAAGAGTAATATTAGGATTCAATTTGGAGTCATGAATATTGATTGTTTTTTCTAGGTTTATATTGGGTATTTGTTTGGTAAGATTAAATGTTAGATTAGGATTAGCAATTTCGAAAGTTAGATTAGGGTTCAATGATCTCGGTTCATCACAATCCAAAATATTTTCAAAGTTGTTTTTGGGAGTGAAATTATCAAATACGGATTGTTTTTGATCTTCGAAAGATTTTCCCAAAAATCGATCCCATGTGTCTAGCGAATAGTCAACTGAGTCATCCTGATTATTGTAACTTTCATTATTCAATGGCATGAAATTCGATGAAAATTGTAGTAATTCTTCTTCAGGTCGATCATCGTCTGAATATTTCTCGAAAGTCGTTTTTAAGCCAGTGTATAATCCCAACGCGTAATCTTCGCATGGACCTAAGATGACTGTTGTTTGATAATCGTTGGTAATGTCGTCTCCTTCAGAGACGAATGATAGGACTTGATCAGTTGGGCGATTTTGGGATATTGTCATTGGTTTCTTTTTATGAAATGGTGTACTTGTAAATACAGCATTTGAAGTATTTTCGTCGTTCGATAAATTTAAATTTGAAGTAATGATTCCATCGCTTATATTTCTTGTTAAATTTTCTGGACAATCTTCAGTTGGCGAATCTTTTAAATTAACTTCTATTTCAATATTTGTTGTTAAATTTTCTGGAGTATCTTTAAATTCAATATTTGGTATTGTTGAATTGTTCTTAAGATCAATGTTATCACTTGTTAATTGTTTAAGTGCAGATGTTAAATGATTTAAATTGTCTTCCAGTTCGATATTTTCAGTCGTTAAATTATTTGTAGTAACTTCTTCTATTGCTTCTTGAAGCTGTTTAGATTCTAAAACGTCTTCATTATTTTTCCATTCTTTCTCTGTTATTACATCTTCATAAGCAATATTGGTTGTAGCTTTTGAATCTTCAACTAGTTTATTCTGATCATTCTTCAATAATTTTGTTTCATCATTTTTGATACCTTGTTCACTATTCTTAATGTTGTTTTCATCTAATTTAACTATTAAATTTGCATTGTCCAAATTCTCCAAATCTATCCCTGACAAATCTTTTACTCCATTTTTATCAAATTTCTTCGCAATTTCAAACATTTCATTCAATTCTTTGACTAGAGGAGGATTCTTAAAAACATTAAACATTTGCTCATTTGGACTCGTACAGACAAAACTCATCTCGGACTTTTGTTTAAGTTCATTTTCCAATAACATACTGTTTATATCATTGATTATTTCATCTTTATCGAATGTACGATTGTATAAACTTTTTACTGGACTTGTAAATACGTTTGGTGGATTATGATGGTCGACTGTTACGTTGAACACGTTATACACTTGGTTGATTGGTGAAACATCATTGAGTGAGTCTAAACTTAATATGTTGGTATTGGTAGAAGTCACGTCTGGACTACTTTGTGATTTTTCTGAACTTGTACTGATATTTTCATTTGAGTCTATAGTTCGTTCATTGTTTATAAAATTTTGTATTAGCGATAATTCTTCTTTATTATTAATTTTAAATAGATTATCTTCAAATGTATCTTTATTTATTTCGTCTGTTTCTAAAGCTTCTAAGATGTCAGATTCAGAATATCTATCATCTTCAATTTCTTCTACTGGTTTAGCTTCTTCACTCATTGTTTGGGTATCTTCAATATTAGGTTTGTCTTCCATACATTTTTCAGTATTTATAATGTTTTCATTCTTTGGGTTCGTAGAAGTATTACGAATGATTTCTTCACTTATATTTGAAGATACTTCTAATGCTGTATCATTAAGATCTATTAGTTGATTTTCAAAACTCTTTGTAAGTTGTTCCTTTTTCAATAGTTCTTCTAAACTTTGATCATTTGTAATATGAGTTCCTTCTACCTGTATTGCTTCAATTACAACCACTTCTTCAGTTTCCGGTTGATTTATTTGTAATACATCATTCTTTAATAATGTTGTATGTTGTTTAAGTTCAATATTAAAACCTGGTTCATTCGTTATTTGAGATTCTCCTTCTTTCATTTCTTGAATTATGACCATTTCTTCTACAATTTCCGGTTGCTTTATTCCTGATTTATCTTTTTTCAACAATTCAGTTTGTTCTTTGAGGGTTTTACTGCTTTCTACATTTTTATCGTGAATTTCTTCCAGTTTTGTTTCTTCAATTATTACATTTTCTTCTTTAGCTTTAAAAGCTTCTAGTTTTAGTGGTATTTTATCAATTTGTTTTAAAGCATTTTTTAATGTATCATCAACTACAATTTCAGCTTCTTTAACAATATTTTCTAATTGTATTGGTTCTTCAATTTTATTTATAATACTTTCTACTTTATTAGCCATAATATCTTTATTTATTTTAATTTCACTATTAGTTTTTGTTGTTTCACTCTGATTATCAACTTCTTTAACGACGTTACTCTCTTTATTTATTACGGATTTTACAATTGTGGAAGAACTTAATTCTATTTTGTCGATGGGTGAAAATTGGATTTCGTTTAAAATAAAATTTTCTAGCTCATTTGTATTGATTTCATATTTTAATTGAGAATTTTCGTCAGATTGATTTGAAGTTTTAAGTGTTTCAGAATCCATTTGAGATTCTTCTAACAATTCCATTTCTTCTTTAAGGTTATCTGATGTATTTTTAGATTTGTTTTGATTATCGTCTGCAATTTGTTTTGTAGGTGAATATGAAAGAATTAAATTCGCAGGCAATTCTGCAATTTCCTCGGAATTTGGTATTGTTGTAACAGCCAAAGTTGCAGATTCAATACTACATTCTTTTGAAAACTCCCCCCTACTTCTTTCGTTTGAAGCATCAAAACTAGATTCTGAGGATTCGAAAGTAGGCGGTGTTGTAGAATTAAGAGAAATATTTAAATCTTTAGTTTGATTTAATATTTGGAAAAAATTATCTGGTTCAGAGCCTGTGGGTGAGCTAGAGCAAACATTTTCAGACCCATAAGGAGGTGAACCTTGTGGAGGTTCCAGACTTGAGTTATCAAAGATTAACTCAGGCATATCTTCGTATAGATCGTCTGAGTTGAGAATTGACGATTCATTTTCTTTTAGCGAAGGATCATCAGAATCTCTATTTGATTCAGGACTAACTTTAGAAATTTCTTTCTGTACAGTATCAACATTCTTTAGTTCTTCTGGACAAATTGTTTCACTTGGTCTTACAGAACTTTCAGAAGGTGTGACAACATGTTCCTGCTGTAACACATCAACTTTATGAATTTCTTCAGGACTCTTCACATTAGAACTGATTTCAACAATTTGATTCATTTCAACTTCAGGATATTTGGATATTGCAGTTTCTTGATGTAATACTTCTAGTTTTGTTTCTTCTTCTTTTTCAGGTATATAAGCTTCATGAGATTCTAATTCTACATTTACTAGACTTTTACAAGTTTCCTGTAAATTCTGTTCAAGGTTCAAAACAAGATCAGTAGATCTATTACTTATTAAATCTGGTTCTTCAAGTTGTACATTAGGTATAATACGATTTTCAATATCTAATTTTGAAGAATCAACCATTTTAACAGTTTCGTAATTTTCTCCATCCTGTAAATTCTGTTCAGGTTTCAAAGCAGGTTCAATCGATGTATGATTTATTAATTCAGGTTTTTCATATTGTACATACGGTGTAGTAGGATTATCAGTAGCTATATCTAAGTTTGAAGAATCTGGATTTTTAACAGTTGGAATCATTTTAAAACTTTCTGTCGATTGTGATTCTTGTTTAATAAACTCCTTAATCAACTCAGATTGTATTGGGATAATATCAAAAGTTTGTTTGTCTAAATCAAGTTTTTTAGTTTCAGCAACTTGATTTTTTATTTCTAAAGCTTCAGAAGAAGTTTTTGAAGGTTCGGCAGTAGTTAAAACTCCAGAGTTTGTTCCAGGTATTGTAAAAGCATTTGCTTTTTCAATATTAGTTTGTGTTCCAAATAAATTTGAACCACTATTGTCTTCAAACGGATCACATTCAATATTCAGATCTTCAACTATATCACAAGTCTCATCATCACGGTACGCAGGTACAAATAACAAACTATCCCTCCGCTCTTCTTGCAACTTCTTCAATTCTTCCTGGAATGCATCTTGAACCGCCAATAAATTACCTTCACTCCCGAAAACGATCGGAGTTTCTAAATTTTTGAGCGCAAGTCGCCCATTTCTATTATACTTGTACTCCAAACTTTGCAATGGCGTCTCGCTATCAGTATCTGATTGATCTATATGCGTTAGAACCATTAAATCGGCAACAGATTTTGATTTAATCCGCACTTTTTCCGAGAGAGCGCCACGCTCAATTCGCTTCTTCCACGTTTCGTCTTCTGTTTCAGAAGATTCAGATCTTTGCGGTGATCGCCGTCCGGGGGATCGTCGATCATTTTGATCGTTCAAAGAAGGTTTTGAAGTTAAACCAAGTTTGAACTCAATTTTAGGAGGTGTTTTCACGCTTAGCGAGTCCCACGACTCTGGCGCCGGACTTTGTTGGTGACTGGAGCTCGAACTACTCGTTAATTCAGACGCTAACGCACTATCTAGTGCTTGTATCGCTTGCGACAATCCGCGAACATACTGCATATCGCCAGTATCTGTCGCAACATTCTGCAACCATGAATCCATGATTGTGCTCTCATTTAAATCGAACGATTCTTGCAAATGTGGCACTTCAGTTAAATCCTCAAATGATCCTGTTGCTTTTGAATCATTTAAATTTTCAAATGATCCATGCAAATTAGTTAGACTAGGAGATTTTTCTATGTACGGCTCGCCGATGGAACTAATTGAATGAATATCGGCGGGGATATTGGAAGATTGGGATGATTGTAAGATATGATTATCGGTTTTAACGATTGTGTTTGGTTTGAACGTGTCCCAACGTGTGTCAAAGTCGGACATCGGAAATTCGTGGTGCTGTTTGGACGGTGATTTGGAAGCACTGCCGCTGTGATACACTTGCATCAGATGCTCTAACATAGAGTTGATTTGAATAATTTGAGGCCGGTTCTCGATATTTTGCCAACATAGTTGCATCAGTCGGTATCTAGAATTTCGAGGGGGAAACATGTACCGCTGTCGATTTGAATTTTATCTTGACTATCGTCCACTTTTTATACATAATCACGTTCAAAATAAAGCAATATAAAATATTTTTTCAGTTTCTAATACATAAATATATGTACGCAATCAGATAGAACCTACTTAACAATGGCATAATTTGAATAGTGCTTAGTTGCACCACATGAACTTAACTCTAAAATAATGTTATATTTTGTTGTATTTATCCACCAAATTAATTACTGCAATAAAAGTAGTTATTCTAGCTTTAAGGGGTTATACGCACTCAGGGAGCCGAATAAAAGAGATTTTTCAAGAATTTTTCCTGGATAGATACCTTAATTAATTACTGTAAAGAATTATATGCATATTGTGGTAGCTATTAACTTTATATTAAAATTTTTTATTTGTATAAATAATGATTTTTGAAGCTGCTATAGCCGTTTTCCGGGAGCTTCTCTAAAAAAAAGGGGTTTTGCGGTGTGCACGATATATCTGGACTAAATCTTTTAAAATGAAAATAAATTAGTTAATATAAGGTATTATCTGGTAAATAATCGAAGGAATAAGCAAAATATTATTTTTTTACAAAATGCCGGTTTCTCAAACACAAAATTGCGATAACAATTTTGGCTTTAAATTGTTTATAAAATGAAAACTATTTATCGAGAAAAAACCTTCACTAAAAAATATATTTATTAAGCTTGTGTACAAATTTGAGTGATCAGTTCAGCCGTTTCCGAAATATCTTGCTCACCGACTTTACAAACATAGTTTTGAGAGAAACGCGTTCAAAGTTTCAAACGCACTTAACACATAGTAAATAATTTTTTACAAATATGCGCGTGTAACTTCGAGAATATTCGTCGGATTCACATGAAATTTTCTGTGTATATACTTAAATATATGTACATTACGAAAATAGTAAATAAAATAAAAACCACTTACAGAGGATTGATGTAGTAAGTCGATAAAGTAGGCTTCTGCAGTCGAACATACGGTGCTGCCATCACTTCGGAAACAACTTCATCATCGGTCAACGTGTCATAAGGTTGGGCGCCCCATTCGCACACCTCCCACATTGTTACCCCAAACGACCAAATATTATCTTCACATGTAACCTATAACACACAGAAAAAAAAAACACTTCAAAATTATACAATTGTTTTTTTTTTTTTTTGAGAATTATTTTACCTGTTTTGGTTGTAAAGTTGTGCTTGTAAAATTCAGGGACTCTGGCGCACACCACCGTACTGGTACCGCTGGTGTACCCTGATAGTAATCGTTTGGGTACTGGTTCACAGCCAAACCATAATCGCCGAGACGTAGTGTCATTTCGGCGGTCAGGTGACAATTTCGAGCGGCTAAATCTCTGAATCAATAAAATAAATTGTAGCGGTTTTATTATTTAACTGTTAAGAAGAAGTAACTTACAAATGTGGTATGTTATTGTCGTGTAGATAGTGTACTGCAGACGCTAACTGACAACAAAATTGTAATGGAAGTCCCAACATAGCTGGATTGGACGAACATGAACGATTTTCCAGTAAAAACTTCTTTAAATCACCCTATACAAAAAAAAAAAAAATCGTTTTATTGAACAATTTCAAAACTTTATAAATCTTTTAATTATTTAGAGACGGATATTCAGAGTGGTATCTGTTCGTATTGGAATTATATTTACGTTTCCTGTGTTTTGTAAAGTAAACGAGTCTCTTAAATAATAACAAATGCAGTTTCAAAGAAAAACTGGAGTGGCCTGCACTCGACTTTCTTTTACGCAGTTTTCACTAGATATATATATATATCCAAAACCAGCTATCAAACTAACCAATACTCTACAGAAATATCCTGAAATGTCATTTATCTAATTGAGTCTACTTGGTTTTCCTGTTAAAATAGCAGATGATCCAATTTTATAAGCTACATGCGAATCCATGGCAACGTAAACTAGATATTTATAATGTTTCGTAGCATTTTTCTCGCAACTAGTACATTTTTTGAAGAAATGTTTCAAACAAAAGTTGTGCGAAATATTAATATCTTTCATTATGAACATAACTATATTTGCCGTATGTGTAGCCGTTCTAGTGATATTGGAGATAGAACAAAAAATGCAAAAGGAAACAAGCACTTCCGGTTTGAATATATTTTTTTTAAAAACAGTTTTGGCCCTATACCGTTCTCAGACAGACGCACAGACAGACGTCATTCCGAAAATAGTCACATTCGATTCAGGGAAGGTCAAAACATGTAATCTCGAGTTCGAAATTTTGCATGATTACAATACTTACTTATTACTTTGTAAAAGAAAGTAAAAGCCACAGCAAACATAAATATGATTAAATATAAAAGAAGAAATGTAGACCGCAATATATATGAGCTGAAAACTTTGATCATACCTTAGAACAAAGTTCCTGAATAAGTAACAACGGTGTAGCTTCTAAACTGCGGCCCAAAAGTCGTAGAACATTTATATGAGGTTGATTTATTTTATACATGTTTGCTTCATGCAAAAATAAAGCCTGCTCATGGGCAGACGCAGTTGATTCAAGAATACGGACAGCACAAGGCGTCCAGCCTTCCTGCTGGCGATCAACAATATCCTGGGCTTCACCCTCAATAACCTAATCACAAAAAAAAAAATTAGAACACTAATCCCATTTGTCTAAACAATTTAATAAACTTACTCTCCCAAACCATCCGCTACCCAATTCTCGGATATATTTAAGTTTCGTTCGTGGAAAATCAGACTGCGAACCATCTTTAAAAAAAGAACCAATAAAAGAAGTCACTTCATTGTCAATTCATTCAAAGCCAATATCAATTCAGGCAAGCTCAAAACGTATATATACGACATTTTTAATGATTACAAATACTTTATTTTCGATTATTGGCGTTTAAACACGTATTACATACAAAATACTGTAAAAGAAATTTAACACCGCAGTTTACTGAAAAGTGCCCCGCTAGTACCGCATCGGTTGCCGCCAATTTATTATGAGGCGTCCGACTTTTCTGTGCATGTTATAAACACAGACGCGAATTATATTTATATAATCTGAAACTTACCAAACCAACTGCTAACATCCAGTCCGTCAATTTGTGTATTATTAAGTTTATTTTGAAGTTCTGGTATGCTTTCATTCTGTATATAACTCTACAAATACGATTTAAATAGAATATTAACAGAATTGAAATCGAATTAGACAATATGGTCTTACAATAACTGGCTGATGAGTACGAAATACATTGTTATTATGGTGCGGCGGTGAAAGGGGTGTAAATATCGTAAACTCCGGGCTAGCGATAGGGTTTACATGACCTGGGTCATCTCCTGTAAGTGTTGCATCGTTCACTATAGATGCTGTAACAGGACTGTCTCGAAATTCCTACAAAACGGATATTAAACTATATCTTGGAGCTATTATTAAATTACAGAGCGGAAAAAAAAAATAATAAATATCCTATTTTCTACTTTTATTATTTAAATTTCAGACACAAATATATATATATTTGATTTACAAATTACAAAGAATTAATTATTATATTTACCTTCTTCTCATTTTCCTGTAGGTATTAACAAAAAGAAAACAGAACTAAATAATTGTAGAATCCATTGAGAAAGTTTATATTATGTACGAAACCAATAATGTCACCTCTGTACATTTTAATCAATTATTTACACAAAAAAAAACGAGCTTAACAAAGCAATGTCAATTTAAACGTAATTGAAAACGAAATTGAATGAAATTGTACAGGAAAACAATGGAACTTTGTATTTCCTTTTTGCATTCAATTTTCAAACTGTTTCAAACGTTTAACTACATTAAAATGGCAACACGGAATTTACAATTACAAATTAAAAAAAAACTTCACACAGTATTTCTAGATTAATATAAGCATTTTAACAAAAATAACACACTTTTGGCTAGATAAAAAATTAAAATACTATAATTTAAAAGCATAATCTGCCAAACATGTATTTAAATTGACCTTGTAGTTCCTTCTTAAATTTATTTATTATGAAATATCGCAAATATTTAATAGTTTTAGTGTGAACACATAAAACAATGCAAAATTAAATAATAACAGTTATGACATAAATTCAACATAGTATTGTTTTAATTTAACTTGCGTTTTCACGAACAAATTTTATTTTAAATTCAGGTCATGCTAACTCTTGAATTTTGAAAAAATATAACCCATTCGTGATCATTAAAAATATTTAATTTGTTACCATGAGTTTATAATAAAAATCTGTATTTATATTTATTCGCAATTAAAATTTATTCGCAATTTTTGATCAAGATTCAAGTTAGTAGCATTTTTTTTTGTACATTTTTTTTTTTTTTTTTTGTACTTTTTTATTTTATTAAAACAATATAGATGGTGCATTGTCATGTTTTTTCTGTGATACACATTTTAATCGCTGAATATATGATTTTTTTTTTAATTGATAGGCGTATCTTAATATAAATAACCATATGTTATAGTAAAAACCTGCATCACCCGTATTGTTTCTGATAATTTGCAGTTAGATTATTATATGCTCATTTTCAATATTTTACATTTTATTATAAAGCAGAATTGTATTTATTTATTATAAGGCTGACGAAATATTTTATTATAATATGTAGTTTAAAATAGTGAAATACCTTAAAGCCTCGCCTTCTTTGACAGCAAACACATCCGACAAACGCAATGACGACACAAACCGACACCATAACAGCCACTAGTACCCCAATCAGCTGTGCGTTCGGGCCTGTAACATTCATATTAAAATATATATATATATATATATATATATATATATATATATATATATATATTTTTTTTATTCTAGCTAGAACATTTTTTCTAGGTCAAAAGATTTTTGGATATTACCGGCGCACCAGATTTCTAAATTCGTTCAATTTTCGAATTTATAAACCGAGAACCAAACAACGAACACCAAAAAGAATCATTTTCGTAAAATTAAATTGGAAGCGTGATTGTAATTAGTAAAACTTTTTTTGTGTGATTCTGCATAAAACTAGGCTAATTTCTTTTTAATAGTGAATAAAAGTGTATTATAATCAAAGTTGTAACGCTACAATTAATAGATCTATGCGATTCTCAGATAATTTATTTTAAAAATTATGAATGAATTGCATGAAAACTTTTGATAAAATCTATTTTCTTGAAATGTAAACCTTGAAAAATAAATAGTTGGGCGTTTGCAGGAAATAACTTATGAGGTCATGGCATGAAAATCTTTCAGATTTATGCATTTATGCAAATAAAATAATGATGGATTTATAATTTTTATTTATCACTTTTGCGAATGTACAATTTCTAAAATAAAACTCATTCATATTTGATAGACTTTCCTTTCAATTAATTATATATTTTCCCGTTGTGCTTTCAATTTTATTACTAAAAGTGTAATAAAATGAAATATTTCACATAAATTACGTTAAATTAAACATAACAAGCCAACACTGTTGGAGGAAAAAAATAATCCGGGTATTCATCTTCATTTTTGAAAACAATATCTTACCCAGAACTCTTTTAGTTTACTCTTGCTACCTTATTAATGTCTTGGAAACGGCACTAGTTAGGGAAAAAGCAATTCTTATAATAATTTCTAACAACAATAGTTTTTTCGTAAAACGTTTACTGAAAAATCGCCTATTTATTTAATTAATTTATATGTACGTTTGTCTCAATACATATTGATTTTGTTTCATAGCATCCGTAGGGTGCATTTAAAACAAAATAAAGCATTATTATAAACTAGGGTCACCCGTGGGCACCATGTGCCCATATGGTATACAGAACATAGGTCAGTTTTGACTGATAGCGAATTTTCATGTAATTTAATAATAATTACACGGTTTTTCTTCAATTTGTATCGTTTGACTATAATATTAATACAAATTTCTACATCGCAAATAATAATAAAGAAAAAATCGACTATTTTACTCCCCTTAAACCTTAACATTTACAATTCAAACAATGTTTCCGTAACTCGTACGTCACTAATTCACATTGAAATACTGTTCTTGACGCTCACGTGTGGTAGCACTTTTATTTATATTGGTTCTTTGGTCGGTCATTTTAACATAAATGCTTAAAGTAGCGACATTCACAAACTTCAAATTAGAATAAATAAAACTGAATTTTATTAACTAACAATTATTTATATTTCTCATTGACATACAATATCAATATAATGTAGCAGATGCCACTCTGTGTAAAGTACACAACACACTAAATACACTTCAAATCATCAAATTAATTGAAGATTTATCATAAAAACATTTTAGACATTTCATTCTGACGTTTTATTCGTTTTTGTCTATTTAGAAGCAGACTGAACTTCAGAAGAGTAGTGATTGTTTTATTTCAGAATAAATTAATTGATTATATTTTATAACATTATTAGCAGTCGCCATGGCGCAGTTGTTAAGAGTCTTGCCTTTCACCCTGGAGGTCGTAAGTTCGATCTATGCCAATTTGTATTTTTACAAAGAAAAACGTTCTACACATACATTTCTGGGTAATTATATTAATAATACAGATAGTGATAGGAAATGAAATCCGAGTGAAGGCCACTTCCGTTTATCTTTTATAAATAATAATATTTATTTTAGTTCTTTAATAACAAACAGATGTTAATATCGGATGTTAATGTAAATGTTGACATTCGTTGATACTGCGATTACCAAGAAACAATTTAGTAAATATTGCAACCATGGATACAACATAATAATCATGGTTACTATATTAACTAAATTTATATTTACTAATTTAAACATAATTGTCTAATAATTAATACGTTTTTTTGAGAAAACTAAAATTTGAACGTGTGAATTTTTTTTTTTCTCAAGTCTTGTCATTTTTGTGGTAATACAAAAAGTAGTAAATAGTAAACATGTTTTCAAAAAAAAAAAACACAGAAACTACATGCAAACTATTTATGTTAATTTAGCGACGACATTACCCTAAATAGAAACTTCGAAAAAATAATAGTAAAAAATACGAAATATTGCAAAAACGCGTAATTTTTTTTTTTTTTGAGACGAAAATAAGCAAGTGCTATATATATAATTCCTTAAATAGTTGATACCAATGCACAGATCAGGTAATCGACGAAGTTAGTAGGCGGCGATCAACAAATTGGTGACTCACCTTCTTTCGTTGAAAGTAAATCCATCGGTAATCCATTGCATAACTCGATGATGCTGAGCCCAATGTAAAAACACAACACTCTCCATGTTATTTCCATGTCACTGTATCACACGCGTGCAAATTATTTCAAAAGCTTCCAAACATTTTAACTTTACTCCCTAACACTTTGTGGCCCGAGAAAAAAATCGCGATCTTTTGCTAAAATGTTTCTGTTTAATGTTTCACTTAATCCTTACGTTATACATATAATAACAACAAATGCATTGTAATTTTTATGAAAGCCACCACCTTCCGAACGCAAAACAATAAAATTAGCTTAAGTTTTTATTAAAAAAGTTCAATTACACTAAACGTCAATCGACCATATTGAAATTTGAGTGACATACAGATTTGGTTCCTTAGTTCTATTCAGTGTTGCCAAAAGTGTAGAATATTTCCTCCTTTATTTAAATTTAAATGCATATTTGATAAAAAGAAAGTATTTTCAATCATTATTAATCTCATGAAGAATTTTCTAAGGTATATTCCTAAAAAATATGCCCTGCTACTAAATTTTACATGGTAAAGGAGTGAGTTTCTAACTAATACATGGTTCTTTTATTGGTAACACTGGGTCTATATTTTGAAGTGTTCTGAAGAAATCGTTAATGGTGTGAAGTTGTTGCATAATTATGAGTATTCCTTCAAAACTGTTGTTATCTGCTATTTTAATAGAATATAAATAGTAATATTTCTACTGTTTTGAATTAGTACTGAAATTGATGATTATTTCTAAACATTTATAGCAAGGATATTCTTTTGCAAGTGAAATTCAGTTCTAAAAGAATTTCCTGCTATATGTTTCATTAATGGCGGCATCTAAAAATACCTCATATTGTTTTTTGGAATATGTAATTTTCACGCCACGTAATGCAAATTAAATTTTAACATACGGAAATATGTGTATCCATTCAGTGTTGAAATTAGGCACTGTGAACGGATACACATATTTCCGTATTCTGAGTTAAATTTCAATTCGATATAAATGAACGAAATTTAAATCAGAAATGAGAAAAACTGAAAGATAAAATGAATTAAGTTTATAGGTTCATTCACAAATTAAATTTGTCGAACTTACGGGAATATGTGTATCCGTTCACAGTGTTGAAATTACGCACTGTGAACGGATACACATATTTCTGTATGCCAAACTTTGTTTGTGAATGAACCTTTAACTTGCATTGCAATGAATATAGCCACTGAATTTGATTCTAGAAGTGCCCTTGTTAATATAAAATTAAATTAAATTAGGATAAACTGTAATTATGTAGGGAATTAATTATAATTCTAGTATATTATTTACATGAAATTCTAAATTAAATATATTTTTGCTATTATGTATATAAATTAAAATGGCGACCATAACAATAACAGACCCTTCAAAACCCGAGAAAAAGGTGAAAAATTTGGAAAAAAAATTAGAAAAAGCAACTGCATCCGACAATTTCGACACTGTTATCCATAATGTGAAGAAAATAGATAACACTTGCACGTATTTGAAGTGTAAAAATCGTATAACCGATTTTGCGATCCACTGTAAACATTGTAATAATAGATTTTGTACGACACATGGGCTACCCGAAATTCACGGATGCGGCGAGGCTGTTAGACGGGATGAGCGTAGAAAATTCATGCATCCTGGCGGGGCAAAGCTGACAGAAGACAAACATAACCAAGCCTCAACAAAATTAACTCAAAAATTGAAACAAATGCAATCGGAAAGAAAAGGGAAACAAGCCAAAGGATCCAAAAAATAAACATCTTTA
The DNA here is from genome assembly GCA_933228885.1 of Leistus spinibarbis. Lineage (NCBI taxonomy): Eukaryota > Metazoa > Arthropoda > Insecta > Coleoptera > Carabidae > Leistus > Leistus spinibarbis. The sequence goes on along the minus strand of OW121795.1, from coordinate 10,130,286 downwards.
TATTTCTAATTAATTTCTGTGCATAATAAATAAATTATTTAAATTTTGCATTCTTTTCATCATGATACCAATGTTAGTAAAGTTAACTCTAGCCATGATTACTGTTACCAACCTAAAAAAAGAAAACCCTAGATTTTTTATATATCTATTGTGCTGTTATCTATAAATACATATTAATTCTTGGATTGGCAACAGTTCGCATTTAAAACCTAATAATTTATTAATGAAACGTTACTTATATAAATTATATTAGCTATTTAGCATTTTTCAATTTATGTTATTTCAGAATATATACATTATTTTGATATTTTTTGTGGATATGTTGCTAGTCATTTTGTTTTAATATTTAGATTTCGTTGTTAAAATAAAATAAATCTGTTAACTCAATACTTAAAAATTTACTTTATTTTTCTATTACCTTTCATATGAATTCAAGTTTTCGTTATTAAGTTATTCATGGGATCAATGAGTAGGGACATGTAGGGATTTGTAATGGGAATTGGTAGGAATACTGATTTAAAATGGTTTGCAACACTGGTCTATTGGTAACACTGATGTTAATTGTCATCAACGTGACTGGACGTCGGGTCTCGGCAGTCTCGGGTTTGTTTTTGTTAACCTCAAATAACAACTAAGTGAAAATAAATAATTTAAGGTATGTATACTTTCGTCCCATCGTACAATATGCTATGTGTATTGTCATGTATCTGCTAAACAATCAGTCAAAAACTGGCTTCTTATTAAAATACATAAGTACAATAAATATATCGGATAAAAATGCAAATATAATTTAAATATAAATTTTATGTACATAGTGTATTTAAATATATGATAGAATATGAGTATAAAAAATTAAAATAAACTTTTTATATAAGTAAAAACATGTCTCTACTATTAGTAGATATTGTATTTAGATACATGTTTATAATTAAATTTGTCATTTTCCTAACATACGCATTCGGAAAACCTTATTTATTATTTAACGGACGTTTGAAGTTAACGGCTACTCTTCCTTGAATTAGATAATACTCCAGTTTGATTAATGAAATGGATTACTAGGATTCACAACAACAAATTTAACGCATCGATTATAATTTTTGTTGCTGTGAATGCTAGCATTATTTGTTATAAAACAAACTATTATATATTGTAATTTTTAATCTTAATTACTAATTGGTTCGCTGAGAATGGACCTATAAGCTGTTTTCACAGCGAACAAATTAGTAATTATGATTAAAAATTACAAATAATAATCAGGTTTATACAAGCAATGCTAGCATTCACAGCAACAAAATGAACACAATTATAAATTTAGTTGCTGTGAACAGCATTGCATCTCATAAAGGATTGTTCACAGCGAAACAATCAGTAATTAAGCTTAGAAAAATACAAATAACAATCTAGTTTGTATTATGACGAGCAATGCCTACATTCCAAGCAACAAAATTAACACAATGGATGATAAATTTTGTTGCTGTGAACGTTAACTTTGTATGTCATATAACAAACTGGAAATATTACTTATAATTTCTAAGCTTAATTACTGATAGTTCACAGCTAAAGAATTAGTAATTAAGCTTAGAAATTATAAGTAATAATTTCAGTTTGTTGTATGACATACATGGTTAACGTTCACAGCAACAAAATTTATCATAAATTGTGTTAGTTTTGTTGCTTAGAATGTTAACATTGCTTATCATAATACAAACTAGATTATTATTTGTAATTTCTAAGCCTAATTGCTAAATGAACAATCAGTATTTAAGCTTAGAAATTATAAGTAATAATCCTAGTTTGTTGTATGACATAGACAAGTTAACGTTCACAGCAACAAAATTTATCGTACAAAGTGTTAATTTTGTTGCTTGGAATGTTAGCATTGTTTGTCATAATACAAACTAGATCATTGTTTGTAATTTTCTAATCTTAATTACTATTTGGTTCGCTCTGAACACGCCTTTAGGAGCACAAAGTAGATTATTATTAGTAATTTTCTAATCTTAATTACTATTTGGTTCGCTCTGAACACGCCTTTAAAACAAACTGATTGCAATTTCTAAGCTTAATTACTATTTGTTTCGCCTATATTGTATAATTTTATTATCCATTGACATATATTATTCACTGTATGATATTTGATTAGATGAACGCTAAAAAAACGACAAATCCAAAGAAAGACAAGACAACCGTTCCAACAAAAACTATCTACTCAACATTGGAGGGTTTGGAATCTTTATGTCGTAGAGCAATGGTTTACCGTGAAACTGGCGAATATTTACCACCAGATCCTCTGCCAAATATTTGCAAGAACAAATACAAGAGAAAGGCTGCGCCAAGTAAGAAGACTCCAAATGAAACGCAAAACAAATCGAAAATGTTCGGGAAAGGTCGCGTTGGGGTTTCTTGCGAAGCATACGGTGTTAAGCACTGTACTTGTTGTAATCCGCATACCGGCCAAAATAATCCATCAAATCTGGCGTTTAGGAAAATGATCGCTAATTTGGAAAGCATTAACAAAGATCCTGTACTTATTGATAGCGATGATTCTATTGCTTATTCACCGGTACTAAAACGATTTAGTTCAGAAATTATTGAAATACATGATTCCTCGTTTGAAACTTATAAGCCATATGATTATAAACTGGATTCGTCAATCGTTAGTTTACAATCAGATGAATCTGATAAGCTTGATTTCAATGTAGATAAAGCCGCTAATATAATAGATGAAATTAATTCTGTTATCCTATTACCTAATAAAAACGATCCAATCCATAATGTGAACTTAGATAATAACGATGTTATACCAATAGATTTAAATTTAACATTAGATTTACCAGAAACGTCAAGAATTGAACTAAAAAATAGATTACTTACTAAAAAAGAACAGATACAGAAAGAAATTGAGGAATGCGAACGTAATATAAAAACGATATTCGCCAAAAGTGAAATTAAGTATCCATTGCCAAAACAACCGATTAGTACATCTAAAATTAAAGATATAGTTGATTTAACTCGTAGAGAACTATTGCAAAAAGAAATCGATGAGTGTGATCGTAATTATCAAAAAATATTCAAAAAGAAAACAAACATTATCCTACCATCGAGTGTTTCCCCTAAAATTAAAATGCCGCATAATATTCAAAATACAATAAATAATCCTGTTCAAACTCAAATAGATAACATTGTAACCACTTATAATAATTCACGTACTCCACTGCAAGAAATGAACAACAGTAACAAAACTCCAACACCATATTCTCACCGGGCACGCTGCTGCCCTATTTGTTTTGATTCATTCGACAACAAAGAATTGATGTCAACAATTTGTGGACATATATTTTGTATGGAATGTATCAAACAAGTGATTAAAACCACTCGAGCGTGTCCTACATGTCGAAATCGTTTGAGTTTAAAACGAATTCATCCAATTTATCTTTAATCATTATTCCGTTTATTTAATTTTATCGCTTTAATTATAATTATTCCTGTAAAAGTACCTGGCTTCTTATTTACCAGCTGAATTATTGTAATAATAACTGATTCTATGTGATTAAATATTTATGCATTTTTTGTATGACATTTTGATAATAAATATACTATGCAATGTTTACAAATATCTACTGTTATTTACAAAATAGTGGCTTTTTAAAAAAAAAAATATTTATGAAATTGTGTTTTTTAACGCGGTCAGTGTATAATTTAATAGGTGGTGCACATCTAGACCATCTACAAGTTTAAAATTTCACAGTATTACGTTCGACAGTTTTGGCTCTAGAGCGTTCACAAACACGTGTATATCCGTTGAAATCTCGAGTTTGAAATTTTTCATGATTACAAGACTATTTCGTAAAAGAAAGTAAAAATGTCTTTTATGTGTTTATTTTCAAAATATATAATTATTTATGTATTTATGAAATGCCTTAATGGTATGAAGAAACTGCTTATTTCTAAAACAATATTACAAATATTTTAAAACCTAATAAAATCAACAAGAGTAGTAAAATAAAATATAAATTTTAATTTATTGTTAAAGTTAGTGAATTTTTTTATTTCTTTCGGTAAATCATTGAATAATTTTTAAACAGAACAGAAAAAAATTGAATTTATATTATTTAAAAATATGTAATTATTACCCTTAGTGTTATGATTATGCATACAAATTGTTTTCAAAAAAATGCAAATGACTTTCTCAATATTTAATATTTTGTACATCTTCGTATTTTCGATAAAAATCAATTGGTTTAAATTTAATTGATAATAATTTATAAGTGCAGTCTGAACGAGTTAAATAAGAAAAATTATCTATAGCTTTAATGCATTTATTTAAAATTCTACTAAAATGATTAAAATTATTATTTTAGCATATTTGGCTCCAAAAAATAATCAAATAAATCATAAATCTAAATTATCTATCTCTATTCTAATTTTAAATAAATTTGGTTTTAAGGAAGTAGATTACCAATACTTATTTTTAAACGAAATATTTATAGAATATATTTTTAAATAATTGCGCCATTTGCGACTGTCAAGCAGTCAAATCTAACACCGTTAGGCAAGGAAGAACAGGAGCAACAACTCAAGGCTTACGCGGGGCACCAAAAAAGTCCCCAACTACCGCAATTTTTGGCGCTAGTGTCGATAGAAGGGGCAATATTAGAAAGAGATAGAGGATATGATATTTTTGATAAATAAATGATTAAATAATATTTTTGTTTATACAATGTATTTAATTATTTTATAAAACACAAAAATCATGAGTAAAATATTTTTTTTGGTAAAAAGAATTGTAATTTTATATAATTTCAGCATAAATAACAGTTTATATATATATTATTATATACATAGGCGCTGCATTTGATTTTGAGCATAGGAGCGAAATTAGATTATTATTCGGAATAAATATAGATGCATATATATATATACTAATCAAACCAATATTTGAAGAATTAGTAAGGGGCGAAATATATGCTTTTCTCAACCCCCCAGCTAAGGGGGGTTGACCATATCGACGATTGCTCCCATTGTCCCTATGAAGTCGGTGCCTATGATATATCGCTCGATAATAATGTAATTTGTTACCGACCAAACTAAGATTTTTAAGTTCACCTCAAAATCGCAGCAGCACCGTTCGTATTTAAAGGAGCAAAGGGGGGAAGTTATATGGTGTTGGCCATGGTTTAGCAGTGTAATATTTTTTATAGTGTCGAGAGGATTTATAACATTTATTATAACATTATTTCTTTTGTGAAACGATTTGTGAACAGTATTAATTTTTATTTATATTATTTTTAAGATTCAGTATGGTAAGTATTACTCATTGAAATCATATATTCGTATATAACCACTTTTTCGTGTCATCTTATCTTAATGGTCACACCTACCAAATGAGGATTAATATGGGTTTAAATGATTTTAAACGTTAAATTAATAATACTTCATCCTTGTTTTAGATGTTTGAGTAATATTGCTTGATTTACATCAATAAAATATCTATTATATATGTTAAATGTCTAACCTACATTTCTGGTATTTCCTAATTTTAACCTCTAAACTGTAAACTCGTATGAGTAAATATAAAATTTATTTACTTTTGCGTTATTCTACGTTAATCAATAAAATATTTTTTACTTTTGCTTAGACTGACCAACAAATGGACTGTGCATTAGATTTGATGCGGCGCCTACCCCCGCAACAAATCGAAAAAAATCTTAGTGATCTTATTGATTTAGTACCTAGTTTATGTGAGGATTTATTATCGTCTGTCGATCAACCGCTGAAAATCGCGAAAGATCGCGAGAACGGTAAAGATTATCTACTTTGTGATTATAATCGGGACGGCGATTCGTACAGGTAGGTTTTCAATTGCCACTGAACAATGAACATATTAAAGGAAAAGGTAATATGGAACCATATTTTTACGATAACCGTAGGTATTTCAAATATTTATCTACTTAACAATTGTTAGAAAATATTTTGTCCCATCTTGCATAAAACTCATTAGATATACCGAATTAAATTCATAAACAACACTGATACACAGTATTCTTGAAAAAGACTGATTTGAAATAATAAAACGTATTAAACGTCTAAAACGTATAAAGAAAACTTGAAATGTCATATGACAGATCAGAATACTAAACAGTAATGGCGCATATACATGTGCGCCAACACCTAGTAAAAAAATAACCCCATTATCTACTTGCAGTGTCCTAAACTTGACATAAAAAATACCAGGGAAGCATGACGTTATAATCTCTTGGCGCGAATACTTTTAAAAATTCATATCTCCGAAACTAAAACATTAAAAAATATCTGGAGTGGCCTACACTCAACTTTCTTTTACGTAGTTTTCAATAGATAGATATTAATATATATATATATATATATATATATATATATATATATATATATATATATATATATATATAATGAAAATAACTGGATAATTATACCAATTTATAATGGATCTGAATTTGAAGTACTTATCGTATTCACTCTTAAACAGTCAAATTTCACAGAAAAACTCTGAAATTGTTAATGAATTATGTCAGCAAATATATAATATAAATTGATTCTATAATAATTTACCTGATACAATTTATTCTAATAAGAAATCAATATTTTAAATATTAATACATACAGATAACTGTCAAAGTAATGCTTGTTTGTTTTTAATAAACAAGAAACAAATGATGTAACTCATGGTTGATCTGATTTAAAAATAATAAAATTTGTCAAGTGTAGGTATCACCATGGCAACGTAAATAAGATATTTGAGTTTTTTCGTAGCAGTTATCTCATAACTGGTACAATTTATGAAGAAACTTTTCAAACAAAAGTTGTGCGAAATATTATTATCTTTCATTATGAATATAACTATTATTGCCGTAAGTGTAGCCGTTCTAGTGATATTGGAGATAGAACAAAAAATGTATAGAGTAAACATGAACTACCGGTTTGAATATTCTTTTCAAAAATAGGAGGTGCACATCTAGGGTATATACAAGTCTTAAGTTTGAAGTTTCATAATTTTTCGTTCGACAGTTTTGGCCCTAGAGCGTTTACAGACACACACACACAGACGTCATGCCGAAAATAGTCACATTCGATTCAGGGAAGGTCAAAACATGTATATCCGTTGAAATCTCGAGTTCGAAATTTTTCATGATTACAATACTTACTTATTACTCTGTAAAAGAAAGTAAAAAAACCTTAAAATGTTAAAGTTTCATTATTTTAGCTTCAAAACTGTTGTTTATAGAGTCGATTTGCAAACTGTTTAGTTTACGTTGTTTAGACTTGACCTTGAGCCGTTCCATATTCCATTATCTCTATGTTCACTTATTATTTTGGATTAAATATTCGAAATGTTAATATAGCTAATTTTAAGATCCCCTTGGTCAAATACTTACGACCCGTCGTTAGAGGATGGTTCAATGCCGTCGGAACGTCTTAGGAAATTAGAAGTAGATGCCAATCATGCATTTGATCAGTATCGCGAAATGTACTTCGAAGGCGGTGTATCTTCAGTTTATCTGTGGGATTTAGATCATGGATTTGCCGGTGTCATTTTGATTAAAAAAACTGGCGATGGATCCAAGAAAATTAAAGGCTGCTGGGACTCCATTCACGTGGTTGAAGTGCAAGAAAAAACTTCCGGACGCAACGCCCATTATAAATTAACATCGACGGCCATGTTGTGGCTACAAACTAATAAACAAGGATCCGGCACCATGAATCTTGGAGGAAGTTTAACAAGACAGGTAATGTTAACATTCAATGATTAAAAGTATTTAAGAATAGTTATTTTGGGAAATTCATAATTACGATTCTCTACTGAAAACATTGTTAAGATGAATCAGAAAGTGTTATAACGCATGTAAAATTAAGTTTGAACAAACCGTAATCACGGTTATTACTTCATAATTAGCAGATAATATAAAAATTTCTTTCTCATGATTGGAAAGTAGCCAGTACATAAGTACTAAAAGTAAATGAGGTTTAAAATTCTGTAACAATCCGATGATTTCTCTATACTGAAAAGATTGAACAAGACGCGAGTGTGAGCGACTCAAGTCCACATATCGCGAACATCGGACGAATGGTCGAGGACATGGAGAACAAAATCCGTAACACCCTCAACGAGATCTACTTCGGCAAGACGAAGGATATCGTGAACGGCCTACGGTCGGTGCAACCGCTCGCCGACGCCCGCCAACAGGCCGCCCTTCGCCAAGATTTGGCCGCCGCGCTCCAAAGACGCCAGGCCAAAGGCGATAACTGATGTACCGTTTACGGGTACGATGAAAACGGAGACTAACAACCAACGGTTCATTCATTCATCCATCTATGCTCTGCGATCTCTAAAAGTTCTTATTGCGCCTAAGATAAATAAAATACTACCGAATTTCTCGTGCGGTACATTTCGATGTTTGATTGCATTGGTTTCGCATTCATTTTAAAAACTGTAACTTAAAAATAATAAAAACTAATTCGTTACGATTTCAAATCTAAATGGTAATTCCATTGTTTATCATGTGGCACTATAACATTATTTTTGACTATAGTTACGTTTCGGAATTTGTTATATGTGATTTAGAAATTAATATTAAATTTGTGATAATTAATAATGACAAATAGTTATATATTATCTTATTCAAAACACAAAATATGTAGTTTTATGGAGTTCTTAAACGAATGCGCATTAGATTACGAAGAAATATACCAAAGTAATCAATTTTTAAGTTCGATTGCAATATCTTAGAACGGATGCTTAAAATCAAGCGAAACCGATGCAAACGGACATTAGTGCATATATTTTAACAATCAGCTCAACATTTTTGCGTATCTCTTAACTATCGAAAATTTTCAGTCATTTTCCAATAGATATTCCCCCCCTCCCCCGCCCCCATATTAGTTGAGAAATTATATTTGCTTAGCGGTGTTTGTTAAATGTTTTTTCTTGCTTTTACATATATTTATACATGATTGTTTTTCTTTTATATTATCAATTTCGTTTATTTACAATTTGAATCAATTGTTTGCTTATTGCATTTGATCACACTGCCTTTATAATGTAGCATTTCAAAACGCTTTTAATATAGAAAAACCGTTTTCCAAATATGTAAATAATTTGTATAAAACAGTTTTAAATATGCATTTATTAAAATTTAGACGTTCTTCACCCATTTTGTTCAGTAACTAAACTCAATATAAAAGAAAAACAATTTATAATTCATTGAAAATTACTTCATCTTGTATATAAGCCCTAATTTTTGTATTGTTTATATAAATTATATATTCAATTTTTTTTTTTTTTTTATTCAAAAATATATTTCTAATTGTTGATGCGAAACTATACATAATGAATTTATTAGTGGAAATATACGTGTTTTTACATGTCTCTCTTTTGATTTTTGCCAAATTACACAAATCGTACTATAAAACCTATTTTACACTGCAACAAAATCAAAAGAGAATTTAACCTGATAATAGCAATTTAATCGAAAAATAGTTTGAAAATAGGCGTTTCTAACAACCATGTTCCTTCTCTGCATGATAGGGATTGTTTTTTATTTTATTAGGTTGGTTAAAAAAACACCATGTCATTTCCTACATATATAACTTTTATTTTAGAAAAAAAATATTTATATCACTATTGTAATTACTGATAAATATTGTATTATGAAAACATTAAATTGATTAAAATATTTTTAATTCATGTTTGATATTATAGATGTTTCCATAAATTACCTTTAGTATTATGGTGGTAAATTAAGTTTAACCGCTTCATTATGTATAACGCGAATAATATCTTGATTTACGGTGAATATAAATCGCAATGATGCGATTTCTACAACAGAATTGTTGTACAGTCGAACTTTGTTACCAGATAAAATTGGGCGACCATCTACGAAAATTGGTCGCTTGCCTTCAGAGGACAAGTAAAATTCACCGGTATTACGAAGTCTGTAATTTTAAAATACACGAAGAAATGGGATATTTATTCACTCGTACCTCGCCTAGTACACCGGCGTCACGTCACCCCTCCGAGTTCCCCCACTCCGACCGCAGTGTCGCGCGCAATGTTACAAACATTTCTTTCGTGTTTTACGAATAGTTATGATGGGAACTCCTTGTTTTTAACGTGGCCATTAATTTATATTTTAATACAACTATTTTTTACGTCCATGTTGAACCGACTCAAACATTAAACTCTTATCTCTGCATTATTTGGAAATAATCAATATCCTAGCTCGTTGCGCATGGTGAGGATAGACCGGCCGGTGCACTAGGCGGGGATTTCTGAATTTAATGCCGTGCACTAGGCGAGGTACGAGTGTATTAAGGTTAAAAAAAAATGTATTCCCGTAAATGTGTTGAAATTTTCCTGGACATTAAAATCGAAAAGCAGACAAGGTTTTTATTTAGCATAAAATTCGTTTTGCTGTAATAAGTCTAGAATTAAAAAAATTATACCTTAAAGTTCCTTGTCTTCGAGAAATTTTCCAAGCAGGACCTTCCAAGGACAAATCAACATCAACCACATGGCCTTTAGTTGTCCTTCCAATAGTAATCTGCAATTAAAAAACCATAGTTTGCCATTCGAAAATACTTTGGATATAAGAATCCATACTTCCCGCGACCTCATGAGATATCGGACCAAACGACCTCTTAACACCGCCAAAGTTTGGTTATCCAAATCAGCCGGTGTAACTCCAGTCACCGAATCAACCAACACATGCCATCGACCAATTTCGTTCTCTAAATGACGAATTTCATGCGCATTTTTACTGAAAATCAACACAAAATAACAACCGATGCTCTAAAAATGGCCAATCTAGTTTAAATAAATAGACTGCATAAACAACAAAATTGGTTTTAAATATTTTATACCGTTGCGCGATTCGAAGCTCTTTATCTAAAACCTCATCGGGTGGTTCTTGCAAGTCGGAATCTTGAATCGCGTCTTCAGTATCGTGAAATGCTAGCACGGCCGGGTGGTCGGTGCTGGGTAGAGGGGCGATACTTTGATCAGGGAGTAAATGGTACATTCGCAATGTTAACCAGTGACGCTGTAATGATTTGGGGCTACGCGACGGGTAGAACACATCGGGATGCTTGCTCAACAGTTCTTCGAAAGATGATAATGGAACGGGCGAACATTGCTAAATAAATAAGCACTAAAAATTAAACACTTCATATGTACAAAATTAATAAATTATAATTGGTACTGGAATCATAATACTTGCATTAGTAAAAAAAAAAAAATAGTACTTTTCAATTTATGTATCAAACTTTGGTATTGTTTTTACAAGATAATACGTGTTTTAACAAGGAATTATGGTGCGCTTCTGAGCCAGTCTATAGGTTATATATATATATATTTTTGGATTCAGGGCGATGAGACAAACACTTTTTGTTAATGACATATTTTGATCCGAGAATGCTACAGACACACGACCGAATATTTTAGCTTCATTGGTACTTCGTACGGCGAACTAAAAATATCTATATATATTTAATGAAAACTACGTAAAAGAAAGTCCCGCGTTGGCCACAACCCATTTTTAGCTCGCCGTACGTAGTACCGAAGAAGCTTAAGCATTCGGTCGTGTGTCTGTAGCATTCTCGGATCAAAAAATTTCATTAAAAAAAAGTGTTAGTCTCGTCGTCCTGAATCCAAAAATGTATATAACTGGATGTTAGTCGTCGCTCGTCAGACCAAATTTGTGCCCTCTACTCCTCTGAAGGTACCGGAGCGATTCACACCAAATTTGGTACACATATTATTTGGCATCCCATTTGAATCCGCTCGCAGTATAAATCCAGTCGCCTGTATACTTCTCGAGTTATAAGGCCCCAAAATTTGGAGCTCCCCTTAATACTGCCCTTAGAAAAATAATTAAAACACTCAAAATTGCTACTAAAAATTCTAAGATATTTTATGTCTACAATATTTTTCATATTGTTAACCCAAAGCCCGAAATAAATAATTAAATATTATAATTTTGAATTTAAAAATATGCACTAAAATTTTATTTTCATCAATATAATCTAAAATTAAATGTAAGACTTTTTATACCTATAAAATATTTTCAAATTGTTAACCAAAAGGCCATAATAATTAAAAACCACTGCTCGCAACGCATATATTTTACCTAAGGGCGAGCTCTACGCGTTGGTGCGTTTTACGCGTACCAAATCTTGTTATACTTAATTTTATAATAAAACAAGAAATTATAAAGTAGTTAAAATTTGACAAATATTCAAACATATTTGCAGGTGAAATATTAACAAATATGTAGTATTTAAATTATATATAATTAGTCCGGATTTGCTGAATTCTACAGTATTGTCCAAATGGAATATATCTTTATTATTATTATTAATCTTTAATTGATTGTGAATATATTTTGGCAATTTTCGTAACTTTTCTACTAATTAATACCTCTAACATTTGATCCATGATTAACTGGTACATCACACGCTATGTCTGATTTTTGAACATTAAATTTCTTATCGAATTTCAAATAGTTTTAAATTCGAATTTAATATGTCATATTTCAGTAATTGACAGCACTAACATATAAACACGTGATATCGAAAGTAATTTTATGTTTACTTCAAGTAGGCAGTGTCACATTGACAGTTTACGAATAAAATTTGTTAATGGAGAAAATAAATAAAATGTATTACGTTGCTGTTAGTTGAACACACTTACAGACTTAATACCCGACAATAGTTGTTCTTCTTGAGCGGACCAAAGGGCCTTATCTTGGACAGCAGCAATCATATCTGGATGCAAATTGCGCATAGCGGCAACCGCGACCCTCGAAACAGCCTGATCGTACAGCAACGCATACCAGCGTTGTTGCAACTCTTGGACCGTAAAACGGCACGAAAATTTCGTGCCTAAATGAACAGTTTTCAAATCGTTTGTCTGAAATTATGTACACAATATTCATATATTCTCCGCGAGAAGAGAGCCAAATATCCTCCCTACTTGTTGTACACCGATGATTAGTGCCAAATCATCGGTCGGCTTCCAGCGACCCAAGTCTTTTGTTGAAATGTGACTGTGTTGTCGACTCTTTTTGCCTCGCCGCGACGAACTCGACACACTTTTGCCCACGTGTCGACGTTTCTGCTCGACGGGTACCACCGTTGGCAACGGGGCAATTACACTGGTCGATGGACTCGGACTCAACGCCACAGGAAGCTCTGCATGCGTAGCGTTGATGGAATGTGTACGAGTTCGGGCATTCTTCAAGAATATATTCTTTTATGTTATCAATTAAGGTAAAAGGGCTTCTACAGCAATTTTGTATACAAAAAAGTGAAATAGTGTAGTTTATAAACGATAAAAGTGAAATAAGTGAACGAAAAAGAATAAAAAAGTGAATAAAATATTCATTTTGTCGACGCCATTTTGTTTTTGGACCAATTTTGAGGCCAGATTCGTAATCTGCGACCCCAAAAACCTTGTGTTATCATATTTTAGGCGATTAAATAAATAAAAGAGTTATACATATTTTAATTAAGAGTGTATTAAATAAAGCTGGAGTGACATGCACTCGACTTTCTTTTACATACTTTTTACTAGAGTAAATCAAAATATTGACCGGCACTAATCATAATATGATTGATTAAACTATGTGCAAATACATGGCAACATAAAGAAGATATTTAAGATTTTCCGTAGCAGTTTTCTCGTAACTGGTACATTTTTTGAAAAAATGACTGCACTTAAAGGGTTTCCACAGCAATTTTGTATACAAAATAGTGTAGTTTTTAAGGGATAAAAGTGAAATAAATGACTAAAAATTAAAAAAAGTGAATAATAGTGAAAAAAATAATCATTTTGCAGACGCCATTTTGTTTTTAGACCGATTTTGAGGCCACAAAAACTTTGTGTTATCAAAACTGTCTTATCTAAACTGGTACATTTTTTGAAGAAACATTTAAATAAAAAATGGTCTGAAATATAAATATCTATCATTATGAATATAATTATTTTTGCCTTAATGCAGCCGTTCTCGTGATATTGGAAATAGAACAAAAAATGCATAGAGTAAACATGCACTTCTGGTTTTTTAAGTTTAAAGTTTCACAATTTAACGTTTGTCAGTATTTGCTTTATGTAAAAATCGGTTTTGATTCAACGAAATTAGAAAATTGACGAATTTTTAGCGTCTTTAATACTGTTCATACATTTATGACATGATTATAGTGAATAAAATTTTAATATAGTGATCGATTTCGGAAAAAGTGAATAAAAATTCGAACCGAAATTCGATGCGTAATTGCATAAACAATGAACAAGTGGATATAGTTTGCTCCTACTACAATTTTACTATCTCGAAAACGGCACGACTAATAAAAATATAATAAATATATAATATATATATAAATATATCTAGGATTCGCGTTACAAAGTACTTTCAATTTCCTTACCTTAATATTAGAAGTTTGACTGTATTCGACCAATTCATCATCAAATCGCCGTCGTTTAATTGAACGAGATGAACTGAATTTTATTTTAAAAAACAGTTAAAAATATAAATAATCAATGTTTATATATATATATATTTTAAATAAGTCATACCTACGACGTTTAGTACTATCCTGACCTAGGTCAGTCGCATTTAAGATTATATTCGACCGATCACCACTATTTGTAAGTGCCGTAGATGTAGAGGAAAATGATGAAAATGCGGAATGTTCCATAATTATTAGATATTAATCGTTTAAAATTATCTCTGTACTTAATTAATTAATGCGGTAGTGTACATATGACAGTTTCTTATTTACGTATTGAGTGCCGCCATTTTGAAATTGGTAAGTTCACAGTTTTATTTTCATAATATAAAATAAAAATTATATACGATTTATTTGTTTTAAATAATATAATTCACACTAAAAGAAATACTAAACAACTATTCTTTATAAAATGATGCATTTTCTAAAGTGTATATGTAAAAATAACATAATAAAGGCAACTTTGGTTTAAATATTTATTACAAAGTTATCAGCAATATAAAATATTTGTGTCGCGTGTTTAAATCAAAATTATAATATTATACATTATGAATTTGGTGAACACTTCGTTAATGGACTACAAAAGTGATGACGCGTAATTGTGCGGGAAATTAGGATGCGGTCGCCGCCATTTTCGTTTCTTATGGGATTTAACATAGAGGTGAAGTTTGCATGTTTGTACCGTTCTTATTGTAAAGCTGGTGGGTATGAGTTATTTTTTTTAAAATAGGCTCAAGCTTCAACTCCAGATTCATGTATTTAAAGTAGGGCGACCATAACTAATTAGTTTGTAATTAAAGAATAGCGACATTATGGGAAAATAGCATTTAGTGTTGCCGAAAAGTGCTTGCATATTCGCGATAGATGGCACGCGTGAAACCCTTATCCGGCCTTGTGATTGGCTGCCTCGAACTGTCAGTTCATTTTCATTTACAATATTAATTAAAACACAGTTTTTAGCCATATCTATCAACATTATTCAACATATATTTTAATATAATTTAATACGTAAAGATCCAAAAGGTTATTTAAGATATTTTATTGAAATCAGGGAAATTATGTCAAAAATTATGATTATTGACATAATTTTTGACATAATTTCCCATAAGAAACGAAAATGGCGGCGACCGCATCCTAATTTCCCGCACAATTACGCGTCATCACTTTTGTAGTCCATTGTGTTCCCAACCTTAGGACTAGTAATAGTGCCAACCTACTAATTCAAATTTACAGTAATAACCAGAGCTTAATAGTTGGTAAGACTGTTAAAAATCCGGGGAACCCCACTCAAAAGTGTTCCTGTTATGTGTCAATTCATCTAAAGTTATTTTAACATTATCTGCTCAGTTTCAAGTGATTTAAACACGTTTTAATACGAAGTTAAGCATCTCAAATTGTAAAATGGTATGTTACTAATATTTTATTAAACATTAGTTGCTCTAAATTTAAACAATCTGCAGGCAGACCAAAAAATATTAAGCACGCCTGAAGAGGAGGCCTACAAATTACAAGAATTTTATTTCGAAGTTTTCGGCGATAGAGACTGGAATGAATATAAATATAAAGAACATAGTTTCCTTAAACGAAATATCGGGTATGCTATTTTTGGTGAGCCTGATGATATTGGAAACGAAAATATATTTGATTCAGAATCTGGTTATAATAAAAAACAATGTAACGCCATTAACGAAATTTACGATGTTATTTTGAAAAATAGTAAGTATATACGTAAATATACGTTGTACTTTCTTTTGTCTAAAAAATAGTTTTGATTTACTGGAAATTGATACTACAGTGTAATCGCGATTTTGTGAACTAATTTTGTTCACCTTTTCGAAGTTAGGAAAGATTAGTAAATTAATGAAATTGGACGTTTATTTTAAAGTAACATTAATGCTAATACAACTCAAAATTGCAAATAAATACTGACATTTTTTATTGAACTGGCATGAAAAAAAAAATCTTTATTGTGGTTTTTTTTTTTGATATTTGTAATAATGTGTTAAATTATATGTAACTTCAGAAAGCTGAAATATTCAACTTCATTTCTGTTTTATAACTAATGCATACACAATCATGAAACATATGAAGTACATATGTATTTAGGTGATTCCCTTATTATGACATCATCAGGTAAAAATTTTTAGCAAAGCGATAAAATTTTTATAATAAATATATTATCATGAATCGTTCAAAGATCTAATCTAATATTCAATAAGTTGCAATTCATATGAATTATCTAAAGTTTCACTCATTTATCGGTGCTAGTAATACACGATTAAAATTATCTGGAGTGGCCTGCACTCGACTTTCTTTTACGCAGTTTTTACTGCATATATATATATATATATATATATATATATATATATATATATATATATATATTAAAAACAAGCAGTCAAACTAACCAATACTCTACAAAAATATCCTGAAATGTCATTCATCTAATTGAGTCTATTTTGTTTTCCTGTCAAAGGCGTAGATGATTTATTAAGCTACATGCGAATCCATAACAACGTAAACAAGATATTTATAATGTTTCGTAGCATTTTTCTCACAACTGGCACATTTTTTGAAGAAATTTTTCAAATAAAAGTTGTGCGAAATATTAATATGTTTCATTATGAACATAACTATATCTTTTCAAAAATAAGAGGTGCACATCTAGGGCATATACAAGTCTTAAGTTTGAAGTTTCATAATTTTACGTTCGACAGTTTTGGCTCTAGAGCGTTCACAGACACACACACACACACAGACAGACAGACAGATGTCATTCCGAAAATAATCACATTCGATTCAGGGAAGGTCAAAACGTGTATATCCGTTGATATATCGAGTTCGTAATTTTTCATGATTACAATACTTATTATTTCGTAAGAGAAAGTAAAAATTAAAAACTGGAGTAGCCTTCATCCGATTTTCTTGTACTTTCACTATCTAAATTTATAATAATGCTTTGTTTTCTTTTAAATTCACCTTACGATTGCTATGACACAATATCAATATTTATTGTAACTAAGGAAACGTAAATGTAAACTTAACCATTTTCAAAACCGATATTTGAGTAAATGGTAAAAATAAACAAAAGTTGCCCGAAATTTCAGTCTAACTTTTATAAAAATCACTTTTTCGAGATATACTAAAAGTACTTGCTACTTTTAGTATATCTCGAAACAATTACGTCTGGCTAAGATATTTTCAAGAATAAGTGGTTTCATTCCGGGACATATACAAGTCTTAATTTTATAGTTTCGTATTTGCTCTAGAGTGCACACACACAGACATCATTCCGAAAATAGATTCGATTCTGGGATGGCCAAAAATGTATTTTCGTTAAAAACTCCAGTTTGAAATATTTATGATTACAATACTTCCTTTTAACCTTAATCAAAGATTGTAAAAATATCAAAAGAAAAACAATTGACATAATATATGAGCTAGGCTGATATGAAAATTGGTCTAGTTTCTGCTTAGTATAATATTTGGATCTACTTTTTCTGTTTTATACTATCCAAGTTTTCATACTATTGTTTATTTGTATTACAAAATGTATTTGGTCGTACCGGGTATCCGATCGAGTACAAGATTGCTTACTGGCAGCTATATTACCCGATTGCAGTCGTAGTTACAATACTTCAAATTATTTTTAAACAAAAAAAAGTATAATGTAATTCAAGTTTTAATTACAAAAAAACACCAAAAACTGTAAAAATTCAATTTAGATTTCCATGAAACTTCTATTGTGCATATTCGCTACATATTGGTTTGTTGTATATCAAACAACAAGAAGAAAACTCTAATAACTGAACCAGTTTTCGTGATTCGAAAATGCCGAAATAGACTAGATAATTCAGGCAAAGATAATTGTAAAATTTATATTGACAGTCACGGAAGAGTTTACCAATCTTGGAGTTTATATTTGGAGAACAATAAACTTCCAAAATGTACCATGATGTACCCAAAAAATGGCAAGTATTCCGGAAATATCAATGGAGATCAGGTAATATTCATTCCGGTTAAGAGGAGCATACATTGTGTTAAAATTATATATACATAACGAATGAGTGACCTTCAATCGAATTTCTTATACGAGGGCAGTCCGACAAGTACTTAGCCTCACCGGCCTATGGCGCCACTGTCGCAAGAGACATAACCTACTGTGTTGTACATTATCTTAAACGGCTACTAGTCCGATTCGGCTGAAATTTTAACAGTAGCCGTCTAAGATAATGTACTACACAATAGGTTATGTCTCTTGCGACAGTGGCGCCATAGGCCGGTAGCCCTCATATATAGTTAGGTTTCACTATACTCATCTATATAATTGCTTTATTGTGTTTGAAATTCATCCTACCATATTGTTATGCAATAATTTGGGCATCGTAAATATAATATGTCTATTAAACAAAAGTTGCTAGAAATTTATGTTTAGACGTGAAAAAAATCGACAAGTAAACAGGCACTTCCGTTTAAATATTCTTTTCAAAAATCGAATAGTTTTTCCCCGGAATATACAAATCTTAAATTCCAAGTATCATTTTTATATTCAACGGTATTGGCTATAGAGCGTTCACACACAAACACATAAACGTCATTGAGAAAATAATCAAAATGGAGTCTAGGACCCTCAAAATAGATATTTCCATTAAAATTTCGAGGTCGATTCTTGTTGTCACAGTACTTTCACTTATATATTATGTATAAAAACATATAAAAATCTGTTTTAAACCAAATAAAATCGTAAAACATATTAAAATATCAGGTAACAGTAATCCTTGAGGAAAGACAATCGCCAGCATGTTGCATAGGCAACATAGTGTTGAAAAGAGCAGATAAAGCTGGTACTGTAGTCTCGGTTGCAACAACAGCTACATTTGTAGCTGCAATAATACCTGGAATAGTTGTAGCACCAGCTGTGTTAACTGGTGCAGCTTTAGGCGGAATAGGTGTTGGTCTTTATTCAGTGGGCAGGAGCATCAGTACTTTAGTGGACAGAGCAAAACATGATCAAGTAAAACATTTATTTAGAAAAGTGGTTGCATTATTTATTTAAAACAAAAATGTTTCCATAGAGTATTGGTTTAGACAATGCTGAATCACGTTGGTGTTGGTTGAACACAACTGTTGGGGTGTTAGGGGCAGGAACTTCGGCTGCAACTGGCTTATTAACAAGAGCGGCATCAAAAGGCACTGAGATCGGCAAGGTAAGATTATTATAGATTTATTCAAAAAATAAACATATATTAAATATATAAACGAGGGCTGTCCGACAAGTACTTAGCCTCACCGGCCTATGGCGCCACTGTCGCAAGAGACATTACCTATTGTGTAGTACATTATCTTAGACTCAGAGTTAACTTTTAGCGTTAGGAATTTCTGCTCTATAATAAAGTTTTCGAACGCAAAGGGTTGCAAATTTCAAATAAGATTTTTTTACCTTTATATTCCTCTAACTTTATAGTATCAACATTTGTTCTATAATGTGTCATAATCTTAAATATATTTGATTTTAGGCGGCCAAGATTGCATTTAATACTTTAACCACTGCCACTTTAATAGGCTCGGGAGTGAATATAGTACTTAGTGGCTACAATATTATTGATAAAATAATAAACGAAGAAAAGGTTACTCCTCTGGAGGTATTCCAGTTAGCCTCTTCAATGTTGTTCTTCCATAATTCAGTAACAACATTCCGAACT
Organism: Leistus spinibarbis; assembly: GCA_933228885.1. Taxonomy (NCBI): domain Eukaryota; kingdom Metazoa; phylum Arthropoda; class Insecta; order Coleoptera; family Carabidae; genus Leistus; species Leistus spinibarbis. The sequence goes on along the minus strand of OW121795.1, from coordinate 10,110,043 downwards.
GCCAGCACTATCATTTCCGAGACTCAAACTGCAACGTTGCACGATTATAATGAGTCTTTGCGTAGTAATAGACACAGGTACTTTAAGTTTTGTTTACGCTTTAAAATCTGATTTGCACTGTTTATTATTTTTATATATATATATATATATATATATATATATATATATATATATATATATATACAAAGCTTCTACAAAGCATCATATTTCTAGAAAAATATTCAAAAAGGCACAACTTGAAGCCAGACGTTTGCGTGGTGAAACAGCGGGAAACGCCGAAATAATCTCTGGCATGCAAAATATCAACGACCCCGATAATTTCTTTGCGGGTTTAGCGCGCATGAATAAAGAATTTAATCGAAATGGCGCCCGTTACACAATCACAGGCGATGGTAGAGTCCAGATAAACAGCAATTACATTGTTGATCCAATGGAGTTTGCCACAGTTGGTAAAGCTACTCGTGCTGGTATCTTAAAATCTCTACCACCTCGACAAACAACAGCGCCAGTACCAAAAGTTTCTGAATCAAAATTCGTTACGAATCAAAGTATCATAAAGAACATATCCGAAGAATTATTGAAACGGATCCCTAACTTAAATATGATGGTCGTAGATGTATTAAGAAGTCAGTTGGATCAAGATACAATTGCATTACTTCTTGAAAAATATTCGCAGGAAATAATTCAAATGTTCTTTCGTGTTTTGGTGAATTTTTTGAACGAGATCAACGATTGCTTGAACGATTACAAGAAATTGTACCCATTCGTCTCTATTGGAGTTAGTGGTTTACAATTTATAATTGCGTATATTGAAAATGGTAGCGCCGAAGCCCAAATGATAGTTTCGACCTTTTTACGAGAAAATTTCAATCAAAATGAAATTAATCTAGACCTAATTCGAGATATGGCGGATTCATTTAGAGTTTGGTTGAAAAATAGAATTGATAGATTGACAACTCGAGTGATCGATCCTATTCCCGCAAATCTTTTTAAACAAAAAGTTCTTTGTAAAGTTTGTGCAGGCCATCATTATGCTCTTACATAAAAAAATATATGTTTGTTTTTCATTCAATATTTTTTAGCGGTTTTATTATGGACATGGATTTTCACATTAAATATGTTAGTATTCGACTTTTACTCTTTTCCAGTAATAATAATTTAGAACAGGTTTTAATATAGCCGCCAAAATATTTATTTAATTTTTCAAATTAATGCCAAGCAGACTTTAGCATTTTTGAATGGTGCTATATTGTTACAATGTATTTTATATAACAAGTGACAGAATTAAGGTAATGGGGCACACATATTTTAGAAATTAACAAAACATATCAATTCGCGGCCTTACAATTCTAAAACCACAGGGCCTAATCGTAAAACGTATAATTGCGATTGTAAGTGTATACCAAAATTAGAGGTTTCAAAAAAAAATTGACATAAGCAAAACTATAAAATATTTAATAAAAGGAATATTTGGTTAGGGATAATATAATATTTTAGTACACAAATTTCAATAAGAAATATATATATATATATAATTCTGTTTACAATTATTTATAAAATTTAATAATGTACAAGATTAATAAAGAAATAAAATGTGTAAATATTATTTCTTTTTTACTATATATCCAGCCTGTTCCATAACTTGTCTTGCAGCGTTGTTTATGTGACGAAATCTATCTGGTCCTAACTGTACTCCACCGTACCTTAGATTTAAACAAAAAAATATCTGGAGTGGTCTGCACTCGACTTTCTTTTACGCAGTTTTCACTAGATATATATATATATATATAACCAAAACCAGCTATCAAACTAACCAATACTCTACTGAAATATCCTGAAATGTTATTTATCTAATTGAGTCTATTTTGTTTTTCTGTCAAAATAGCAGATGATCCGATTTTATAAGCTACATGCGAATCCATGGCAACGTAAACAACATATTTATAATGTTTCGTAGCATTTTTCTCGCAACTGGTAAATTTTTTGAAGAAATGTTTCAAACAAAAGTTGTGCGAAATATTAATATTTTTCATTATGAACATAACTATATTTGGCGTAAATGTAGCCGTTCTAGTGATATTGGAGATAGAACAAAAAATGTATAGAGTAAACATACACTTCTGGTTTGAATATACTTTTCAAAAATAAGAAGTGCATATCTAGGGCATATACAAGTCTTAAGTTTGAAGTTTCATAATTTTTCATTCGACAGTTTTGGCTCTAGAGCATTCACACACACAGGCAGACAGACGTCATTCCGAAAATAGTCACATTCGATTCAGGGAAGGTCAAAACATGAGTATATCCGTTGATATATCGAGTTCGTAAATTTTTTGAAGAAATGTTTCAAACAAAAGTTGTGCGAAATATTAATATTTTTCATTATGAACATAACTATATTTGGCGTAAATGTAGCCGTTCTAGTGATATTGGAGATAGAACAAAAAATGTATAGAGTAAACATACACTTCTGGTTTGAATATACTTTTCAAAAATAAGAAGTGCATATCTAGGGCATATACAAGTCTTAAGTTTGAAGTTTCATAATTTTTCGTTCGACAGTTTTGGCTCTAGAGCATTCACACACACAGGCAGACAGACGTCATTCCGAAAATAGTCACATTCGATTCAGGGAAGGTCAAAACATGAGTATATCCGTTGAAATCTCGAGTTTGAGATTTTTCATGATTACAAGACTTACTTATTACTTCGTAAAAGAAAGTAAAAACAACAATAGTTACAAATTTTCGGTAATAAAGGATATGGAGCACATATATATATATAATATTTTAGTTATAATTAAGTATTTTAGATAAAATTAAATTAAAATTGGGTGGTAATCTCGATTATTTCACATGTAATGATGCTTATTTTTAGATTATATAAATTAGAAATATGACTAAATCAGAAATTTGTTTGGAAATGCTTTTTTTTTTTTTTTTGAATTAAATTAGGCAAATATAAAGGTGGCAAATGCAAATTCTGTGAAGAAACTTCTTATAAATTGTTCAAAATGTCCAGCAAATGCAAGGAAATGGACTACAAAAGTGATGACGCGTAATTGTGCGGGAAATTAGGATGCGGTCGCCGCCATTTTCGTTTCTTATGGGATTTAACATAGAGGTGAAGTTTGCATGTTTGTACCGTTCTTATTGTAAAGCTGGTGGGTATGAGTTATTTTTTTTAAAATAGGCTCAAGCTTCAACTCCAGATTCATGTATTTAAAGTAGGGCGACCATAACTAATTAGTTTGTAATTAAAGAATAGCGACATTATGGGAAAATAGCATTTAGTGTTGCCGAAAAGTGCTTGCATATTCGCGATAGATGGCACGCGTGAAACCCTTATCCGGCCTTGTGATTGGCTGCCTCGAACTGTCAGTTCATTTTCATTTACAATATTAATTAAAACACAGTTTTTAGCCATATCTATCAACATTATTCAACATATATTTTAATATAATTTAATACGTAAAGATCCAAAAGGTTATTTAAGATATTTTATTGAAATCAGGGAAATTATGTCAAAAATTATGATTATTGACATAATTTTTGACATAATTTCCCTGATTTCAATAAAATATCTTAAATAACCTTTTGGATCTTTACGTATTAAATTATATTAAAATATATGTTGAATAATGTTGATAGATATGGCTAAAAACTGTGTTTTAATTAATATTGTAAATGAAAATGAACTGACAGTTCGAGGCAGCCAATCACAAGGCCGGATAAGGGTTTCACGCGTGCCATCTATCGCGAATATGCAAGCACTTTTCGGCAACACTAAATGCTATTTTCCCATAATGTCGCTATTCTTTAATTACAAACTAATTAGTTATGGTCGCCCTACTTTAAATACATGAATCTGGAGTTGAAGCTTGAGCCTATTTTAAAAAAAATAACTCATACCCACCAGCTTTACAATAAGAACGGTACAAACATGCAAACTTCACCTCTATGTTAAATCCCATAAGAAACGAAAATGGCGGCGACCGCATCCTAATTTCCCGCACAATTACGCGTCATCACTTTTGTAGTCCATTATAAATATTGTTCATCAAATTTTGCATCATTAATTTACAATTAACTGAACGCAGCCTAAAGTAATTCCCGCCATAGATTCTAACCTATAACTTTACTAAAGGTGTCACATTTTTAGCAAAACTTTGTAAGTTATTTTATTAGAATTGAAATTCTCATTTACTTACCACCTAGACACAATAACTAAAACATTTGTAGCATCAACGATTTGAAGTAAATGCAATAGTCTTCGTCCTGCTTGCGTTTCACCGTCATCATTAAAATCCTGTAGAAAAATTGTTTGCACATTCAAACCAAAAAAAAAACACTTTCATATTTGTTTATACCTGTAAAATATTGCCTTTGTCCCCTTGTATTCTATACGCGGTCACATTATGAGTTGCATCCGCGATTTTCTTATTACGCATCAAATATTCAACAACATCACTAAAAAGTTTTTACCAGGCATTATTTATGCAATTACGTATCGGTTAATATATATTTTTATAAAATTCGTACGATACAATTTTTTTTTCGAACTTTGAATTTAAATTGTATAACACATTGTTTCTATTCGGGGTGGACTGTGTTTGAATAGCAAAAAATCTCGATTGCGAATATACGTGACGTCACTGACACCACTGCTTGTCCAATGACGTTACGAACCTTATTATAAATTAACTAGTTTAAACTTTTTAAACTTACTCTACATCTTTCAATGAATGTACATCAGCTACATGCCCCTGGAATATACTTTTTCTGTCTTGAATTGTTGAACCGTGTTGAATAACAGGTTCAGACATGTTTTTAACTTTGGTTGTGATTGGTTGCTCAATTAATTCAGTGGTTTCGAGGTTATTTTTCGAAAAAGTTCGCAATATCTCCCGTACTTTTTCAATCCATTGATAAAGCACGGCTTCCCCTATATTTTCTCTATAATTGTTTTAAATTTATTTAATCAACGTATATAACCTTATGTTATTGCGTGGAAGCCATTTTGAATTGTCCAACTTAACAAAATGGCTTCCATTCAAGATTTGGGTTATTGTGGGTAGTTTCCAGTAAGAGTACTGACTAAGTTAGACATTCTTAAGCACAAACATAAATATTATAAATAAAATTATTACAAATAAATATCGTCTAACGCCAGTGCAATCTCTTGCTTTTGCATACGACTTAGGCTAGGCGCGGATATCTGAATATCTGGCGGAGCCTGCGATGGGTATTCGGGCGATAATTTTATGTACGCCGTGATTTCATTACATGCTTCACAAATTTTTATGCTATACGAATAATTGCCGTCCTCTGTTTTCCAATCTGACCCATAAATTGAGCAGAGGGCCTCAATTTCGTCTGCCTTTAAAATGCAGCGTTAGAACCATTCTTACGAATGAAAATATAAATATTACTTGAGCAGCTACATTATCCATACTTGATTTTCACGAATATTTTCTCAAAATTCACATCCAGATGTTCAATTTTATGGGTTATATTTATGTCTAATTTATAAAGCCTGGTTTATACTTGTGCTACCTTTTAGGTCAATGCCATTTCGTAAAAACTATATTTTCCCAGTAATTATATATTAATTATGCAAAGTTTCTTTTCTGTTTTAATCCAATTTTACATCCATTTGAAATATAAAAATATTTTTAATTTAATTTTATCTCAAATTTAGTATAAATACAATAAAACTAAATAGGTTAAAAATAGTTTTATAAACTTAAATTAAATTTTCGGCAGGGTAAAATAGTTAAATATTATCTTGAAAAGGAAGTGTGATTATTTTATTATCATTTAGGACATATTCAAAAGTTTGTATTTAGTCTATTTGAATAGAACAAATCATGAATGTATGCTAAATTCCTAGCTTATATAAAGTTATTTAAAATTTAAATTAGACTTGGAATATTTAAAACTATGTAAAACCGAAAGATTTCACACAATTTTATTTGTTTAGAAAAAGATGCAAGTGTTAAAATGGAAAATCAAACGTTTAATAACGATCATTTTTATAAGTATTTTCTTGTATTTGTGGATACGTCCCCGAGAATTTACTTATAAAGATGAAGTACGCATTTCCAAAATGAATCCAAGCGAAGTGTGGGAATACGTCGCTGATTTTAGCAATATGATCAAACTAAACCCAACGATGTAAGTAATTTTTAATTATAATACAAATATAAATATTGAATGTATCGCGCTTGAAGAATTGACTTCTCCGTAATTTCTGAGACGGGGAATTATGAACATTGGCGCTATACGACAAAATATACGGAAGTTTTGTCGCATTGGCCATATTTAAAAAATGAAGCAACCGCCACATTTAGCGTACATGGCCACTGGAGGAAACATCAATATTTTATTAATTCTACACATACTACTTGTTTTATTGCTGGAATGTATTGTTGTAGGTTTATTTTTATTTTTTAAACATTGCGCTATTTATTAAACCATTTTTATTTTTTAGTGAATTCGAATAGCGAATTTAAATTTACGTTAATTAATAATATTAACGTGGGCGCTACTCCTGACACTCATTGTGAAGAAATTATTAATTATGAATGTCCTCTTTCGTTATATTATTTCTGTAGGAGAGAAATTGCTTTTCAACGTGATGCGATTATGAAGAATTTAAAACTACAGTTTAACAATGTTTAAACAATATGTTATAATCTTATTTTTATATAAAAATACGAAAAATATATTGTATACATGACGAATTATTGTATAAATCACTTTTATTACTATTTTTTATAATTTTGTATTTCCACACTTTGTTCTATTGAGCTTGTTAATTATCAAGTATCTAATAAAGTATATATTTATATATCCAACGAAGGAGCGCATTGGTTTTAATTCTTTCTTATATGTAATGTATAAAAGAAAGTATTGCGATCACAAAAAAATAGTACCCGAAAGTTTAATTGAAGAACACCAGATTAATAAATGTTATTTTTGTCTATTCCTTTCAAATTTATTTTTGTGAAATGAGAGCAAGCGTTGCTAAATAAAAATCCAACCTCTGCTCAAGGGGTTATACGCAGTCAGGAGGCCAATTTTTTAAGATTTTTTCCTGGATAGATATCTCAATTCATTAATGTAAAAATTTAAATGCATATTGTGGTAGCTATTAACTTTATATTGATATTTTTTATTTGTAAAAATGATTTTTGAAGCTGGCGCAGTCGTTCTCCGGGAGCTTCTCTAAAATAAGGGGATTTGCGGTGTGCATATATCTGGACTGGTACTTTTAAAATGAAAAAACAAACAGAAATTCGTTAATATAAGGTATTATCTGGTATTTAATCGAAGGAATAAGCAACATATTATTATTTTTACAAAATGGCGGCTTCTCAAACAAAATGGCTATTTTCGATAACAATTTTGGCCTTAAATTGTTTATAAAATGAAAACTATTTATCGGCGTGAAAAAACCTTCGATTAATCACAAAAAAATATATTTATTAAGCTTGTGTACAAATTTGAGAGTGATCGGTTCAACCGTTTCCGAAATATCTTGGCACACCGACTTTACAAACATAGTTTTGGGAGAAACGCGTTCAAAATTTCAAAAGCACTTAACACATAGTAAATATTTTTTCCAAATATGCGTGTAACTTCGAGAATATTCGTCGGATTGACATGAAATTTTCAGTGTATATACTTAAATATATGTACATTACGAAATGAAATTTAAAAACTGAGTATAACCCCTTAAAACAGCAGAAATACATCGTTAAAATGATACATTCCAACTAATGCTGAAATACTTCCGCGATCCCGTGGCTTGGACACGCTGATATAGGGTTATTAAAATAACAAACATATTTCGGTTTATGAGTAAAATACTTACTATATTATTGACACCCATATATAATAATATTTATATGGCAGCATATCACATATTGTTAAAAAAATAGAAATTTTATCAAAATACATTAATTTTTTCATTATATTACTCATAACATATATCAGTCTAGAGGTTATTGTCTTGATAAAAGAACAAGTTTATTGTGGAAAGACTAACGCATGCCACACACCATAAAATGACGAATAACACCCATAATACCCCTTGAAAAGGGCTCTTATACTTATTAATCGCCGCGCTCCCCAATTCTCTAACACAAGCCCGCCTCGCAAATAACACCAAAAACGCTGGTATCAAATACTGTATCGCTGAACCTGCATACGTTCCAGTAAACGACACCAAAGAATCGAGATTATGCGTCGCTAACGCAACTATAATCGGCGGAACTATAGCTAATGTCGGAAATATTAAATATCTCACAAACACATTATACCGATCCATTTGACTTGTGTCCAAAAACAATGTTTTAAGATTATTTTGCAATGTAATTGCGATTATAGGAAAATTTGTAGATAGTGTAAAAACTGGGAAAAGAGTCAAAAAATATTCAACAATTTTTGTTATAAAGCTAACATCTTCATCAGAAACTGGTATAAAGTTAAGTGTATATAAATCTTCAAGGTCACGAAATGCAAAAGCACCTGTTAACGCCATTACCAAATAAAACACACAAATCAATAAATAATCTAAACCTAATTGACGGACAACATGATTTTTCTCCGCGAACGGAGCTACAAGCCCTGGCAGTGAATGATGACACATGAAACTATAAACGCAAACCCCAATCAAATGGGGTACATGCGTGAAACTAGCTACAGGTGGATGCCCTTGCACCCCTAGTTTAAATATGGTGACAAGAGCTATGTTAATCATGATTAAAAATGCGCACCAACGCATCGTTGATGTTGCGACTTGCAAATATTTCGTTTTCGACAAATTAAAATAGGAAAACGGCCCAACAACGACAACAAACACCGCTAATATAACGCGATAAATATTCATTTGAGTCATTGAGGACGCATCCGAATGCTTCCAACAGGGCATTGTAGTGTTGCCCATTCGATTATCACAAATTAGGTCGCACATTGTGCGTCCGATCGCAGCTGCGTAAATCGCTAAATCACCGTATAAATAAACACATAACGCTAAATAAAATAAAAATTTGCCAGTTTTATTAAAGAAAAGTTGGGTCATTTCGCCTAATTCGACCCGCTGGTTCAGCGTGTAATAGCGCGAACGATTTGAGATAACCGGCGTTTCTTCTGTCGCCCCATCTGCGTCCGAATCCGAGGAGTCAATCACCTCGCTCTCCTTTAAAACAAATTTATATTAACAATAACATTTTAATATGTACAAAATTCAATTATTCTATGCACTTTGTCCATTTTACATGAAATATCCTAAAGACAAGATTAGAATTTTTATTCAAAATTGAATTACCCAAGACAAGTTATAACACATTAGACGCTTATCTAAAACGTATATAAGAGCAGCCATGTTGTAAACATGCGCATAAAAGGTGCGCAGTAGTATCGCCGCCATGACACTTGCCGATTCAATTCACCATTTCATTCATCTCACTCCTCAAAACTAATATCACTTTATCAAAACCAAAACTCACCCCATCGATTTTGTGCGATTGTATCCGTTTTATCTGTAAAATCGCGTTAGAACAAGCCATAACCTCAATAATAAATGTAACAGTTACGAATCCCATAAATGCCAACATGATTAGAATCAAAATACTCAATCCCCAGCCTGCTTTTGCGAAAACAGCTGGAAGCGTTAGGGCTCCAGTGCCGACAATTAAATTGTAAACGTAAATTAATCCAACCTTATTTTATAACAACAAAAAATCATTAATTTTTATTAAAATGCACATATTTTCGACATACCCATGATGAATATTGTTCATCTCTTATCTCCAAACTAGGCATTTTGTATATGTTGGACTTTACATTTGTTATTATTGGGAAACTAATAAAATAAATAATACGTTGACATTTTGTACGTTGATAGCTATAGGATTCATTTTGTGGTTGGCAACAATACAGGGATTCGAATAATGTGAAGTTAATTAATATTATCTAACTAATCATTTAAATTATATTCATGTTTCATTGTTTGTACGACAGTGAGGTCATGCGTTTTATATATATATACATATATATTTTTGATTTTGCTTAGTTTTACCGCGACTAGTATTACCAACCATTGTTATTTTTCACTAACATTAAACCGCATTTACACCGAGTTAATTAGTAATTAAGATTAGAAATTATAAATAATGATACAGTTTGATGTTTGAGAAACAAAACAGCAACAAAATGTACATATTAATTATAGATTTTGTTGCTGTGAATGCTTTCGTTTTCATAAAAAAAACAGCATTATTGTAATGGAGCTTCAAAAATGTTCTCTAAAATATAAACCCAATACTGAATATATTCATTCAGCGTCCTATATTAAAATATGTAATGATTATCCTAAATGTTGATTAAATAAAACAAAAAGAAAATGGTCTTGTGTGGTCGAACATTTTTTTTTATATATACCTCCCACCCCAGGCATACCGGGCCATTATTCGAAACTCTGGGTGGTCCATTTCTTGGATCTCTGTCCAATACTTTTAAACGTGTATTTCTATCGCTAGAGTTTCCCTGTTTTATACTAATGAACTATTGCAAATATGTACACGCGCAATATGTTTATAACTAAAGATTTAAAATTGATATTGTTTTGGCGGCAGTAAATATGAGTTCAAACTTTTGTTTTGAGCATAATAAAGAATAAATATGTTGTTTTAAGTAAAAACAAAAGTGTGGTGTTGTTTCAAAAATGATAATAAACAAAGCAACGGCGCTCCTATTTTGTTTCAAAGTGGGTTTAGCATTCGGTTTAAGCAACGCATTGCAAATAGAACCGACTAAACATGTTCAACCGAATGAGAACATAACGAAACTAGATACTATGGGAGCGGATTTGAGTTCAGGACCGAGATTAATTCACGAACAGACACAATGGTTCAGTGAATCCCAATCACATTCACACTACCACCAAAGACACCGTAACATCCCGAAAGTGAAACCGGTCCACTGTACGCGAGAAGCGAAATGTTTACAATTGAACTATAGTACGTGTTTGGGCGCAAAACTACCGTATACCTCAACGACGTTAGATTTAACCGATTTGAACAATCAGGAAGAAGTCCAGGAGAAATTGTATTTATATCAAGTTTTACGGAATATTCCGAAATGTTGGGCGGTTATTCAGCCGTTTTTGTGTTCACTGTACATGCCGAAATGTGAGAATGGCAAAGTGGATTTGCCCTCGAAAGAGATGTGTCGGATTATCTTAGGGCCGTGCCGCATTTTGAATAATACGGCACTGTTTTCAACTTTTACGAAATGTGAGAATGAGCGACTTTTTCCTCCGATGTGTAAAAACGATGTGCAAGAATCGAAATTCAATATTTCTGGCCAATGTTTGAAGCCTTTAGTTGCTACAGATTCTGCAAGATGGTTTTACGAAGGTAATTTTGTAACGTTAACAACTAACACTATCGTCGTATTAAGTACAAAAGAGCTAAAGCAAACGGTCTTTTGTGTAGCGAAAGTGTTTGTCTCGTCGCCTTGAATCCAAAAATATATATAACTTGGATGTTAGTCGTCGCTCGTAAGACCAAATTTGTGCCCTCTACTCCTCTGAAGGTACCGGATCAATTCACACCAAATTTGCTACACGTATTATTTAGCATCCCATTTGAATCCCCCCGCAGTTTAAATCCAATCGCCCGTATACTTCCCGAGTTATAGGCCCCCAAAATTTAGAGCCCCTCTTAATACTGCCCTTACAAAAATAATTAAAACACTCAAAAATTCTACTAAAAATTCTAAGATATTTTACTTCTACAAGATTTTTTCATATTGTTAACCCAAAGGCCATAAAAAATGATTAAATATAATTTTGAATTTTAAAATATGCAACAAAAAATTGTAAGACTTTTTATATCCATAATATTTTTTCAAATTGTTAACCAAAAGGCATATACTTGCATGTTAGTCGCTCGCTCGGTCGTTCATAAGACCAAATTTGTGCCCTTTTCTCTGAAGGTACCGGAGCGATGTACACCAAATTTACTAAACATATTTGGCATACAATTTGAATCCGCTCGCAGTTTAAATCCAATCACCCTAACACCTTAATACTGCCTTTATAAAAATAATTAAAACACCCAAAAGTTCTACAAAATATTTCTAAAATATTTTATATCTACAAGATTTTTTCGTATTGGTAACCCAAAGGTCATAAAAAATGATTAAAAATAATTATTTTGAATTTAAAAATTGCACCAAAATAATCTACAAAATATCTGGAGTGGCCTGCACTCCACTTTCTTTTGCACAGTTTTCACTAGATATAGATATATGTATATATATGTATCTATATCTAGTGAAAACTGCACAAAAGAAATATATATAAGCAATTCAAGCAGTCAAACTAACCAATACTCTACAGAATTATTCTGAAATGTCATTTATCTAATTGGGTCTATTTTGTTTTCCTTAGATAAATGACATTTTAGAATATTTCTGTAGAGTATTGGTTAATTTGACTGCTTGTTTTGGTTATATATATATATATATATATATATAAAACCAAAAATATCTGGAGTGGCCTGCACTCGACTTTCTTTTACGCAGTTTTCACTAACTATATATATATATATATATATATATATATATATATATATATAGTTAGTGAAAACTACGTAAAAGAAAGTCGAGTGCAGGCCACTCCAGATATTTTGAAATTGTTAATTAATTAGCCATAATAATTAAAAATTGTATTTTTTATTAATAAGCGCGTAATGGGATGGTGGAGTCTTCGGCTCGCATTGCATATATTATTTAAGGAGAGCTGAACGCATAGGTGCGTTGTGCCTAAGCTACTTTAAATATAAATCCTGTATAGTCATCGTTTGTAATAAAAATAATAAAACATATATATTTGTAGGTATCGACGGTTGCGGCTTGCAGTGTAAGGACCCATTATACACAGACAACGAGCATAATCAAATACACGAATTAGTCGTTTGGGGGGCAGGCATTTGTTTCATATTTAACGCATTCACCGTAATAACTTTCATGATTGATTGGAAAAACGCGAATCGCTATCCCGCCCTCGTAATTTTCTACATAAATTGTTGTTTTTTGGTGTCTTGTATCGGTTGGTTAGCCCAATTTTACGGGCCCGACTCCCGCGACGACATCGTTTGTCGAAAAGACGGTACATTGCGTATGTCCGAGCCTAGCGCAGGCGAGAATTTATCTTGTGTTATCGTTTTTGTATTAGTTTATTATTTTTCGATGGCTGGCATGGTTTGGTTTGTTGTTTTAACGTATGCGGGAAATTTAAGTATTCAAGCGTTAGGGAAAATTCAGGAACGAATTGACAAGAAACGGGCTTACTTTCATTTGGTCGCTTGGTCGCTGCCGTTGGTCTTAACGATTACGACAATGGCGCTAGGTGAGATTGATGGTGATAGTATTTCGGGTATTTGTTTTGTTGGGTATGTTAACTCGGCGGCGAGAGGGGGGCTACTTTTGGGTCCATTGGGCGGTGTTCTAATTGTTGGTGGATATTTTCTTACCAGAGGTAAATATACATAAATTTAGCAACAAATAAAATGTAACACAAAGTATTATGTTATTTTAATTCGGTTCAAATAAAATTATGTTCTTTATGTCTTACTAAGTGCAAGGAATCTAGCAGTAAGTATTTAATATATATATACACTCGTATCTCGCCTAGTACACCGGCGTCACGTCACCCCTCCGAGTTCCCCCACTCCGACCGTAGTGTCGCGCGCAATGTTACAAATATTTCTTTCGTGTTTTACGAATAGTTATGATGGGAACTCCTTGTTTTTAACGTGGCCATTAATTTATATTTTAATAGAACTATTTTTTACGTCCATGTTGAACCGACTCAATCATTAAACTCTTATCTCTGCATTATTTGGAAATATCAATATCCTAGTTTGTTGCGCGTGGTGGGAATAGACCGGCCTCTCCTCAGCCGGTGCACTAGGCGGGGATTACTGAATTTAATGCCGTGCACTAGGCGAGGTAGAGTGTATATTAAAATTTCGGATTATCGTTTTTTTAAATTATGGTATAACTATCGAATCTTACAATATAAATGGTATAAGTGCACCTACATGAAAATATTTTTATATTGTAGGTCTTATAACATTAATTAAATTAAAAATTGGAAGCCGCGAAATAATTTCTCCGAGGGCAAGTCGTAAAATACGATCGACGATCGTTCGAATGGGTCTGTTTTTTCTAATGACATTAGTTTTTGGAATTACAACATTCGTATGCCATATATACAATTTTCTACACAAAGGAGAATGGGAAGCTAGTTTACGGACATATATATTGTATGTTATACTTATTTAAATTGTTTGGGCTTATTAAAACCATTATGCAATCATTTTATAATTTGTAGATGTCGATTAACAAAAACGCAAAACGATTGGGTTGATTGTAAACAAGATAACAGGCCAAGTGTAGCTATGTTACAACTGCATATTTTAGCACTATTCGCTGCCGGAATAGCGATGTCTTCTTGGGTGTGGACTTATTCGACTATAGAAGCTTGGATTAGGTTTATAAGAAGGTAATACATCCACTTTTGGGAACAATCTGCAGTTTTCATTTAGACCAAATTTAATTACTATTTTTTTTGTTTTTAAATTACAGAAAATTTGATTGTGAAGTTGAAGAACCGATTAAACTACAAAAGCACAAAGTAATCGCTAAAGCTTTCGCTAAGCGCAAAGTCCTTTACAACGCCGGCCGTCTATCAATCACATTCCACAACACCCACACAGACCCCGTGGGCTTAAACTTCGACCTAAACTCAGTCGCAAGTAACGACTTAAGCTCGACTTGGGCCGCAGCTTTGCCCAAACTCGTAAACCGGCGTGGCGCCTTAACAGGTGCTGCAACCGGCTCCGTTTCAAGTCAACGTCGAAATTCCATGGATTCTGAAATCAGTTTTAGCGTACGTCGAGTTTCGGTCGAATCACGGCGTAACTCTATCGATAGTCAACTTAGTGTACAAATTGCTGAATTAAAAGCGACACGTAAAGTGAATTCGGGGCGGCGACATCGGAACAGGCGCCGTCGGCGAGATTTCTCGAGTAGACGAAGCAAAAATGGGCCCCTATTTTCGCGACGCGAGAGTTCTACTTCTTTAGATAGTCAATTAGGGGCACATTTATTAAACGCTTTAGCAATGGGTAACCCAGACGTTAAAGCGCTGGCGCCAAACTTGAAAAGACGTACCGCAAATGCCGGTTTAGATAGTCAACATATAAATAATTTGTTATCAAACGGTAAACTAGTGGTCCCATTTACAATTCCCGGTGAGAGTGAAATCAGTGAAGACGAAAATGTGTCTTTAACTATAAGCGAAAGTCGATTTAATTTAGTAGTAAGCGGTCAAACTAACGAAATGGTGGTAAAATCATTGCGAAAAGGGTTAAATATAACTGAATTATCAACCGAAACTGAAACAGAACCAAAAAAATCTGATTTACGGCGTTCGTATTCAAGATCCGGCAGAGACTCGCGCACTAGCCGAAAAAGTTTCAGGAAAGAACGGCGGAAAAGTAAAATAGAAAAACGTAAATCAAATCGTTATGAAACCGATGAAGAAAGTTATAAACACATAAAAAAACAATCGGATGATAATTCTTCGCTGACGTCGTTTTGTCCTGAATTATCTAACATAGCAGTACAATCGTCGTTGAATTCGGGTTTATCTGTTGGAAACAACGAGAAAAACCGTTCGAGCAAACAAAGCAAAACTAGTATAGACGTCGGTGTACAAGCGAATGCACGTGAAATCGCTACGCAAACGCAGTCGCCTTTCGATAATGAATTGAACGCGTTGAACCGAAGTATCGATGAGATTCGACACTCTGGCGCGAAATCGACTTGTTGCGTGAGCCAAGGAACGCAAATGTCGCCGAAAAGTGTGCGATCTAGTCGGGATTCAGCGACGTCAATGCGAGAATCACCAACCGATAATGCTGAATTATTTTGTGAAGATATTGAACGGAATTTGGAAAAGAATAAGAAGAATAAGAAGAAATATAATAAGTCTGGACAAGGACATGAAATGGAATTGTTGAAGAAAAGCGGCAAAAGTAAAAAAACGACGGATATTTCGTATGAAAACGAAAAACTGTTAAATGATAAATATAATATTAAAATCTTAAAGAAGAAAACCTGACTAAATAATTTTCAATTATAATTTTCCATATTATCTATGGATTTGATATTGTTCAATAAAAAATACTCATATTTATACATGTGGACATTGCACTGATTTTTATATACAAAATAAATGATTAATAAAAAAAAATTGCATTACATTTCTGTGCCAATTTTCTAGATTTTTATATGCAGTTTAATTGCGCAAAGTATAAAACTTTCTAATACAAACTAATTATTATAATAAGATAATAAGGAATAATTGAATAAAAACACACTTGGTTGGTTTCAAAATTAATTTAATGTAACTTAATACGTATTTTGGCTTTTACACCATCGTCAGAAGTGTCGGAAAGAAGTAAACTGCAAGGTATATATACACACAAATAAATATAACAGGTATAAAGGTTAAAGCTAAAATTAACTTAAGTTACAATAGGGATAAATAACGGTAAAAGGATTAAATGAATGTTATGCATAACATTCATTTCAGTTTGTAATTAAATATTTGCGAAATAGTTCTGGATACTTGGCACTAACGGCACCATCGTACTAGGGTTTTGATTGGTTGCTCGTACTGAAGGTCAATTTGCCATTTTTAATTTTTCAATATCTTAACACATGAGAATCTTGCCTAATCTATCTTAGGTCATCAGCGTGTATTATAAGATTAACTCAGGATCACGCATTGAGCAGGGCCATTTTCATATTTCGCGGGTTGAAATAAACAAATGTAAAACCCATTTTTCAGTTAATTTCAATATTCCCAACGTAACCAAAAAATGTGTATTCTTGTAGCTACATATACTACAATCAGTTTAGTTAACCAATCAGAAGCCTTATATTCTGAATGATGGTCTTTAGAGGGTTATGAAATGCTTAATCAGTTAAAATGGGAGAAAGAATGCGTAATAGGTGCTTAGAAAATGGCCGGTAGAGTGCAGCAGATAGCGGCGCAGTGTTGATAAACTAGAAAAGCTGCGCATTTTAATCCAGCACTTCGTTGGGGCTAGTTATTCATGTTTTGACTTGTATTTAGTGCTCTAATGCATTGTAAACTCTAGTTTTGATTATTGAGCGGCGATTCTGAATGGTTATGTGTGCGATGTTTGAGATAAAGTATACTGTGGTGTAAATAAATTTGAAGCGATTGTGTGTGATATCAGTTTGTGTGTGCGTGGCCTTGTGGCGGTCAGAACCCAGTCACTCTCGGTGCTCACACCCTCTCCGTGTGCATTCCGATAGATCATCATTTTATCTAGTATTCGTGTGCAGTCACAGCAAAAAGATGCAAGCTATCAAGTGTGTGGTTGTTGGTGATGGGTAAGTTGGCCTATTCATTTAAACTGTCCCCTCGTCGAATATGTCAAAATCTTTTTATAGTTCACTATGACGTCATCGCGAATTGACATACGTTTGTGTATCACTGAGGCAATGCACAGCACAAGTGTATTGTAAAGTGTGTCGGTTCTTAGGTCGGAAACTTTATCACTTGTGGCTTTTAGGAGATCTTTGATTTTCTACAAATGTGTTGTTTTTGATTGGGTATACACGTAAATGGACTTGTTCTGTTGCTCATAATTAAAACTTTTAAACAAAATAGTCTGATACATATAGGTTTTTTTAAATGATGGGTGTAGCTTTTTCAATGAAAACAAATAACGAAGGCGTGAGTTTTGGGTAGTCAACTTCGTTTATTTTGTACATTTGCTTTTAATTAAAAGCGAAGTGAAGAAATATTTCTCATAATTAAGAATAATTACTTGCGTAAAGTTTTAATAGGTATTCATGTAATTGCACCCAAATTGGAAATTTAGCTAATATTATTTATCATGACTAAGCTAATTAAAATTGAACTTTTGGAGACATTTTTGAGCTTAATAAACAGGCTTATTAGAAACAAAATTGATAAATTACTAATTTATAGATTGTACGGGAAATGGAAATTAATGCAATAGCCCAGGAAATGTAGTAAATTATAGTTTACCCTGTAAACTATAATTTACTACATTTTACTTACTTTACAGTATAGCAACTCAGTTTAGGATTGTTCACAGCTAAAAATTAGTAATTAAGCTTAGAAATTATAAGTAATAATTCCAGTTTGTTGTATGACATACAAGGTTAACGTTCACAGCAACAAAATTTATCATATATTGTGTTGCTTGGAATGCTAACATTGCTTGTCATAATACAAACTAGATTATTATTTGTAATTTTCTAAGCTTAATTACTAATTGCTTTGCTGTGAACAATCCTTTTTGAATGAATTCGTTATGTCATTTTATTCTTGTATTTGTTTGGGCTATTGTTTCAGAAGTGGGATCGGTACTATGCAGTTCAGAAATAATACAGATTTACAAATATCACTATTACAATATAATTGTTCTCTTTTTAATAACCATTTATGTTTGTGGCAAATATAATTATGTGTATCACAACTATCCATATTATAAGTGTAATATGTAAACTAGAAGAGCTAAATTCGTTCGTGTGTCTGTAGCATTCTCGGATCAAAACATTTCCTTAACAAAAAGTTCTTGTTTCGTCGCTTTGAACCCAATAATTTATATATTTGGGTTAATAAATGTACTGGAATAATTTTAAACCATAAAAAATAGTAATAATTAATTTTAATATCTGCACTAATTATTTTATATTAGAAACTATAGCAATTATTTAATATAGAGTAGGAGTTTGCAGACATCGCATATGATTCTTATAAGGCGAGTTGAAGGCATAGGTGCTTGTACCTATAATTGTTTTATTTTTTGTAAAATATTCAGAATAATGAAGCGTACAGAGGGAAGAAAGAAGAAAAATACGAATGACATATTTCTAATAAGTTTCTATTCCTCTTCGAGGGTAGAATTTTATTCTGGTTTTGACGTCACATTTATGGCACAAATGATGCAATTAATTCTGTCAATTGCTAAACGATTGAGTTCAGGGACGACGGGGGACCAGTACATTAACAACTAACTTTGCCGTTTCATTATAGTCTTATTGTTAATAATAAATAATCCATCTTCTCGCGACTCACGAATTACTTTTTGGTCGGTTAGGAATATTTTCTACTGCACAAATGAAGCTGGAGTGCATTAATTAAAAATATTTTGTTAAAAGTTGCTGTGATTGCCAGCATTAATTGTAATTTTAATTACTTATTGGATCGCTGTGAATGAACTGTTATAAACTGCTATAACTATTTTTTTTTATAACATGGTTATTAATTAACAACTGTAGAATTCGTTAAATTAAATATAGAATTTAACTTTTCAGACTAAATGCACATGTAAAATGTGTAGTTATTTTAAGGGCACCATAAGTGCGTGTTTACATTGGTGATACTAACTGTATTATTACTGTAAACATTGTAAACTTCTAGACACTATAAAAACTGAACATTACCAATGAACAAGGCTTTTGTACTCTAATAGTTGGTTTCTATGTTATCAGTAACCAGAATCCGGTGTAAGTGTAGTTATCGCCTTGATGTCTCTTAGTATCAAATATGACAAGACCGGATCTAGGAAATAACAGCTGAGGAAAATCGGAATTCGGAAATACCCGATACCGAAATTTAATAGTATTTGAGTGTTCTGAGAAACGTAAGCGCTGAATTTCACCAAAATATAACGAAATTGACGAAAATTAAATCTTAAACCGTTGTGGATTCCAAATCATAATATAACCTATTCACAAACTCACCAACTCAGGTTATATCGCAGCTTACCCAAAACCAGCTATCAAACTAACCAATACTCTACAGAAATATCCTGAAATGTCATTAATCTAATTGAGTCTGTTTTCCTGTCAAAATAGCAGATGATCCGATTTTATAAGCTACATGCGAATCCATGGCAACGCGTAAACAAGATATTTATAATGTTTCCTAGCATTTTTCTCGCAACTGGTACATTTTTTGAAGAAATGTTTCAAACAAAAGTTGTGCGAAATATTAATCTCTTTCATTATTAACATAATTATTTTTGCCGTAAGTGTAGCCGTTCTAGTGATATTGGAGATAAAACAAAAAATGTATAAAGTAAACATGCGCACTACCGGTTTGAATATTCTTTTCAAAAATAGGAGGTGCACATCTAGGGCATATACAAGTCGTTAAGTTTGAAATTTCATAATTTTTCGTTCGACAGTTTTGGCCCTAGAGCGTTCACAGACACACACACAGACCGACAGACGTCATTCCGAAAATACAAATTGCGATTTGACAAAACTAAGACCATCATTCAAAATCAAGAATACCTATAACGTCGAAACTTGGTTACGGAATATCTGGGCATATGTTGCATAACAAAACACGTACCTACATATGGTTATTTACGGTTGCAGAAGCGTCTGATTTGAAAATATCTGAAAAATCCATTTCATAATATATAGAACTTCAGCAAAAACTGATATATCTGTCTATATCTCACTGTCGTTGGCGTCAACGACAAGAATTATGGTCAGCGCTATTCATTGGCCTCGAATTATCTTTAAAAATACCATAGGATGCGTAATTGCATAAAAACTACCAGGCAAATATACAATATATTTTTTAATACACTGTTTTGGAGATTTAACAATGTGTCCGAAATTATTCGACGGAATTACTTTGATTGTAGTATAAAAATAGCATAATTCTAATGGTTACATGAGTATTCGAAGTTGATAGGTGGCGCCTCCGACAGAAATAGTCCAGACTGGAGCGGCATTACTTCGAACTAGATATCTGAATACTAATGTAATGTAATACAAAATCGATTTAATACTTTTCTATGAAATAAAACACATCTTATCTCTATCGCACGTTTAAGGTAGAAAACATTGAACATACTTTTTATTACAAATACACGTTAGATAAAAGCACTAGATTATATGTTATCACACGAAAACTAATCTAAAAATTGATTCTGAGAATCTATAAACGAAATATCAATGTCGCGTTTTAATACACACACTGTTCATCAATATTAATGAAAAAAAATTCAAGTATTCCAATTTGCACACATGACTTATGGAAGTTTGACTATATTTATATATTGTATTAAAGCGTATTTATATTGACTCTGTCCCATTAATGAAATCTGGTTACGTTGTAAAATCAACAAAAGAGTAAACTAGTATTTTCAATGCTTTCTAAGCACGTACTTATCAAAAGTTTGTCTTGTTACAAGTAACTTATAGGATCAGTTAAAGTTCAAAATAAATTAGATTCCAAAAGTTTGTTTAGTGTTTCCTTACACAAGAACACCCCAAAGAAAACTATCGAATTGTTTTATATAACTTATTTTTTCGCTGTCAACCATTTCAATGTATAAAACGAAGAAAATCCCTGTTTCTGTTTTTGACTTAAAGTGTATCGCGTAAAATACATACGAGTTAATGCTGTGTTCAATGTTGATTCGTCTGCTTTGCAACAAGTAATTACCATGTAAATAGTTCGTGGTCATTCTTACAGCTCTTTATTATGGTTACATATCTTAAGATTCCAAGGTCGCGTTGGCAAGACCATGGAAACAAGCGATTTATAAATCGCGATTAATTCAACAAGTTGTTCGTTGGTTTTTTACTATACTTATACTTTCTAGCAATTTTTCTTTACAAAATAAAGCTGGACGAACTTGTTGGTGACGTCATGTCGAAAATAGTCGAATTCGATTTAGGAATAATCAAAATGTAGATAGTAAAAATTAAATATAAGGAAGTCGAGTGTTGGCCACTACAGATTTTTTGTTTTCTCCCTAATCACGGCAAATATTTGTATGTTACGTGTTTCCACACATTATAAATTATATTCACACTTTTATATCTTAAACATTTTATCTTGAACTCAACATGCAAACCTAGAATTACTTAATCTTCCTGTTATTACAAATTTAGTAAATTATTTTTCTTCATTTCAACCAATATATCAATATTATTAAAGGAGAGTTTATATTAATAAACATTGTTCATTTAAAATACATTATTGGAAATGAAATTAACCTATACATCAATACGTATTGTTTTGTTGAACTATTCAAAATTAAAATAGGTCATAAGAAGAATAATATATAATACTTTTACATAATGTCAATAATATTAAAGTTCATCTTTCATATTGAAAGAGTCTAAAATCAGAGAACACATTTGTGTATCCTGTAACTCATATTTTCAAAAAATTGGCCATTTTGAAGTGATAATATTAACTATGAATTAAAATAAATGGACGGAAACACGTATTTGCTCAAAATACATGCAAATTAGGCAATAATATGCACTTATTTCATATTAAATACTTAAAAATTGAATAATAACAACGTTACACCCCTTAAACTTAAGATTTATAATTCATTGTTTCCGTAACTCGTACGTCACTAATTCACATTGAAATACTGTTCTTGACGCTCACGTGTGGTTGCACTTATATTTATATTTGTTCTTTGGTCGGTCATTTGAACATAAATGCTTAATAGCGACATTCATAAACTTCAAATTAGAATAAATAAAACTTAATTTTATTAACTAACAATTATTTATATTTCTCATTGATATACAATATCAATATAATATAGCAGATGCCACTCTGTGTAAAGTACACAACACACTAAATACACTTCAAATCATCAAATTAATTGAAGATTTATCACAAATTTATTTTTGACATTTCATTCTGACGTTTGATTCGTTTTTGGCCTATTTCAAAGCAGACTGTACTTCAAAAGAGTAGAGATTGTTTTATTTCAGTATAAACTATTTGGTTATTTTTTATAACATTATTAGCAGTCGCCATGGCGCAGTGGTTAAGTGCCTTTCATCCTGGAGGTCGTGAGCTCGATCCCCGTCTATGCCAATTTGCATTTTTACAAGCGTTCTACACATACACACTCACTTACTCACATACATACAAACATTTCTGGGTAATTAATTTAAAAATGTGTAATCTATCAAGTAAGAAAACTATCATCGTGTTGGGAGAAGTCACCTTTGTGTTGTAAGTTTCCGAAATATCGTTTCTTATATAATCTATCGTTGGCTACGAATTTTATTAAATTCTGATTCCATTTAAAATTGTGTCATCTGTCAAGTAAGAAATATTATCTTGTTATATTTAACAAAAGAAATTCGTATTATCGCATTCACTTGACATAAGAGTTTCAAAAGATGTCATACAATTTACAAGAAATCGGAAATATGAATTGTAGTTCCGAAATATATATTTGTTGCTGTGGATTTCTTTATCAATGTGTAATGATATATTCTTGGAATAACCATGACTGTTGTATTTGTATTGTTCCTTGTTTTCCGTATAGTAATTACAGTCGAACAACTATTGATTGGCCATGTAATGGTTGCAATGTAATCATGATTTCTTGTTAAGTGTTTGTTTGTTTTGTTGTGTTCGAACAATGAAATTGCTACCAGTTTTGTTTTGGACTTTCAACAGAGATATAGACAAAATATTGGAAAAGCAAAAATATTTCCGTTTTCTTTTTCTTCTTCTGGTTATTTAAACGAAACATTCATTGTTTAAATATATATGTACCTACAATTTCAAATACATGTTTGTGTGCCCTTGTTGAAATTTGTGATGCACATGTGATGGTCTGCACGCCTGCGTTCCTAATTAAGTACGCATTAACGTTGATTGAAGGAAATCGCCAACAAGTTCTATATTTAAACTATGCAGAAGGCATCGTCAGTCTAACACTCCAGCAAATATAGATTATAATTTCTGTTTCGAATATTTTACGTTTTTATTGGGTTTTTTTAATTATCAAGAAATGACGTTGCGTATTAAAAATAAATATCTAAAAGGAACACAATTACAAACATTTTAATTAAAATATAATGTTCGATACTTGTATGCACTGAGCAGAAGATATATTCTCCGACACACAGTATACAACGTATGTTGTAGGCTGCAGAGTAAAATAGAGTTAAGAAAAAACAAGCTAGCTACAACGCACTTATGCGTCCAGCTCGCCTAATGAGTAATATATGCGATGCAAGTAGTGGTTTTCAATTATTATGGCCTTTTGGTTAACAATTTGAAAAAAATGTCTTACAATTTTTGTAGATTATTTTTGACTGCATATTTTAAAATTCAAAATTATATTATTTAATAATTGTTTATGGCCTTTGGGTTAAGAATATGAAAAAATCTTGTAGATATAAAATATCTTAGAATTTTTGGGTGTTTTAATTATTTTTGTAAGTGCAATATTAAGGGGGGCTCCAAATTTTGGAGCCCTATAACTCGGGAAGTATACTGGCGATTCGATTAAAACTGCGGGGGGATTCAAATAGGATGTTTTTTAAGGGAGGCTCTAAATTTTGGGGCCCTATATCTCGGGAAGTATACGGGCGATTGGACTCAAATGGGATGCCAAATAATATGTGTACCAAATTTGGTGTAATTCGCTCCGGTACCTTCAGAGGAGTATAGGGCACAAATTTGGTCATACGAGCGACGAATAACAACCAAGTATATAAGTTATATACATTTTTGGATTCAAGACGACGAGACAAACACTTTTTGATCCGATAATGCTACAGACACACGATCGAATGCTTCTTTGGTACTTGGAACAGCGAGCTAAAATAATTATGTTTTATTATTTTAGTGGACTCGGTCCAAATTTGGGATTTTAACTCGAATATATAAATGGGAGTAATTAAGAAAAATATATATTTGAATGTAATACACAAAATAATGCAATTTATCATATTTAATTATTTTGAAATCTGGTGGCCAAATTGGATCTATTTGATTTCTTCCGTTTGGATATGATATAAATTGCAAGTGTACACAGTAAATAGGTAAAAATGTTTACAAAAGTATAAAAAGATGACATAAATAATCGTGTAAGTAGAAGACACCTCCCAGGTTCTCGTAAAATAGTACACGTTCTAATATTAGATATTTCTTTGAATCTAAAATATATTTTAAAACGAGTTCATTCAAAAAATATTTCTGTAGATTTGTAAACATATGCTTTATTGTACATAAATTTATAAATACACAAATCTTGCATCATTTCATTCGTATGTGTTCAATAAAATGCGTTATGTGCTCCATTATTTTAGTTCTTGATTAAAACTGTTCAAGTTGGTGTAAGGAGTCTACGTAAGCAAGTTAAAATTAATGGAATTCTACACTATTTCCGAGGTTATTTCATTAAAATGGGTTAGCCCTATGCGGGCATATTCGCTTGATTTATCGTCATTAACGATTTCTTTTTTCTCTCGGCTTCTCGCTAACCAAACGCTTAATCAAGTCTCTCTCATTCAATTGGTTATCTATTGATTCTGAAATGGCCATGCCTATCTTTTTTCTTTGTTTACTAATATATATAGGGGTCGTTAGCCCTTCATTAATATGAATCAAAAGAAGACAGTTTTTGATTGGATATTTATTTGTGTGCAGTTTACTTCTTTCCGACACTTCTGACGGGGTCTAGTGCGCGCCTTTGTTTCTTTTATTTTGCATATGCATAATTCAAGCTCTCAAATCTTCTGAAAGCCGTCCGTCCGAATGTATAATAACTAATTTACTTTATCCTGCGTTGTCTGTTATATCTATCCTGACGTGTGAAACGGTGCATAGAACTGGAATTGTTTGACATAACCAAAAGGAATTATCTCACGGGGTTGTTACCCCTGCCTGGCTCATTCCCTTGCTGCCCCACTGAACTCTTGCATATACAAGCACTCTACTCTGTAGGTGGTGACGATCTATTTCTGTTCACTGGGGCAGAGAGCAGTCAGCAGTCGCTTACATTGCCCGAGTCTTCAAACAACACCAAAAGCAGTGGCGGTACATTTGTCAGCAGTTATTCCGATGATAGGGTTCATGACGTTTTGGTTTAATGGGCTGCTTTAATGTGTGCACTAACTGAATGGGTTGACAATTTACGATAAAATTTGTGTTGACGTTTGGAAAATATAGACTTTAATTTATGAGTTTTTTTTACAATGATTGGTATTGTTTATTATGGAAAAATAAATTTAAACTGTCAGTGAACACTTTCTGGCAGGTTCCCTATGGTTAGGGCTGGGCCGATACCCCGATACCCGATACTGTATCTAAATATTAGATAATTTATGAATTCTCAATATTTAGAATTAAATTTTACTATATTTGCACCAAAAAATCAATGAACGCATCTTGGAACATATTTTTAATTATGAAAATTGATCCTTATGAAGTAGACTACATTGTAGCATATACATTATCTTTCATATTTTAACTGTTCGTTCTACAGCAATAAAACTTTTAAAACTCTAAACATTAGACCTGTATAGGGCCCGGAAAAAACTCTCATATTTTTGAAAATATTATCTTAAACAAAAGTAGTGGTTAACCCTTGCTACTTTTGGAATAACGCGAAAACGGCATGAGTTAGAGAAAAATAAATATAATAAAAGTTGAGGATATAAAAATTTCTGGTAACTTTTGTTTGAAAAGTTTTTCCGAAAAATCTGTCATATACTTGAAAATCGCTTGTAAAAAAGACTTGTTAAATTTACGTTTCACCTAGTTACATTATATATTGACATTTTTTCAAAGCAATCGTAGCAATTTAAAATATCTGGAGTGGCGTGCACTCGACTTTCTTTTACGCAGTTTTCACTAGATATAGATATATGTATATATATATAACCAAAACAAGCTGTCTAACCAATACGCTACAGAAATATTCTGAAATGTCATTTATCTAATTGAGTCTATTTTGTTTTCCTGTCAAAATAACAGATGATCCGATTTTATAAGCTACATGCGAATCCATGGCAACGTAAACAACATATTTATAATGTTTCGTAGCATTTTTCTCGCAACTGGTACATTTTTTGAAGAAATATTTCAAACAAAAGTTGAGCGAAATATTAATATCTTTCATTATGAACATAACTATATTTGCCGTAAGTGTAGCCGTTCTAGTGATAGAACAAAAAATGTATAGAGTAAATATACACTTCCGGTTTGAATATTCTTTTCAACTATTCGTTCGAAATATTTCATGATTACAAGACTTACTTATTACTTCGTAATATATAGATAGTCACAGTATAAGACAGTCTAGTGAAGGCCACTCCAGCTTATTCAGTACAAAATCACGAGTCGTCTATGTATTTTCCCCTCTGGCAACTTTAACTGCATTAGCTACGTCTACGTCACAGATGAAGGCAACATTTTCCATATTTATAAGATTTACTGAAGGTTACAACGATGTTACATGGCTGTTGCAGATTCTACTTTCTTTGCTTGAATATTTACGTAATGCTCTGATTTAATTAAATCAGCGAAGTCAAATATTAAATTTACCCATCTATTTTATATTAGAGCGAATATAGGTTCATTCCAACTCCAAAGTTGCACTTTTTAAAAATAAATATTTCATAATTTAATAATATCAAATGAAAGAATTAGGTTGGAAAAAATGTGGGGTTTATTTAATTGTTAAATTTAATTGAGTTGTATAACATGAAATATGGGTTTATAGGCGTTTTGGTCCGTTTTTCTACAATTTCCTTCCTTCCTATCAAATTGATAATTAACTAAAGTAAATTAATTGGAAAAACCAGTCAAACTGAATCAAGCCCAAGTACTGGATAATATAGATAACAAAATTATTTTTATTAATTTATTTTGCATGATGAAGCAATACAACAATAACCTATGTTACATAATTGTCTATAAATAATAAAAGATATTTAACGTAGGTGTTAAAATACATATATACCAAACTAGTAATGTATTGTATAACTATTTTTGGCCCGTGCAACCTTATCATATGTGTATAGTTAATATAACATATGGCCACACTTGAAGTATATTACTGAAATAAAGTTATCTAAAAATAGTGCTGAATCAATATGACGAACTGTCAAATTATTAACTAGAATATATACGCAAGGCAATCGCACGAAATAACTTGTTCTAGAACAAAAATGTGTTCATGTTGTATGCAATTTTAAATTTCAATTATGCTATAGTGTTATTATATTAAAAAACAGATATATTACATGCACGAAACTGCTACATATACATATATGCATTTATAATATTGCTACTAGTATGGCGAAGTACTTTCGTAGTTAGTCTAAATGTATTGAAATAAATGTCAAAGTTCAGTTAAGGACCTTTTGCTTTAGGGCCACTTTTAATATGCCATGTTAAAAATAGAATTGTTATATTTATTATATAGCTCTATTAGTACAAATTGATTTTATATAACATTTCAAGTTTCTGTGACGTAAATGCAGGAACTCTTCTACGTTTGCTACTAGATGGCTCTGCCATTTGTCAAAGTAACTAGGACAAGAAAGGAAATTTGCTAGCTCGGTATTATGACTTATGAGGTTCTATGTTATACAAACACATTTTTGAGAACTGATTTAAAGTTGGTTTCAGCACAGTTATAAAAATACAATAAAACATTAATTCTAGATGTTCAAACATCTTAGTTTTCACTATATATATGCGTAACTAGGGTCACCCGTGGGCACCATGTGCCCATATGGTATCCAAATATAGGTCAGTTTTGACTGATGGCGAATTTTCACCTAATTTAATAATAATTACACAATTTTTCTTCAGTTTGTACGTTTGACTATAATAGTAATACAAATTTCCATATCGCAAATAATAATACTCCCCTTAAACCTTAAGATTTACAATTCAATGTTTCCGTAACTCGTATGTCACTAATTCACATTGAAATACTGTTTTTGACGCTCACGTGTGGTAGCACTTTTATTTATATTTGTTCTTTGGTCGGTCATTTTAACATAAATGCTTAATAGCGACATTCACAAACATCAAATTAGAATAAATAAAACTTAATTTTATTAACTAACAATTATTTATATTTCTCATTGACATACAATATCAATATAATATAGCAGATGCTCTCTGTGTAAAGTACACAACACACTAAATACACTTTAAATCATCAAATTAATTGAAGATTTATCACAAAAACTTTTTTGACATTTCATTCTGACGTTTGATTCGTTATTGTCTGTAAAGCAGACTGAACTTCAGAAGAGTAGTGATTGTTTTATTTCAGTATAAACTATTTGATTATTGTTTATAACATTATTAGCAGTTGCCCTGGCGCAGTGGTTAAGAGTTGCCTATATTGCCTAGATTGATTGTATTTTAAATTCATTGTACCAATGCCATGGAACAATATCAACTGTGTGGTAACTTGGGAAACGTAAATGTAATTAATTTTTTAGTTTATGGTGCATTTTTCAAAAGCAAAACAGTTTTCAAACAAAAGTTGCTAGAATTATATTTTTAACTTTTATAAGATGTGTAAATAGTACGAGTAAACAAGTACTTCCGATTGAAATACCCTTTACAAAAATAGCTTTTCTTCCCAGGGATATAGAAATTAAATTGAAAATATATTTTTATGTTTAACGCTATTGGTTGTATAATGTTCACAAACAGACATACATAGACGTTATTGTAAAAATAATCATAATGAATTCAGGGGTCCTAAAACGGATATTTTCATTAAAATATCTAGGGCAATTGTTATATACTTATATATTTATATACATTACGTACAAAAAAGTGATAAGTGATTCGGAGAATCAATTATGTTTGATGTTTACAATAATTGTAACATACCATCTACAATTTATAAACCAAGCCAACGATTTGTTGTTTTAAAACGATTACTACAAGAGCTGTTCGTAGATCATGTAGTATCTATATTATTGTGAGCACAACTCCTAAATTATTGAACCGATCGTAACCGATGAGACCTTGTTTTGTTCCTCCTGACGTGCAGATTTGCAATGAATGGTTAGCATTTTAAAATTTGTGCCTAGGAAAATGTTTAACTGTCTAAAGTAACTGCGTTGGTCTCGCGTTTACTTTGAACAGCCACTGCGACGCCGACTGATATGAATTTTGTTATTACAGCCCGACAGATAACTGCAGATAAAACAGAACAATGTGTATTACAGAGGCAACGTTGTTTATAAAGAGATTCTCTTATTTATTAATTTGAAGATCATCGGAGAAATTCACATTTTACAACATATTATAATCATATTTCAGTTATTATATGAAATGTAATATAGAAATGTAGCTAATTCATTAAAATTGTTCACAGAATATCTGTACCAAATTTGCTTCAAATTACGCAGGTACCTTCAAAGACATTGAGATTACAATTTTGGTCTTACGAATAAGTAATTATATGAGTTATATATATATATATATTTGGATTCAGGGCGACGAGACAAGAATTTATTGTTATCAGACAATGATATACGCTTGAATACTTTTAACTCTTCTGTACTTCGTACGGCGAGCTAGAAATTCAAATATATAATAAATGCGTCGTTAAAAACGTAATAAACAGTTTGGTTCAATAACTGAATGTATGTTTAATTTAAATGATATTGTTTTAATAGAAGGCGTATTTTTAGTCAGGAACAAATAGAATACAATTACAATGTACAATTTTGAACTGAAAGCCTCGTTGTAGTATGTACATTCATAATGCAGAAGTTATTAAAAATCTCATTACACAATGTCAAACGCATCTGACCTCAAATTTCTACTTGTATGACTCATACGTGAATAGAATGAATGAATCCAGAATTTGCTAGAAATATGCTTTCAAAAGAGTTGACAGGGCATTAAGCTTTATGTGACGGATAGAAAATAAAATAGAAACGATTACACTCGTATTCGTTATTTATTTATAAACATATAGCATATTCAAAAACTTCCCCCCATTTAGAAATACTATTACCAATATTGAGTAAACTTAAAGATATTTTCTTTTCTAGTGCCGTGGGTAAAACGTGCCTGCTTATCAGTTACACAACAAATGCCTTCCCCGGTGAATATATACCGACAGTATTTGACAATTATTCCGCCAATGTGATGGTAGATGGGAAACCAATCAATTTGGGCCTCTGGGATACAGCGGGACAAGAAGATTACGACAGATTGCGACCGCTATCATACCCACAGACCGATGTCTTTTTAATTTGTTTCTCGCTAGTTAACCCGGCGTCATTTGAAAACGTTCGAGCGAAGGTAAAACACACGAAAATACAGAAAATGTTTTGAATATTGCTAATTGTTTTTTGTGTTTTGTTATAGTGGTACCCTGAAGTCAGACACCACTGTCCGAGTACGCCGATCATTTTGGTCGGGACCAAACTGGATTTGCGTGAGGACAAAGACACTATTGAGAAACTAAAAGATAAGAAATTAGCACCAATCACCTATCCACAGGTAAATATTTTCACACGTTTCACAATTATTCGTTTTCCTTTGTGGGATCATATCTATACTCTACACTAACATTCGGATTAGGCAACTTATAGACAAGTATAGTATATATTCGATTCTACCACATACGTTGCCAATAAAACAATAAAGACAAACTAAGATTACTGACAAAATGCAAACTAAATATTTATATACAAATCGAATTTAATTTGACTTCAACTTTGTTTATCTAATTTTGTTTATGTGATAGGTTGCGTAAAATCTATTTTGGTTCAATGAAAATAATTTCCGCATTTTCAAGGTACACTCTTAAAATTGTGCAAATATTATGAAAAAGAATGTTTCAATGCAGTTTGCAGATTTTTAACGAAACAGTGGCTTTGCCAATAATAATTACGTTCATATCTGATGCTGAACTAATCATCAATCCTAATGTGCCAGACATGTGATATTTTATTTTTTTATTTTTTTTAGGGTTTGGCAATGGCGAAAGAAATCAGCGCGGTGAAATATTTAGAGTGCTCCGCGTTGACGCAAAAAGGGTTAAAAACCGTATTCGACGAGGCGATCCGCGCAGTTCTTTGCCCTGTTTTGCAAGTGAAACCCAAACGTAAGTGTGTGCTACTATAAAAGGTACTATCTTCCCCATTTCACACACACGCGCAATCATACACACACACAAAACACAAGAAATAATAAAAAAAAAAACGTCATTTAAACAATTTTTAAAAACAAAAATATGCGAGTGATAATGGACAACAGTGTGTTTTCTGTTGGTTTATAAATATAGATAAAAAGAAATCAAATAATAAAGTACTGCGCAGTATTTCTAGTAGTTGATGTTCAACTGTCATTAAAATTCATAAATGTATCATGGTGTCACAAAATGGCCGCTATACTTGTTGACAAGATGGCGGCCGGGATTTAAAGTAGACGTTTGACGATTGTCACTTTATAGTTATTAATACACATGAAATTGAACTTAAAATTAATAAATAAACATAATAAATGGAGGTTTTATGAAAATTTAAACAATAAATGTCATTTTTAAGATTAGGCATTGTTTTTAAGTTTAATTTCATGTTACCTAGTTGCATATTACAAGATTCAAAAT
Source organism: Leistus spinibarbis (assembly GCA_933228885.1). Taxonomy (NCBI): domain Eukaryota; kingdom Metazoa; phylum Arthropoda; class Insecta; order Coleoptera; family Carabidae; genus Leistus; species Leistus spinibarbis. Next base: position 10,077,486 of record OW121795.1, on the reverse strand, counting down.
GGTTAACATGTAATTATGTAATGCATACAACATGAAATTTGACTTTTGTAATTTTTATGAGAATTTAAACGATAAATGTCATTATATAAGGCTAGAAATACACCTTAAGTTTAATTTCATGTCGTTAAATGCCGAGTTAAAATGGCGGAACATTTTGTTTCAAGTCAGAATGATTAATTCGCATGAAATTTGACTTAAAACAATTAAATAAATATAATAAAAGTAATTTTTATGAACATAACGATAAATGTCATATTTTAAGGTTAGGATTTAGGTCTAATTTCATGTGTATCAATAAGTCATATGTCACAAAAAAATTGTGGTATTTTAGTGTATTTCTTTCAAAATACTTTTCAGTAATTGGAAAATGCAGCGATTATGTTTTGATGATTTTTCAGTGGTTTCACTAGATTTTTATTTCAGTATCCACTGAAATAATTACTATTGCCGCTGCTGGTTTATATTTTGGTTAATTGTTGGGGGATAACTGTCTTTAAATTGGTTAAAATTGTTGTAAATAATTTAATTATGTTTTAAAATTATCAATAATTATAGAACAATTACTGGTAGGTTTTGTTTTAATTCTATTTTTTTTATAATACTATTTACTTTAATTATATATTTTATTGTTAACTATCATAATTTTCTTTATTTTTGCTGATTTTTTTATTTTAATTATTTTTTGTAGTATTGTATGCCATTTTAATAAAGAAATAAACACATTTGGTGTACATATTTAAAAAGTGAAGAAAATTTTTAAAACACAGATAATTATTTTTCGTTATTGTGAAATTATTAATAATAATATTAAGCTTGTAAATAAAATTTGTAAATTTGCATTGAGTAAAACAAAATAATTGTAATCATTTCACTTATAAACTAATAAAAATCTATTATTGTAAAAGAAGTTTATGTAAAATAAATGTAGTGTTATTTGTAAACGACATTTCTAAAATTGCTTATATATTTTTTGAACTGATAGTACATTAAATGAGTGTAACACAAATTTTTTTCATATTTAATATAATTTTCATTATAAAAGCAAAACTTTAAAATTTGCAATATTGATAAAATCAGTGTTTTCAATTAACTATATATGATTAAACTTCCTAATGGATTGAGGCTTTGAGTACATATATGTTTTATTAATAATATAACTTTTGAATACAATTTTATTTGTAATAAAAAATCAAATAAAACAACAAACTGAAATAATATTTAAAAGTTTAAGTTTTAAGGATAAATATATGTATGCAGCGATTAGCCGTAAACTTTAAGATAACAAAATTATGAAAAAGTTTTATGTGACGCTCATTTTAAAATACCCAGTGACGACATTTTTGTGTCAAACATTTCAAAATGGCGGTTTTGTGGAACAACCATTAAAATGTTTTATAAAAACATTAATTTCTTTCGTTTGAACTATTTGTACAGAAAATTTAACATTTAAAATTTTCTTTTTTTGATTGTACATATAACTACTAAATTGTATAACTAAGAGAAAATGAGAAAAATTGTTGTGTAAAAAATAATAATATTGTTAACTATGGATATTTGCTCTGCTTATTGTATTCACTTAAAAAACAAAAATGAATTATATTAGAAACGTTTTTATTTACAAATTAATAAAATCAATAACAGAATAAATTGATTTATTTATTGGATAATATTCTATTTATTTTATCAAGTAAATTGGGCTTTAAGTCCAATTTACGTGACGATTTTTCAAGTGAATTAATTCAAATTATTTAACGGGATAATTGGCGTGACAATTAAATTCTTATTTCGGTATATTCAAATAATAAGCAAAGTTGGTAGACTGGTGGGGCAACTACAATATCCCTAGAAAGTTACCATATCCAAGGTCATTTTGCGCACGAGTTCAGTAACTGGAAAAATTGAAATTAATTTTATTTGGCCAAATTTTGTACATTCTACATGTTCACACCTTGAATAGATTCACTTGGAAACTCATGCTGTAAATCGGGCAATATTTTTTAAATGTGTTGTAAATTTTGGGAATTTTAGGGTATTTTATCTGTTATAAGGTAAGACCATACATTTAATCTTTTACTTTTAATTATTTTAATATCTCTTTATGTAGTTTTAATTAAGCCGTTGTCAAAGAATCGTTTATTAATTTTTTTTCACTGTTCCCCTCTATCTGCTTTGCTAATGTTTAGAGTGAATATTGTAGTATTTGCGCTTAATTTTAAGTGGAACTTAGTAATTTTTATATTCCTCTTGTAAAGAAAGAATAGAGATCTTGAAAATATTGGAGAAGGGAGGCTTTACTCTTGTCGATATTTCAGTATTTGCACTTTCAGAAATAATACATTGAAAATGAATGATATTAATGATTTTAACTGTGTTGGTTTGAAAACTTTTTTCAAAACAATTACTAGTATGCAAAACGTATTTGAAATTCATTACAGTTTTTATATAAACCATGCATCATATTCACAGTTTGAGAGAATCAGAAAGCTAAGATTTATACTTTAATATTATAGATTCCATAGCTGCCAAATATTCCATTTGAATTTTTAGTAGTGTTTTTAAGAAACTCACTACTGATATTTTACTATTTTGAATTTAAATATGATATATGTATAATGATCCAAATTGGATATAGCACAGTAGACGATATCCAGTAATGAATGTTCTCTGGGCATAATTTGAACAAGCAAATATCTTTCAACATTTCTCAAGTAAAAGATAAACTTTTCAAAAGCAATCATAAATACGCGGTTATCTATGTATGACCTTCCTGCTCTCCGTCGTGTATAATTTAAACAAATTTATAGTTTTGTGTCACTCAGTAGTGTATGTGATTGTGTTCAATGTACAGTTGACTTAATACAATTCGTCATGACTACGAAAATTAGCGTTGATTTACCCGATATCGAGGTAAGTTTGGAGCAATTTTACACTTATTATATCTACTATATATTACCGATAAATTTTCTAAAAATAAAATTATGTTATTCCACGAAACACAGCGCAAATGTGACATAATGTACATTGTTAATTACATTTAATTAATTTTGGTTGATATTTCCAGTTCAAATAACTGTCTAGTTTTATGCTTTGCCACAAAACAAATTTCATTTAGATCCTTTGGAGCACAAATGTGATATTTAGATTGCAAATTGATGTTAATTATTACTATTAATTATTTTCAGGTCACACGTCCTGTCATATTAAATATATTGTGTTATACTAGCTTATTTAATATTTATTAATGTTAGTGACACTATTTCGCACACAGAAATTATACTTTTGTGCTCCAAAGAACCGGAATTAAAATATGATTGATGTTTTTTAAATTATAATATTTTAATAGGATATATATATATATATATATATATATATATATATATATATATATATATAAATATATATATATATATATATATATATATATATATATATAAATATATATATATATATATATATATATATATATATATATATATATATATACATATATATATATATATATATATATATATATATATATTTAAGAACAATGAAGGGTATATATATATATATATATATATATATATATATATATATATATATATATATATATATATATATACATACATATTTGTAATTTCCCAAAAATGTGTATTAAATTTATACAAACATAAAATAAATTTTTATGCCATCTTTCCAAAAAAAATTGACAAGATTGATTATGTTCGGTTAAATCGTTTTAAAACAACTTTTAGAATTAATTATAAAATGAAGGTTAAACTTATACAAACGTGTTTTAATATAATATTCATTATAACATTTTAATTGTACCTTTTTTTAAAAATAACATTTTTATTACATTCTTGGAGAAGTCTAAAAGCAAGTATTGTAATCATGAATATTTTCGAATAACTCGAGATTTTCACGCAAATACACATCTTGACGATCCATGAATCGAATTCGAATATTTTCGGAATGATGTGTGTACGTGTGAACGCTCTAGAACCAAAAATTGTTAAAGACAAAATTATGAAACTTTGAACTTAAGACTTGTATATAACCCGAGGGTGCATGTCCTATTTTTGATAACAACTTTGTAACCAGAAGTAAAAGTTTACCCGTGCTACTTTTTGCATATCTCGAAAACAACATGAGTTAGAGAAAAAGTGAACTAACTTATGACGGCTATTTTAAAAACGGTTATTCAGTAAAAAATCATAAATATTATATTAAAATTATGCAATTTAAAACAATATAAATGTATAAGAAACAAAGACGTATTTAAATTTGATACTACACTTCAAAGATTCTTATCTCGATTTTATTATATAATTTTTATGCTAAAATAATCTTACATATAATTACAATAATATTTATTTGAAATAAACTGATTACTTATGATTTATTTTATTTATCAGTATGTTGTAACCTTAATATACATTTTTTTTTATTAGAATCTGCTTTCTTTGAACCCAAAAGTAAAGCACCATACATCATTTGTACCATCAGCTGCTACCAAACAAAATAAACAACATTGGAAACGAAACTTGGACAAAAAATGTGACGTATGTTCTAATTAATTAATTTAGAGATCTCTATTGGTGTCACATATGTTCTGATATGATATGGGTGTTAACTGATCTAATTGATTTTAATTTATTTTGGGATTATTAGATACAAATAAAACACTCAAAGCATGGATTATGATAACCACTTTGTTTAATTGCTATGAGAGATTATTAGATGTGTAAATTACACATTTATCTAAATTATTTTGATAATGTTTTTAAATTATGTAATCTAAAAAAATAAAAAATAATTGGGAATATGTTTAATGTTTAGGCATGTCCAAGTTTGGAAAATGACTTTTCCGATATTAAACCCACCACCTTGAGCGAGAGGGGGGCTTTAAGAGAAGCTGCAAGATGTTTGAAATGCGCGGATGCCCCTTGCCAAAAATCTTGCCCTACGCAACTAGATGTCAAGTCGTTTATTACAAGTATCGCTAATAAGGTAAGAATGTCGCGAAGCGACAAATATTCTCTTAAAATTACAGCCATATAAAGCAAAACTGAATCTTCTTGCCATTATTTGATTCAAATTTTTAATTAAAGTTATATACGGAATTATTCATTGCTAAAAATATGTATTTATTTATATTTATAAATATTTCAATAATTACTCGTATTTCCTGATGACGACTATTTATATCGGGAATGAATTATTTAGATATTCGATGTTGTAACGTTAATAAATATATTTCGATACAATCCGAATAAATTTACTTTACTTTAGAATTATTATGGGGCAGCCAAATCAATATTTTCTGATAACCCATTGGGTATCACTTGCGGCATGGTTTGTCCAACTAGTGATCTTTGCGTGGGTGGCTGCAATTTGCAAGCATCCGAAGAAGGGCCAATAAATATTGGGGGACTTCAACATTTTGCTACCGAGGTATTTAATTTGTAAATAAATATGAATTCTGTATGGATTTTAATAAAATCTTTAATTTTAATTTCGCGTAGGTTTTTAGTAAAATGGGAATTCGACAAACCAGAGACCCAAGAACCGTTGCACCAAAACAGTCAAATAGTCTAATAACATTACTTGGTGCTGGTCCAGCATCTTTGTCATGCGCAACATTCTTAGGACGACTGGGATATAATAATATTGTTATTTACGAAAGGCAGAAATATACGGGTGGGCTCAGGTAAACATTTAATTTGATATTACGAATTTTCTTTTAAATAATTCTTATAAAATGTTGCTAAATATGTAATACTTGTTTCAAACATTAGCACTGCAGAAATTCCTCAATACCGCCTTCCTATTGATGTAGTAAATTTTGAAATTCGTCTCGTCACGGATCTGGGTGTACGTATCGAAAAGGGCCGTGAACTTTCAAACTCTGACTTAACTGTATCAAATTTGTTCCAAAATGGGTCTAAAGCTGTTTTTCTCGGTATTGGTTTACCAGAGGCAAAACCGTCTCCTGTTTTCCAAGGTCTAACTGACGCAATGGGATTTTATACGTCGAAGAATTTTTTGCCCAAAGTTTCTGCTGCGAGCAAACCTGGTATATTTCGTTGTATAAATATTAAATTGAATTAAAATTAAAATTATTCTTGTTTTTGATAGGTATGTGTGGTTGCAAGAGTGTTTCTCTTCCGCAACTTCAAGGCATCGGCATTGTTTTGGGAGCGGGGGATACCGCATTTGATTGTGCAACTTCTGCGTTGAGATGTGGCGCAAAAAGGGTGTACGTGGTTTTTAGAAGAGGGTTTAGCAATATTCGAGCCGTACCTGAAGAGGTGAGTATCTACGCCTGTGGTTTTATATGTACTCCTTTCTCTAAAGTTTATCTAATAACGATTATTATTTCCATTATGTAGTATATAGAATTTTAATTGTTTAGGTATCTTTGGCAATCGAAGAAAAATGTGAGCTAGTAGGATTTTTAACTCCGATTAAAGTCCAGACGAAGGGAGGTCGTGTAACTTCGGTAGTTTTCGCAAGAAACGAGCAAATGGAAGATGGCAAATGGGTAGAAGATCATGAGCAACTTACAACACTAAAAGCAAATTTTGTTATTTCTGCGTTTGGATCTGGTCTTTACAATGAAGATGGTACATCTATTTTATTTTTCGTAGCGTTTCTCATACTTATTATTTAAATTAAAAATTATCTTTTATTAGTTTTGTTTACCAATCTTTACAGCTTGAATAATTTTATTATTATTATCTTCCTTTAGTTGTTTCTGCATTGTCACCGTTAGACCTTCACTCCAATAACTTACCAGTAGTAGATTACAAGACTATGCAGACGAGTCACCCTGCAGTCTGGTGCGGTGGCGATTTAGCTGGCATTGCAGAAACCACTGTTGAATCAGTTAATGATGGTAAAATAGCTGCATGGTATATGCATTGTCACCTAGAAGGTTTACCAAAAACTAGTGAACCTCGTCTACCGCTCTTCCACACAGAGATAGACGAGGTGGATCTATCGGTTGATTTATGCGGAATCAAATTTGAAAATCCATTTGGTTTGGCATCTGCGCCTCCCGCGACTAGCACAGCAATGATTCGGCGGTCTTTTGAAGCTGGTTGGGGCTATTGTGTTACTAAAACTTTCGCTCTTGATAAGGTAATTAATTGTAATTAAATGTAAGTATGTAAAATAATTTTTAAATTTAGGACACTGTTACGAATGTTTCTCCTCGTATTATTCGGGGAACTACATCTGGACAAAATTACGGCCCACAACAGGGGTCGTTTTTAAATATTGAGTTGATTTCGGAGAAATGTGCCGACTATTGGTGTCGAAGTATCACCGAACTTAAAGCTGACTTTCCCTCAAAGGTATCACAAATAATTATTTTTAATAATATTATTATTATTTTAGATGACTCCTTAGAATAACGTAGACACTATGACTGAAATAGATTTTATTCTTTTACAATTTGTTGCTCTCATATTAGGTTGTAATAGCCAGTATCATGTGTTCTTATAATAAAGAAGATTGGGAGCAACTTGCAAAAAAGGCGGAAGAAGCAGGTTCGGATGCATTAGAATTAAATTTATCATGTCCACATGGTATGGGTGAATCTGGGATGGGTCTAGCTTGTGGCCAAGTAAGTAGTATTATGTCTGATTCTCTATTTTTGCAGTGAATTTCTGAATATACACATAAATAAAATACAGTAAAATCTCTATATAACAGATCGCAAAATAACGGACATGGGATATATTAAACAAAAATACATACACTCGTACCTCGCCTAGTGCACCACCGCCTAGTGCATCAAACTTTAACTTAACCCCCGGATTAATCTGTTATTTTAAGATTTTATTGTACTTCAAAATATGATTATACAATTTCTTATACACGGTAATGTTCTGATACTATTCATTTGATTTAGAAACCAGAATTAGTTCGAGATATTTCAAAATGGGTTCGAGATGCCGTAAAAATCCCAGTTTTTATTAAATTAACACCAAATATCACCGATATTGTTACTATTGCTCGGGCAGCTTATGAAGGTTAGTTAGTTTACTTAATGCTTTAAAGGAATAACCCTAAAAGTACATATTTTCTAAATTTCGAATTTCGCTAGGCGGAGCCGACGGAGTCTCTGCAATTAACACAGTCTCTGGCCTTATGAATCTGCATTCTGACGGCGCTCCATGGCCAGCAGTTGGCGTAGACCGTCGTACAACTTATGGTGGCGTCAGTGGCAATGCTACTCGGCCAATGGCACTGCGTGCAATCTCGGCAATTGCCCGCGATCTGCCCGGTTTCCCAATTTTGGGCATCGGTGGTATTGACACTGCTGATGTTGCCTATCAGTTCTTGCAATGTGGCGCCACTGTGCTGCAGGTGTGCAGCGCGATACAAAACCAGGATTTTACTGTTGTTGATGATTATTGTACCGGATTAAAAGCGTTGCTTTACTTGGATGGGAAGTTGAATGGGTGGGATGGGCAGAGCCCGCCTACTTTCAAGCACCAGTTGGGCAAAGCGGTTGACAGCATTTTTGATGCTAAAGGCATGGTTAGTAAAAGAAATTATGATGAATTGTCGATATAAAAGTTTTGTGCTGGCCTTAATAGATCATTTTTGCTAAGTAAATTAAATTATTATTAATGTAAAATATATATTTTGAATTAGAAATTGCCCCATTTCGGCCCATACCGTCGACAACGTGAAGAAATTGAGAAGAAAACTCGTGGACCACCAAACTTAGATGTTCAAAGCAATGGGATCGCTGAAATTAATTCGAACAAACTGAAAGTTCAGGACATCATTGGGCGATCACTGAAACATGTTGGGACATACAAGCAGCTTGACAATAAGAAACAAGTTGTTGCACTTATCGATGATGTACGTGCAATATTTTAAACAAGTTTTTGAGGATTTTACAATTTTATACGCATTTCAGGACATGTGTATCAACTGTGGAAAATGTTATATGGCATGCAATGATTCTGGATATCAAGCGATTGAATTCGACCCAGAAACCCATATTCCTCAAGTGACCGATGACTGTACTGGGTGTACTATGTGTCTATCTGTTTGCCCAATTATTGATTGTATTAGGTATATATATAAAAAAATAAAAATACAAGATGAAAGTTTAAGGGTTTCAGTGGCGTTGCATATATTAAAGTTTGTATACGACTTCATTTCATTTTCTTTTAGTATGGTCCCAAAAGTAATTCCACATGTCATCAAACGAGGAAAGATAACAATCCAACCGGTCCATCCTCTGTCAATGGTTTGTCAATAATAATTAATGAAGTTTTAGTAAAAATTAGATAAATATTAAATGAAAAATAAAGATATATAATATATATTATTGTTAATTTTATATATGTTGAAGCTTATGTAATCAATAAAATGTTTGATATTTCATTTGTATATAATATATTCAAAGATGGTTAACACCTAAAAATTTTACTAGAAATTCTAAGATATTTTATGTCTACAAGATTTTTTCATATTGTTCACCCAAAGGCCATAAAGAATTATTTTTAATCAAAATAATGTATAAAAAATCGTAATACTTTTTATATCTATAACATTTTTTTAAATTGTTTACCAAAAGGCCATAATAATTAAAACCGCTGCTCGCAGGAATTAATTCATTTAGGAATTAAATCAATTCAATTAGTTTTGCCCAGGGTATTAAAAACATACTGCGAAATGGACATGTTTTTCACTTTTTTGTCGTTAATTAACTAATAATTAACTTCTTTGGTGGTAAAATGATTTAAAGTTGATTTATTTGAATATATAGAAACATATTTACAACCAAAATTATCAAAATAACAAAAAAGTTTTATAAAAATATATATATTTTCGATGGTTCTTATTAAAATATTAAAATTGGTACAAAAGCACAAATATGAACAATTATTTTAAACGTAAAATGCACAAGTTAGTTAAAAAACAGATCGTGGAATGTAATATTTCGCATCTGTCTTCATACTTTGAGTCGTAACTACTAAAATATATGCACCGCCGATATTTGGGCTTAGTACATTTATTTTAGATATAATGTCCAACGAAAAATAAAATGAATATTTTTATTTTAAAAAGTTAAATAAATTTTTGAAAATTTAAATAATATTCTTTTACGAAGGTTCAATGAATATATTTGAGTAATCATTGGGCGCGAAATCAGTGACGTCGCCAACAAAATTATGAAAATAGTCTCAGATAATTTGTATAATAAATTAAATACAATATTACTGGTAGTTATAACATATAATTCAAAAAACTTATTGTATATATAATAAATAAATAAATACAAGTCACCGAAAAGATTGATAGGATGCCTTAGAAGACCACGCAGAGGCTTTCTTACCATACGAAACCGAATCGAAGCTTGGTACCACAAATGGCGACGGTGTTTCGTAATTCTTTAAACAAATATACAATCCGTACAGACCAAATGTGATAAATAATATGATCATTGTTATAACAACAGCCAATATCTGTATTAGAGAATAAAAAATATGTATATTTGCACCATTATTTTCATCGTGTACCTGTATTACCGCAAAAGCGAGTGCAGTACTTCGAATTCGTGGTAAATTCGCTGAATTCCAACTATCAACTGCGATATTACACATGTGATATGTCGATAATCCAGGAATATATTTATCTAAGTCGGCCTCAGCGGATGCCCAACCAGATTTACAATCACACATTCCGGTAATGGTGTTTATGGTTCCGTGGTTGCAACGTATTACAAGCTAAAATCATTTAATATTGTTTAGGTGAAATAAAATTAGGTTTGTTTAGGATTTAGTACCCCTCGACTTGATAATAATGCAGGTGTTCCATTCGTTATTTGTCCTTCTTCTAGTAGATTTATATCATTTTCTGAGACGCAGTTTAATAAATTTCTGCAACGATTACTTGTGGGAATATATGCCTTAAAATTAAGAATTATTTTTAATCATAGTTATAATTTATAAAAGAAGTTGTCACCCCAATTGTGGAAAAGAATTGATAATACGAGGGCTGTCCGACAAGTACTTAGCCTCACCGGCCTATGGCGCCACTGTCGCAAGAGACAACCTATTACATTAGTAGTAGTACATTATCTTAGCCGGCTACTGTTAAAATTTCAGCCGAATCGGACTCGTAGTTTTGTTTTCACCGCGTGTGAAAGCGGGAGTATCCGCAGATTTTAGAAAAATGAAAAAAAAGCAATATCGGTCGGTGATTCGATTCTTATTTTTGGAAGGGAAATGTTATGTATCTTATAAATATTACAAACACTATATATATACTTACAACATCTGGATTATCTTTTTCATTATCTTGTATACAAATAGGAACTTTCTGGCACCTTTTAAAATGCACATTAAAATAATTTCGTGCTCCCGTATATTTCATCATACAATCAACTGGGTAACATTTGTTTATTGGGTCTAAATCAACACTATCACATTTTCGTACAGATTGTCCTTTGTAGAAATCTTTCACCGATTTAGCAGCTCTACCATATTTAGGTATTGTACAAAATTTAACATGCACTTGAATTTCTTTAGTTTTCTTTTTGAGATCAGTATAAGTTACACCTATATTGCATATGCCTTTCCGATTGTATAAATACTAAAATAAAAATTAAATATGGTTCGAGTTTATTTTTTAGTTTAGTGTTATCGTACCATATTTGGATATATTAGGGTGACTTTTTTCTCACTTTTTGATTTTACTGAACCCATATATCCTCCAAGTAATATCATTCCCTAAACATATTTATATTGGATGAATAAAAATGGGATTGTACACGTCTTAGATCCATAACGTTCTTTATTGATTTAATCGACTTCGTTCGACAACCAAAGTTGCCGAAAGTGGTCGTTAAAATATATAAAGAAAATTTTCACCCCCTTTTTTCTGATCTTATAATGTTATATATTAAATACAAAAAAATAAAAAATAATAAAGGGTATTATGTAGATATGTAAAAGAAAATATTATTATTATACTTTAAAATATCAATACATATTATTATATTATAGTATTGATATTTTAAGATATAAATGGTATAATAATTTTATTTTATTACAAAAACAGAATAGTGGGGAAATATTCCAATAGACTTTATCATTACTTTTAAATGTAGACATTCGTTACATACAATATTTTCATTTAAACTCTGTTCACAAAAGTATAAATGTAATTTTGTTTAATATTTTTCAGTATTTCGTATTATATAATGCTTATTGTCATTTATCTACAAACTTATTTCGGCAAGTAATGACTTTAGTTAATTTTTGTTTTCTATTTTTAGCAACCATTTTGTAAAAGCAAATCTTATAAATGTTAAAATTAATTTCTTATAAAATTTATTAAATATAACATCATAGAATCTGCATTATTAGCTAATATATCACGAAATTTTGCTAAATAAACGATAGCCTTAAGAAAAACGATATGGGACAATTACTAATGAATTATATAGTAAATATTTGTAGCATATTATAAAGAAAACTTGGCTGATTTTACTTTTGCAAATTTGTTGCTGATAAAGTTGCTATTTACCGAAATAAAAGTTAGATTCTGACAAATATAAATATATTTATGAGCCCGGCTTCGCCAAATGTTGCCGGCAAGTGCGGCATCGGTCAATAGATTTGGTAATACCAAACTTCGCAACTGCAATTTTTCAATGATTTATAACCGAAAAGTACTTACTTCATCATCAACTTCAGCTTCATTGAACATTTCTATGCATTTGATCATTTTTACTTCTACTTCATATACTTTATTACAAGTATTTTTTAACGTTAAATCTATAAATAAATATCGCAATATTTAAAAATATATTTAAACTTTAAAATATTATAAATTATGTTCAACGTACAAAATACCATACCAACATCACCTCTTTTCATTACATTGACGCCTTTTTCCTTTTAAATAATTATTAAAATTATATTCAATGAAAATTAGTAGGTAATAAAATGTATCGTTACTTACTTTAACTATTAGATTACTTTTAGTGGTATTAATAAATATTAATAACAATAGGAGCAATATATACATGAATATAATATTATCATGACAATTTTAGTAGTATTATAAACCAATATTTGTAGAAATATCGTTAGTATTTATATATTTTGGATATTTTTATGTATTTGTTCATTTATTTTTTATATTCTTTTGTATTTATCCAATATAGTTATTTGATTGTAAACGTCAAAAGTAAAACAATTTTTCGAAACCTACCTTGATGTTTACACAATGTTGAGCTATATAAAAAAAAAAATTGTGCGACGAATAAGGATTATGGTAAACTACAAAAAAGAATTGTGTAAATACATTGGTAATGAGATGACCCTAATCGAATATATTCATATCCGGTTCGAAGGGCCAATTTCAAGTGCAAAACAAATTAGTGTTATTAAAATTTAATTGTTTCTTGATATAGAACTTTGCATTACCAAATCGAATAGAAACAAAATCAATAAAAAGCTTACCATTATTAATACAATTTATTTATATTTTTTCTGTATAAATTAATGCACCATACAATCTTATTACAATAAGCCATATTCTGTGATATTTGATCATGTATCTTGTATGATATATCATTATTATTATTAATTATTATTATATAAACATATTTGCAGCATAAAGACTCTTAGAATTAGGGTCTGAAGGTCTAAGTAATAATTACAATAATTAGTAAAGTTATTTTTAGTTTTTTTTTTGTTACTATACAGTTTAAAGCGCAGTGACGAGCCAGAATATTTTTAGTTTATGTGTCAACTATTTTAACACTGAACAAAAGCATTTTACACCATACATACATACGTCATACTTGATGATTTATGTATTTCGTAAAATTGATTGGGCGAGCTGGTGGTTTTAGCTCGGCCGATAATGCGTAGAAGATCGTTTGACTAGAGAAATTTGAACGAAAAAGAATAGAATTGATTTAGATGTTAACTTAAAGATGGCGGTGTTATTTCAATATGGCGGATTAAAATGTTTCACTAAAGATTTTAGAATATACATATATAGTTGAGAATTTGTGAATGAGTTTATTGCAAAAATATATTAATTTGAGTATAGTTTCTATAGTCTTTAAATAATGTATGGCAGGTTATGTTTTTAAATAAAATAGATGCTTGTTGAAGTAGAAGACATATTGTTTTGCAAATTATTTTAAGGTTATGAGTAAAAATGGTGTATACCCTGCTAAAATGCCGCATAGAAATATTTTAGTGGGTATAGGAGAAATTTAATATATTACGTAAAAACAAATTTAATAAATGAATAGCACAGGGGAAAATAGTCATAGTTCAGACAAGTACTTCTTATAAACTGAACAATTTAATTTAATTTTATAAATTAGGGCTAACTATTTATCCCCTATGCTGTTCAAATGTTTGTTTGGAGAAGAAGACATATTGTTTTTTTTGTGGTTCTAATAGTTTTGAGGTTCTATAAGTATATTAAATGGATCAAGTAGAAGAAATTAGTTTTGTTTTGTTATTTGACATAAAATTCACAGAATATTTCCATTTGTTAAATAATTCTCTTATAAATTTTACGAACGATTCGTTTTTTACATCTTTAAAAAAACAAAAATCGATTTAATTTTACAATTAATATTAAATCTATTTTTGTTGTGGTGTATTAAAGAATGAATCGAATTTTAAATTTATTAAGAGAACACTGCATATTTTTATTTTACATTCAGATAATATGTGCTCCTTTTTAATTATTATTTATTTTTATTAAACAGAGATCCGATATAAACACACTTAAACGATGATAATTGAAAGAAAATACTTGTTTTTATATGTCAATGATTCAAATATTTCGGATATCTAAAAACCTAAAAATCCTATGTTTATTCTGTACAAAATATATGATGGACAGATGATAATTCCTTTCTATATTTAATATACATTAAAATATTATATTCATTTCTTAAGTTATGTTTTACTATAACCATGTCAATTTATATACGAATATATACATTCGTCAATCAACACTGGTAACCTACATTTATCCATTTCATAAGATCGAACAGAGCATTATTTATTGTATCAGTACTTCATTTTGAACGATGTTTATTAATACAATTTGCACAAATTGTATTGAGTTTTGACCCATTTCCCTAGTAAAATAATTTTTTTATGAAAATTTGGTATAAATCCAACCAATCCGATTGCAAGTTTAGTATTGGCGCGTTCCACTAATCGTATTTCAACCAATCAGACTCGGTGGTTATTTAAGGGATGTCTGAACCAATTAGGGGTTTGGCACAAATTTAGTATCGACCAATACGATTGTAAGATACATTTAAAAATTAGACCAAAGTTAAGTTTTGAGATTTATCATAGTGACATTTGAACCAATTAGAGTTCGAATTGAGTTTCTGAATTTTTTCTTCGTGTTATTTTAACCAATTAGGTTTTTTGTTGGTTTATCAATGAAATAAAAATGTTTTAGACTTTTGATAATCGTATCAACTCTATTTTAAATGTGGTTTTTAATATATTTTAAAATAGAATTAATTATTTAAAAAAAATATTCGAACATTTTCAATCGTTTCTTCACAAGAGGGACGGTGTTAGTACACATGAACAGTGTAATATCATTTACCAACACTGACACCATACAACAAGCTGAAGAGGAAATATCCCCTGGCGCATTCATTTCATTATTTGATCTTATAAAATGGATTCCAATTTTCGATTATCAACAATAAATGATTAAAGAGCATCGTTATATAAACATATAGACTAATTTAAATATACCGAAAAATATAAACGATTCGTAATTTTTTTTTAATAATGTGAACTTACATTACTGTACATACTTAAAACGTTAAAAATAATCTTCATTTTTTGTTTTAATATCTTATTTTCTTTTCTTATAATTATATATTAATTATTTATATTTATCAGAATATAAACTATGGACTCGTCAGTTCTCAGTCGCAAATGATGTGTGTTAGTTATATTATTTTTATCTCTCTTCATTTTAACAAAAATATTATTTTCTTCCCGAATGTGGTGAGATATTTGGATTTTTGAATTTAATGGATCTGTAATGTGGTCCATACGACAGCGTTCGGATGAGTTAGTCCCCCGATTTCACAATTTACTGTCCGCGTTTGGCCGTTCACCACGAACAGGGCCGCACTGGCTGGGGTGACCATATATTGTCCAAATTGTCCTAAGAAATACAAAAAACACATGGTGATACTAATTAAATATATATCGATTGTTGAAATTTTACCAAATTAAATTAAAGCTACTAAAATAATAGTTGGTTACAAAAGTATTTTGTGTGAATAAAAATATTATTAATATTTAAAGGATAAAAAATAAAACATTGAATGTCCTACCTGATGCTGTGATAGGTCGGTTCGGGTTGTCCCATTTTGCCAACTCTGGCGGCATCGCTTTGCCAACACCTGTGATCATCTCTACTTTACCTTTAACACAAATTCAAGCAATTTTAGTAAAAAAAGAACAAATTCATAAATTGAAATAATTTATATAAATGTAAATGTCATAATATCAATTATTTAAGAAGTTGTATAATTCTCCTGATGTAATTGTCGATTAACAAAGATTTAACAACAAATCCATGGATTCTGAATTCCTTTTTAATCTGAACCTTCCACTAGAGTCGTTCCTTTATACAACATGTAAAGTTTCATTTTATCTGCGAGTCTTAATGCGATTGGAGTGAAAAGTATCTATAAATTATTTACCTGTCAGAAGATTCAGGAACAAGATATCTTCTTTATCTCTCGCACTAGCGTACAAGTCGTAGCTATGCGTAGTCTGGGATGGGTAAAACGTTACAGCGCTTATATTTAACGTAGTTTTAACGTCGAAAGAGAACATAAGTCCGTTGGCTACAACAAAACACAAATAAATCTTCGATATAATATATCAAAAAAATGAAAATTTGTCACTTACCAGTGACTTCTTGGACTATAAGTGTAGCACCATTATTGGTACGATCTAAAGTAACCAAACGGCGCGCGTCTGGTGATATAAATGGTGTGCCAGGCAACGATGGTTTGATACCAATAACCGTATCGGTTAAATAGTCTAATAATAATTGTCCGGATTGTCGGTTTGTTATTGGCTCTAGACATTCCATTATAACGTAACCATCTAAATGAATATACACAAACATACATAAATAATATATATAGGTATTATGACGTTTGAATATAAAAATGGGGGTTTTAGTTTTTGGGAAATGCATTCAGATATTTTAAAATATTTACATAAAGCAGAAAATTGGACATGAGCCGGTACACAATTATAGGGTGTCAAGTCTACGGATTTCGTATATCTTAAATTGGTGAGGTCCAGCTTGTAGAGACCGCGTTGATTCGTGTGTGTTACGTAACCATATTTGAAGTTGAAATGTGATAATTCCTTGAATATATAAAATATTTGTAAGTAATATTTACACAATAAAAGTAATATTTACACACAAAAGCATTTACTTGATTAGCAGCTGGAATGTGCAATCCCCGCACTAGATCGAATTGACCATCGATTGGCTCCGGATGAACAGTGTGGTGTTTTCGTTTTTGTCCTGCGTCTCGTATGACTTGAATTGTTTTAATGCCTGTATTGTTGTCTGCTCGCCAATTCAATACCCAAACTTGGTCCAAATGAGGCACATAGTGAAGATCTACTGGATATTTATCCGTCACTACAACCTGCCATTAAAATCGAATATTAATGCAAGAGATAACGTTATCCGAAATTAATTTACTCTATATATTATTGCGTTAAAATGGAAGAATATCAGACTTACGTCAACAACCACCATTTGGATCTTTGATATAACTAATACTCGATCTCTTCCTGGTTGACTAGCATATACATATCGATTGGCTACGTTTATTGCACGACCCCAATTGCAAGCAACGCCCTTGTCTCCACAAACATATTCCTAAAAAGAAATAAAAATAAATATATATTTTTAACAACTCCATTTTCTTTATATAATTTCCGAAGTTTAGACAAGGTAGAAAAAATACCTGTGTCCCTGGAATAATATCCGTACTCTGAATCTGGTGGTAGAGTCTGCACGCAGACGGTTCATAAACGGAGATTCCCCAATCGTGGAATGCGAAAAATCGACGTTCTTCATTCGGAGCAGCTTTTGCCAAAATAAAATTTTCTATTTAATTCTTAGAGGAAAATACTTATATTTAACCTTTTACGATGTCAATTTTTTATATCTAATGAAATTAATAATACAGTTAAACGAATTAAAGCAATAATTTTTTAAAATTGTAAAATTTATAATTTAAGTTCGTGTTTGAAACATTGAGAAATAGCACGTATCTCATCCTCACGTTATTTAAGTTAGAAACTTTATACTTTCGTTGGATGCTAGAACCATCGCAATTAAAATACTTCCTTATGAAATTAAAAATGAAACAAAAATTAATTTATGTTTGCATTTATAAATATCATTTTACTAAATCTTAGAAAATCATTTGATTTGAAACTTTAAGCTTCCGTTGGATGCTACAACCAAAGTGATTACAATACTATATACGTTCGTATAAGAAACATTGATTGATGTTCGCAATTAAAAATAATATCATTTTACTGAATTTAAGAAAATACTTTGATTTCTAATTTCGTAACTGTCCTGTAAACAGATTTAGGATATTTACAAGACATTTAAAAGTGTAAATCTTACATTTTTAACTGAGTACAGAATGCTTAGAAATATATAAATAATTATATACAACAATATGTTTGACTTACTTGGTGTTGGTTGCTCTTGTACTACTAGTGAACTGATATCTCTTGTTAATCCACCTAGTAGTATAATAATATTTTTACACATTATTTAATTAACCAAATGATAAAGCATATAAAATAAATATACATAAATACACAAAATAAAACACTTTTACAATATTTCTCTGTTGTTTTGATTATAAATTACCTATATTCGTAGCTTGACACATATATGCTCCTGTATCAGCGAATGCAATATTTTGAATTTTTAATGCAGTTCCATTACCGACAATTTGATACTTGTGTGGCACCTCTAAATGTAGTTTTTCGTCATTTTTTAACCATTCAACCTAGAAAATATGCAAAAAAAAATCGTCATTGTACACAGTTTTTAGTCCGTATTTTCCTCAAATATATTTGAAAAGTATTAATTAATATTTTTACAACTACATTAATAAAATTTTGTTGTAAAAAAATATGCTATATGCACATTTTACGAAATTATTTATATAAAGCTTAATACGTCAGAAATTCATAGATTGTTGCTAGACAGAAAACGAGATATACAGATGTAGTCTTTTTAGTTTGAAATTCTCACCCTTGGAAATGGTTCTCCGACAACATGACAATACATCACAGCGTCTTCTCCAGGACGTTTAGACTGTATTCTTGGAGTAACTCGTACTTCTGGCACAGCTAAATGTGCAAAAAATCCATGAATATATTTTTATATATCATTTAGCATTTATAATAAAACTTACTGTGTACAGTCAAAACATGAGTTTGTACAACATCCTTATTTCTTTGCGCATGACAAGTATAATTGCCAGCATGTTGGAGTTGAATTCGCGTAAGGTATAGGCTACCATCACTAAATACTCGCACCTATAGTTTAAATTATAACATTTGAACAAGTCCGAAATTCGGATTGCCAAATATTTAAATACATTCTGCATTATATTTCAAGTTAAAAATTAAATGTATTTTCGGATTCAGATAGATTGCAAGATTAAGGAGGATGTAGGAGTTCATGAATTGTCTCTCTTCCACATATAATGGAAGAAAAACGGCAGATTATGTTCGTAGCAGGAACAAAACTTATGAATTATATAAATTTTCGGGATCAAGAAGACGTGACACGACTGTATGTGCAAATATTTGTTGAATTCACAAATATTACAGACACATGTACTACCGTAAAACGAGCTAAAATGTAAAAACTTGTAAACCGAATAATTTGGCAATCCACTACAATCGTATTAGAGAGTAAATAAATAAATGGAATCAAACCTCTTCTTCATTCAAGGTAGACAAATCAAAACCATTTCGCCTCCAAACAATTGGCGGCACTGGTGACCCGGTGACGTCACATTTAATCTCTACATTATCGCCCACTCTCGCAGACAAATGGTTCGTTTCAAGTGCCTTATCTAACGATACTACAGACACGCCTATGTAACACACAAATATAACACATATACCCTCGAAAACATATGGAAAAACAGTTGACAGTTAAGTTGTGTTAAACTGAAAATACAGCCATTGCACTTTAAAACCGATGAAAAATCGTTCAAGAAAATGAAGAATAATGGAATTTTGGCGAGTTATTAAGCGAGTAGCCTGCTACTTACTGTATAACTTACTGAAGGCTGAATAGAATTCATTTATTGTCAAACGGCCGTCATGGTCCGAATCATCGTATTGGATCATGTGCGCTAAGGTGCAACCGTTGCTCAGCGCCTCCAAGTGCTCAACACCGGCAATCTAAACGCAAAAAAGGAATACACTAATCGTTAGGAAATTATATAAAATATATTGCTGATTGCGAAATCAAATATAAATAAATACTAGATAACTTTATTTAGGCATAATCTACCCTAACTTTTCTCTTCACTAAATATTTTATTTATTTTTGTTTATATTTAGTATCAATTTTTTAAAAGTAAAATCAAACGATTGTTCTAAATATGTTAACAAATATTACGTAAAAAATCAATCAAAAATAGGCTCATAGAATCTACATAGCAATAATTGCGTGATAATTATGTTAATAATAAAAGAAGAAGAATGGAAGAAAGAATTAAAATAAACATTTATTAACGTATTATATTTTAGCAAATACTTATAATATTTATTTTACCTCATTGAGCTCTTCTGTTTCTAAATTTCCGTTGTTATTTTGATCATAATGTGAGAACATTATTGACACAAGATAATCCTTGCTGTGGTTATCCTGGGACATTAGTCTGGCGTGGTTATAAAGTAGTAAATTATCCTGGAATAAGAATTGTTAAAATCAAAATCTCTGCACTGTAATAATAATAAATTTAATTTCTCAATATTACAAATTAATCATGATAGTGAAAAATCAATAAAACATCTAAATCTACGTTGTTTCTCGTATCGACTCAAAATCAAATTTCAATATCTACATATCACGTTGATTTCAAAGTCAATATGGGAAGATGATAGAATTCTATAATATAATAATTTCCTTCAAACTGTTATGATTAAATAAATAAGCTAAATTTTCATGAAAAATTAAAAAAAAGGAGAATAAACCGCTCATGTAATACAGAAATCAATAAAAAATCACTAATTTATCGCGAAAAAACACCTAATACTATAAAAATTGAATTAAAAAATATAGATTTATTATTTATTTAAAATATAAAACAGTACATCGATCAAATTTCGCCAAAAAATAAACATACTTTCATAATCTCATATTCTTGCATACTGCATTCTTCTTTCTCATAGTAAAGATCATCTTTGCCATCGACATCGATCTCGTTATCGGCATCGCTATCCGTTGAATCGTAATCTAGATCTATATCGTCGTTATATTCCGTTGAAGTTGACTGCAAATAAAAATAACTCATCTTAACAAATTTCCTTAAATGAAAAAGCATTGTTCAAAAAGCGATAAAAGTGGCATACCGTTTTGATAGTACTGTCTGTAGTTTTAACAGTCGTTACATTCTCAGCCTTTTTCAACACTGATATCCGCGGTGTTGTAAACTGATTCGGATCGCTTTTGACCACTACGTGAGGAGTGGTGGTTTCGATATGTCGGTCTAATGGCAGATCTATACCAGGTGCCCATCCTTTACCTACCAAATCCAAAAAAAAAAAAAAAAAACTATTCTATTTGATAGATTCATACATTATTAGCATATATTCGTACATCGAAACAATATTTCCCCAAAAATTAAAAAAGTTACCGATGCGTTCGTGAACCGAGGTTTGACTGTATTTCTTTAAAAATCGAAATTATTGATGATTATAATACTTCCTTTTAGAATTTGGCCAAGAAAGAAAAATACGAGAGAATTGAAAGACTATTTTAAGCTTCTGAATAAATATATAAATCATATCTACGTATTCAACCTTCCTATTTATATATATTACATTTTTGACAACACCATACTTAATCACGTCTCCTCAATTATTCTCCAT
This sequence comes from Leistus spinibarbis, assembly GCA_933228885.1. Taxonomy (NCBI): domain Eukaryota; kingdom Metazoa; phylum Arthropoda; class Insecta; order Coleoptera; family Carabidae; genus Leistus; species Leistus spinibarbis. Next base: position 10,055,269 of record OW121795.1, on the reverse strand, counting down.
TCAATCCAACTCTCTTTTATTTCTCATACTCCATCATCATTCCTCGCTCCCCAGATGCACTCTCTCAATCATGTTCTCTCTCAATTATTTACCGCTCGGTGGAATATACACGTATACACATATTCTCGCCAATTTTAATTATAATCCGACCCAACATGTCAGCTTCTCAAACATACTATCTCTCTTTCTCAAACATACTATCTCTCTTTCTCACACACACACGCTGTCATCTGAACTCTCAATCAAGCTTGCTCGTTCAATAATAATAATCCATCGACATAGCATTGACGAGTGGCGTAACCTAACATCGCACTCGCAATTAATGATCATTATGCGACCACAGAATTCCGAGTGAAAATATTTTTTAAATTCCTACCGTGTTTGATGCAATGAACTCCGCGTTCAATAGTAATTGTCCGCTCGCTCAGGCACGCGGCTCGATGCAATTCGCAGTGATTTGGATAAATATGGCCGTCAGAGCCACACACTAATTTTTTACGTTCACCACAACTACGTTGACATATACAGGTCGCTTCGCCATTTCCGGTCACAACGCATTCATGGCCTTTCTGGCAATAATGAACTAAACAAGGATCTGAAACAAACAAATTTTGTACTCTTTGTTCATTTTACAATTGCACATGCAGGTCAAAAGTTTGGGAATAGCCGTAATTCGCTCACTGGAACGAATTGTGGATTCCGTATTTGGATCACAGTAAACGGGTACAAATTTATTTCGACTTACAATTTTGTTAACAATTTTCCACTTACTTGTGTCTAAAAGCGGAGTGATATGTGTCGTAGACGGTGACGTAGTTATTGAATCACGATGGTGTCTCGATCTCTGCAACAAAATAAACAAATGCAACGCATAAATTAACTGCTACAGTCACATTTTAAATCAAGCAAAATATGAAATGAAATATTAGAAAAGTTTCAAGACATTTATTAAATTCATAAATTCAGAAACTCAATATAAACTTATTGTATTTATAATATGATGAAACATTTGCGGAAGTTATTGATTCGAATAAATTGAATTCCTTGTTTAACAAGCAAGATACAGAGTAAGTAGAAGGGTGGGGAAGAGGGTTGAGTTGTATCTAGACTGTATAACAGGTCAATTGCTAATTGGTATAAATGCAAAATTGCGACCGGAAGCTGTATGCATATTGTTATACGGAAACAGATGATATTAAACTTGAACATCCGGTTTACATAGATAATAATATATTCGATTATATGTATTGGAGTCGTTCCAGGATGTTAAACCACTCAGTCAAAAAGAGCAATAGTATGTCTGTAACATTATCGGAAATATGGAAATACTTGTAATATCGATCTGTTGGTAATAATAGTACTCAAATTATAAACCAATTAGTAAACAATTAAAATGTTCTTGTATGCTGACTAGTAATTGTTAACAACAATTATAATCCGTTGTCGAGTGAATTTGTGGTGGAAATGTTGTAGTTCCAATATCATCATAAATACAATAGAATCAAGTTTACAATAGCTTCTAGCCGGACGTTTGACGCGTAGTGGATAATGATAAACATAGAATTGAAATTGAAGACGAGTATAACGCGAAGAATACATTTTAATAATCTTTTTATTGAATACAACTGCACTTAAATAAGGATTTAAATACATAGTACTTATTAAAATAAATCGTGTAAATATGTTGTTATAATTACGTACGAAATGCAAGTATCCAATAATTAGAACACACAGTACAAACAACACAATCCAATCAAAAATCAATTAAACCGAAAAGTAAACAAAGAAATCATTAACAAGAATCAATAAAACATGAGCATCAATCAATTCAGTTCACTGATTGTTTGCCAAAGAACTTAGCCTCACAACATCGCATCTGCCCGCATCCCATATGATGCTTATTTTAAACTTTAACTTTTTTTTGTTGTTGTTGATTTCTTCGTATTTTTGTACCAGTTCATTCGCAAAACATCGAACGTATAAACTGGTTGTCTATTGGTTGCTTTAGAACAGAGCTACTAATACATTATTTACCAGTTTTCCGGATTTTCCGCTGACGCAATTTCACTACCCAACCATACAGAATGGATAATATATCCAATCGTGATACATCGGATATCCGGTTAAAGGTCCATGTGATGAACATTTTAGTAATTGTAATTTGGCACAGATTTTCAAATAGCGATGAAATTACGGTGCAGCCTGTTTAATACAATATACATTGACAGTATAATTTGTAATAATAATGTTGAAATATAACACTTGTCAAAACATTAATAGGATAGATGCCACGTTGCCGGTTGGTAGACCTTCGTTGTTAATAAATTGATAGGTTTGTGTTGTTGTGAACAATTTTTAGCTAATCGTAAGGTAGTATAAAAGAGCTATTGTGTTCGGTCATGTGTCTGTAACAGTGCAGAATAGTCGTTTCTTCTTCTTGCTATATTAGTATCTCCAAAATGGTAGCATTAACAAAAAAATAGTTAGTAATTAAATGTTTGTTTGTAAAGTTTTTATGTGGAAATTCATAGGAAATAACGTATCCAAATAATTTTTAATAAAGATTAGCATTATGTTGTTATGCTTCAAGTGTATTTTATTTATTTTTTGCTGCATTTTTTCCAACGTATTTAAAATAAAATAAAAAAATAAAATGAAACGTTCCGTTGTGTTTGTGTATATGCTTTTGTTTGGCTTATTGTGTCATCTATCATGAATGTTGTCGTTTTCCACTGTGAAAATGTTATTTTCCTCTTTTCATTGTGTATAAATATATATATGTATGAATGCATAGAAATGTACAATGCTACCTATAGCAGGTTCAAAACTGGAAAATTAATTTAATATCGGTATTAGCTGCATAATCCAAGCTCTAGAAAAGCAACAAGTTTGTACAGGTCCATATGAAATAAAAGTTGAAACAGTTTCCTTGCTAAGTAACTAAAAGTTGAGATAGTTTTTGATAAAATGTGTATAAGGAAAAGTTTCTTTAGTTTGGATACGATTACTATTTCTTTTTATCACATAAGTATGTTTTTATTATTGTTACTGTAACATCAGGATGGTTCACAGCTAAAGAATTAGTAATTAAGCTTAGAAATTATAAGTAATAATTCAAGTTTGTTGTATGACATACAAGGTTAACGTTCACAGCAACAAAGTTTATCATAAATTGTGTTGCTTGGAATGTTAACATTACTTGTTATAATACAAATTAGATTATTATTTGTAATTTTCTAAGCTTAATTACTAATTGTTTCGCTGTGAATTAACGTAGGAAGATTAAACAAGACACTAATATTATAGAGTTTGTTCAATCCTGGAAAAGCATTCCATTGCTGCCTTGCGAATTCAACCGCTGAGATTATTAATCATTCATGAGCTTATTGAAATCTAATCTTAATATTGTTTAATTTCTTTAATTTCGATAAGTAACAATTTGATATTAAAATAAAAATATCTATTTCTAGCAACAATTTGGAAAAGTAAGACTATACAATTCTTTTATATATGTTTGCAAATATATTCAACAAATGTATTCAAATTCAATTTATGTAATTGTCGTTAATATATTAATGAATTTTGTAGAAAATATTTGTGAACATATATGGAATAATAGTTGGTCTTACTTTGCAAAATTGTTGCTAAAAATAGTGAAAATAATAAAAATTAAGTTACTATTTCCCGAATTTTTCGGTAATTTATGTACACGTACAGTAAATAAGATATTTTGAAAGTATTGTAATTGATGATTTCGTATATAAATTTTGCGTGTAACATGTAACCTCTTTCCATTTCTAAATATACGCGTTGTGAGAAATTTAATGAAAATTCGTTTCTGAACTGATTTTCGATCATAAATCAACAGTATACGATGTATGGAAAACGTTTATCTGCAAATTAAACCAGTTATAACGGTTACCGATCAATGGTTATTGTAACCGCCGTGTTGCGGTTCTATCAAGATTATAAAGGATGTTTTTTTATACCACACCGTTACGCTGATGGTATATGGAAAACGCAGAATATTGGAATTTTGTTTTAATCAATGTTGCATCATTTGTTTCACGCTAAAATATTTATTATTTATGGGTTAAACATTTTTTTACAGCAAATTCTATTTCTCACTGCTAGAAAATACTATACTCCACGTAAGTAAAACATTCTTTTGGAATACTCCACCTAATTATGCTTAGGAAACAGTTTCTAAACTGAATTTCTACCGCAAACTCTACTGGTGACAAATGTCATTAAGTTGCTTTGCAACAAATTATCTGAAGGTGACTAAGCACAAATTGAATTTATAGTAGCGATAATACAAAATTAGATTTCAACTTGATATGGGTTAGATTTGAAAACTACATGCATGAAGAATATAAAATAAGGGATGTAAAGCTATCAGACCATATACCAAATCCATCTATGACCATTATAGGATATCTATATATAGAATAAACCAATATATCTGTATAGAGGCAGAAAGGATTTGGTGGTCTTGGTTTGACCACGGGTCAATCCGATAATCTATTCGAAAGGGTTTTCGGGTATCTGCAGTTACCACAAGACCTTGCACTGATAAAAACGGTACGAGCTCTTACAGACAACCTTCCGAATTAAGTTGTATTTGGTAAAGCCAGAACTACCTAACGTTTTTCATGTATCAAATCATAGTTTGTTATTGTTACATTTTATAGTTTTCAAATTGAACTTAAATAAATTTAGCTTATACAGTATTGTTTTTTATTATAATTGGATTTCCTGAAGTACAGAATTATGTTCAATCGAGTAGCGTGCAAGAAAGACTTATTCGATTTCTAAAGTTGTAAGAGAAAAAAAGAAAAAGATTGATTTTTAAGGCTGTTTAACTAACTTTTATTTTGAACGACTATCATTTTATTTTTAAAATAATACAAAAAAGTAATTGTTTTCATTGTGTTATCCCCGTGGCTATAAATATGTTTTCTTACAAAAATATGTGGTTATAAATGAAAAAGTCTTCTTTATGATTAATATTCTTTTCCCCATTATATTATTTATATGAGTATATTGGTGCCTATATTCGCTTTCTTTTCTATTTATAGCAACCATTTTGCAAAAGAAAGATCAAACGATTATTCTATATATATATATTAACAAAAATCTCCGATACATTTCATTAAAAATAGTCTCATAGAATCTATTTTAGGGCTGTCGTTTACCTAACAAAAATTACGTTATATATTATAACCAATAACGCAAATGCTTTGGGATTATATTTAATTAATTTTATAGGAAATATTTGTTAACACTTGTTTGATCTTACTTTTGCAATATTATAGATAAAATAGCAACCAAAATAAAAGCTAGGTTAGTGTTGTGTTCAAAAAATATAATTTAATTACATTTATTAATTAATGGTAGTTTAGTAAAGGATATTTAAAAATGGGATTATTATTGACTCAGACCTCAGACGAAATATATAAAAATTCTAATTGGGTGTCCTTTCAAAAATTTTATATCCGCCAATTAAATTTAAGCAGTTTTTGTTTGAACAAAATGTAAAAAAGGACTACCTATAGCCTCCATTCAAGAAAATAACTAAATTGTAAGAATCTTTTTATTTTCTTTTAATTATATTTCTTCGATAAAAAATAATTGGTTTTGACATTCTTCACTTTTGTATTACGTATAAAAAGCGCACAAAAAATCAAATCTACGCTTATTTTAAAATTCTTAATTAATATCGCAAAGCAAAAAAATCCATTTGTGAAGAAAACTTTCATTAACACTAATGTTAGTTTTATTCTAATCGTATTGATTGTTCATTAAATAGAAAAGATTCTTTTTAAAACATAAATCGTCTCGGATTGGTTGATCGATTTCAACTTTAAAATTTAATTTAGCATATTTGACGAACGTATTTTTCTTGTGAAATTGCCTGCGCTATATGTCAAAAATATATATTTGTTCAATTGCAGAGAAATATTCGGTTCAATCTGATTACAAAACCTTTCGCCCGTCGATCAAAAACGAATCTTTTTTAAATGAAATCTCATTGAAAATACAATCCCCCTACAAAGTTAATCAACCTTTTTATAAATCTTACATAAAAACGGTATTTTCAGAATGATAAACCTTCAATGCAAAGTAAATAAAAGCACCAAACACAAAAAGATATATATGCAAAGAAAAATATAAAAAAAAAGATATAAAATCAACGAAATCCGTCAAGGCATCTCGGTATTCGTAAATCGCAATAAATTTAAATGGTTTGGTTTCAACTTCATTTCAAAAACGAACAGTGCGTCTGGGCGTGGGCGTGCCTGCCATTTTTTGTACTTGGCCAATTTGGAATTAATTGGTTGAATTTCTAATTCAATTGTAGTTTTTTATTTTTGATTATTAAGACTTATCTAATATAATCGACCTTATGGATCCCGAAATAGCACATTTAAAAGGACATCTGTGGATTTAAAGGGTCTTCCCAAATGATATTCTTAATCGGGCAATGGGTATATTATATCGCCTTTGGGTTATAACTCATTTGGCCTAATGTATTCGGAGTGGCTGATTACGCAAAAAATATAACACTGAACTACATAAAAACAATACTGAATTACATAAAAACTCCCAACCATACAATTTATTGTTTTGATTCGCGCAAAGCTATTTCTTAAAAAGCCCAATTCTAATAAACAAAATACGTGACAATTTGAACAAGAACAAACAGTTGAATAATTTATCGTTTCTTTTGATCTGACTACAAGCAAAGAAACACTACAGTGTTGCCGTTATTCACGCCTGCAGATTACTCGATATTTTATCTTTAGCTAAAAGCAAAAAAAGAACACTTGTATTTTCTTACAAATCCCTCGGATAATAAAGAGCTTCACTATTTTTTTTACTCTTCCTTCCTTTTCGCCATTCCTTTTCGTCCAATTCTGTTTTGTTTCTCACACACAATGTGAAACACAAAAACACCAACGAACTTCGTGCAGAAATGCCAGGTTACCCAGATTTGGCAAACAAAACTTAGCTGAACCGTGGAGGTTGAGAGATGACAGCTAATTGAACACTGGTGATTAATTTGAATTAAGCAAGGTGTGTGTGTGGGTGTTGTGTGTGTTTTGATGTTCAAAAGCTTTAATTAAGTGTACCCCGCCTAGCTGTCTTAGATGATGGTTTTAAAGTGTGGTTTTAAGCACTTAGATATACATCAAAGACTCCATTTTGTTACTTTGCCACGTTGTCAGACGATTTTACAAGATAAAAGCAGTTATACATCATTTTAGCAAGTTTAACTAATAGTGCTACCGAGTTCTGATGCCAATTTTATTAAAAGTCAAATAGGATGTTAACTAAAGCTCCGACCTTCGACCTATTTACTATATTTAAGATTTCATACAAATTATATTACCTATTACGTATTTAGAAGTTAAATCTACTTAATATATTCTGATTTTAAATCAGTTTAATATTCGCATTCTAAAAGGTATATATATATATATATATATATATATATATATATATATATATATATATATATATATATATATATATATATATATATATATTTACATATATATTTATATACATATATATCCACCCAGATGAATTCGAAACACTTTATTTATGTTGTATCCATGGTTACTATATTTACAAACCAGTTTCATAATGATTTTAGTGCCATTCAATTTCAAAATTTTGAATTAAAATTAAACAATTATTTGCTGTTTGCTTACAGTGTATATATTTATTTCATATCCTGTATATGTTTGTTCGTAACTAGATACAGATGAATCTGAGTATTTTATATTAAAAAAATATACATTATTGTTATAATATCGGTGAGGTGTAATATGGGCACATGGTGTGCAAGGGAAAACCTAGTATAACTACTAATTATATTGTGATAAGCTGGCAGCACTGATGCATTAACGCTTGTATTTTTATACAAAAATACGCGACTGTAATACTAAAATTATTGTACGAAATAATATAACGTTTTTAGTGAAATTAATTATAAAGTTTGGTATTTTATTTTTCGTAAACATTAAAGTTTTATTTTTATATAAAGGTGTATAAAAGATAAAAGGGTTTGCTAACAGGTAGGTGTATATATAATATATAGATAATATCGCCATATATGTATGAACATTTTCCTTTTTATGAAACAAAAAAAAAAAGCAGAATGAATACACGAATTCGCTGAAATGTTGAAGCAACTACTATTTACATGATAAAATCATATAGAATATATATATATATATATATATATATATATATATATATATATATATATATATATATATATATATATATATATCCATTTTTACTGTTGGTTGCTAAAGTCAACAGCCTCGCAGTTTTTCTTTTGTTTTACCCATTTTTCCCTGCTTTTATTCAAGTCATAAACATTTGCATTCATATCTAGCCAGTGGCAGTATTGCGAACTGTGATGTTAATAAAAAGCCCTATACAAACCACACGTGAAACCTACCCACCATATTTTTAATACTGAACCGTATATTCATAATTATATATATATATATGCTTTTGGAACACAAAAAATTTATATTAAAACAGTTAAAAATTCCCTATGTATAATAGAAATAAAAATAATATAATAACCGTTGTATGTGCGTGCCTGCTCATAAACGTTTAAATCTATAACAACCAAAATATCTATGAAAGTTCCTTATTAGAAGGTAGCAGAGTTCACTAAAAATTGTTCAAAAATCGGTATTGTTAACAGGTTTCCGCTAGAATGCAATAATTGGTAATGTGAACACATTGATTAACTTTGGGCGCCAGGGAGTGCATATACGTTAGATGTGGTTAATTAGCTGCTATTTTGCTCCTTATATGCTATGTTCAATATTGGAACTACATATCTAGGTGCACCAACATCATAGTTAATTGACCGCTTTGTACTTCGATAGATTTTGCGGTGGTCATACGCTGCATGGAAACTATTGTAAAGACAATGCATCAAACATATGCTATTTCACTAATTAAACTATACGCTACTCATTGAACATATATTTGGTGATTATTCAATTTGAATATTCCCAAAGTTCATTTTCAAACATTTAAATTTATAAATTTGTACAGTTGTACCTTGATAAAGTTTATGAGTGGACAATTTGTAAAAGTCCATTGTACTTAAAGAAATGTTATAATTTACAATTTACAAAATAGAAACATAATACTGTTAAATGTGCTTGTTATATAATAATTTAGGATTACATAATAAGGTTGATTTATTTTGTTTAAATTTTTTCACAAAATAATCAGAAATAATAATTTATTTATTATTATATTTATTATATGAAACTGTAATTTAGGCATATTGCCTGTTTAGTTTCGTAAATAAATAAATAATATTGTAATCATTCTTTTTATGAATTCGTTCTTATTGGTAAAGAAGTTTTTCGATCGCTTGCTCATTTTTGAATATGAAAATTGATAATAATCATCGTTAATAATTGCTTCGTTGATCTTGCATCCAATTTGTAATTTATTTTATTAAATCTATGGGTATAAAATTGTTTACTTTTATTCCACTTTATACAATAACTTTGCGATATTGAAAGTACAAGAGATATATTATTTAAATTATTACTTGTTACATTTATGAACTATAGAAAAAGTAACAAGAGTTGACTGATATTTGTGGTTAGATATTATTTGCAAATAAACGAGGTTCAACTTAATTTAAGGCACACAGACGTTATCCAGAAAATAATCAATAACAAAAAAAAGAGACTCATTAAAAACTCAAGGTAATGATTTATTTTATTCGGTCATAAAAATTAAAGCGAAAAATGAATCAGGGAAACTAAAACCCTAAAAATCGTTGAAGATTTCCATTTCGTAATATTTTCACGATTACAAATTAAAAATATTATTATTTATATGTTATACACTTCGAAAATAACATGATGCAGGTTACAACTAGAAACTTGTTGACCTAAATAACAGTACTATGTGAAGTTCAATGCATATTTACTAAAGCAATTTATAAAAGCCGTCAACCAAATATACCACAGAATACAACAAAAGAGAGAGAGAAACATACAGTAGGAAAGAGAGAGTGAAAGAAAGTAAGTAGGGGTAGAAGTAAAAAGCCGTATACAAAACTGTAACAAACATATACAATTTTGAAACTACTCTCCGAAAATACAATTGTTTGGTTCAGATACTTTTTTTATCTTTTTGCCCCGCGAGATGCCACGAGTAACCTAATTTATGTACATAAATCTAGCTGGCTCCGTTTCGTACAAATATAAACAAGTTTCTCGTTCTTTATCTTCTCCAAGAAACTAGGTTGAATTGAATGAATTAAAAATCACAGCAAATAATACTATACATGTAAAAGAGTAGAAATAGTTTATTTGTATAGACACATTTTTTGTGTGACGTGAGCAATTTAACAAAACAGATGGGACTCGGTCAGACGTGTTGAAACATTTGTTATCCTAGCGACGTCACACTAACGGTCCGAAGTCAGTTGACACGGTCGCGTCTCTCTCAATATATAAGAATGGTTCTTTCTAGAGAGTGCATTGTTCCACGCGCGACACACTAGAGACACTCTCGACAGCGACTGATAACTAAAGCTGACGTTTTTCGATAATTTTTCACACTGCTAGCACGTGGCAGATGCCCCTCGAGGCATTTTTCTTCAAATAGCAATGTGTATTTGAAAGAAAACGATTTCAATGAATAATATTATTGCGCTTGAAGACTGTGATCAATAGTTCAACTTGCTAGAGTCATCTTCTTACATTTATACACTGTTACAAATATGTATGAGATCATTTTGCAATTTTATCTTTGTATTCCCATAAATCCTATAGTTGAACTCGGCTCACATAAGTCAAACTTGAAAATTGATCACGATGTAATAAAAAATTATAATAAGACAAGATGCGCTATGACATATTTGGATTTCCTTGAAGATTTATTGGTAATAAGTATTTCCTTTCATGATAATTTCAAAATTGACAGAAAACCGCTTGCTTAAAGAATATATATATATAAAATATTTTAATAACCAAGTCTTTATATGGTATCCCAAATTTTCCAATATACCATTTATGTACCTCATAATTTCCTATATTATCCTTCACACTATTAATTACGTAAAAATTGGAATAAATCAAATTTTATCGGCGAATAAACGCTTCATTACCTGAATTTAATGGCGTTTTCTGATGCTATGCTGAAAAAAACGTAAAAAAATCACATTGCTCTGCCGGCGCCGCGCACTAATCACATTCGACACGCATGACATTTTTAATGGTTGATCTGTGATATTATTAATCGATATCGACGTCTGCCCTATAATTACCAACTTCGTAATTATAATTAGCTATCGTACATACACGCATCCCCAGTAGCATTTGTGGGGTATGGTGGACCACGCAAATATAAGCATACGCAGGGATGCAAGAGACTAATTATTACCGACGACATGGTCGCCTCAAGCAATGATTATTCTCGTGATTTATGTGCGGGTTATGTAGACCCAAGCAGGAGTCGTTGCTATTGTGTTATACGCTGGGTATGTTGGACAGACTACATCCTGTACATAAATAATTAAAAAAAAACGACCACATTACATAATGAACACTGTTCTTGTCCTCAAGCGATTAATATTGCTTGTAAAACTACATTTGGGAATTATACATGTTGATTAAGAATGAGAGAAGATTAATTTATTAATATCAAAATATTTAAAAAATCTGTAGCGCCATAGACCATCTTTAACCTATGTGTAATCAAAGAATACGTATGGATAATTTGTGATACATTTATATGATTTTATTACAACAAAATGTAAACGGCTATTTCTTTAACATTCTCATAATATTGTTGCTTTTCTTTTTAATTTTATAATATTATAGTTGATACTGCGATTATAGTGAAACAATTTAGTAAATATAAAGTAAACGTAGACATAATGAATTAATTTATAAATTTTAAAAGCGATGTATTTCTAAATTGTCTTTTACTTTCATTTACGAAGTAATACGTAAGTATTGTAATCATGAAAAATTTCTAACTTGAGATTTTAACGGATATAAACGTTTTGACCTTCCCAGAATCGAATGTGACTATTTTCGGAATGACGTCTGTGTGTATGTCTGTCTGTAAACGATCTAGAGCCAAAACTATCAAACGTAAAATTATAAAACTTCATACATAAGACGTGTGTATTATGTACCTCTTTTCTTTTAAAAGAATATTCAAACCGGAAGTGCATGTTTACTCTATGCATTTTTTGCTTAATCTCCAATACGTGAGTGTGTCTGTATGTCAGTGAATGCTCTAGAGCCAAATCTGTCGAACCTAAAATTGTGAAACTTCAAATTTAAGACTTGTCTAGATATGCTCTTCTTTTTTTTTGAAAATTATATTCAAGCTGGAAGTGCATGTTTACTCTATAAATTTTCTGTTCTCTCACCAATATCACTAGAACGGCTGCACTTATGGCAAAATTAGTTATTTTCATAATGAAGGATATATTTCGCATAACTTTTGTTTGATAAGTTTCTTTAAAAAATGTACCAGGTACGAGAAAACTACTGCGGAATATCATAAATATCTTGTTTATATTGTGACAGTTACACATATAAATATTCAATTGTAGGATATGACTGACAACATATTGTTTTATGAAAATTTCAAGTGAATTGTATATTGACAATAGCAGCACAAAAACAAAGGATTAAATCAACAATTTTGTGGAATATCATACATATTGAACAATTTCAGACCTTTACTATTGAATTTGACAGTTTGTATTTGAATAAGATTTTGATGAATATTGTTTGAAAATTTAGCGAAAATAGTACTTCAAATTGGTATAATTTTCCAGTCATTCATTAAATTAAAGTATTCGTTGGAAAATGCGTCAGCATAATATATATTTATTATTTATATGAATGTATCTTCCGATATCAACCATACACAATGCATTCCTTGTCTATGAAATCAATAGAAAGCTTTTGAAAAATGAGTATAGGACTTTAGTGCTGGCCTTGTAGTGTGCTGAATTTGCTTGCAGATGCTGTGTTCCTCGACATAGAATATTGTAGCTCGCTGTGGAGAAGGTTTCTTTTTTCAGAGGGACGATTACTTCGTGTTTCACACAGTCAGCCTGTTTTAAGTGCAAAGCTTCAACATCCGCCCGGGACGCGCCCGACTGACGTGCACGTGATGTATATTTATCTAGTATATATACACCATGCGCGCAACAAGGATAGACACACAGGAAGTATGTTGAAGGAAATGGAAAATATATTGCGAACAATGAGAATTTATTGGTAGAGTGTTTATTTACATATTAGCAACACGGAATATTTCAGTGGTAATATTGCGTTTTGGAAGATTATTACATTCGTTCTTTGTCCTCTGGATAATTCATTTCTTGCATATCTATGAAAAGCAATTAGGGTCTAATCATTAAAGATTCGACTACTTTGAAATTATGAAAAATAGAAAAACGGTGGAGAAAATTCGATCAAATAAAACGTGTGTGTTTGTTAATTGGAAATCGTTTATATTTTGACGTATTTCAGACTTTGTATCCGAACTAGCAAACCAGAATTGGGGTAGTGACGAGAGTCACAAAGAGCTGGTGCGAAGCTTTCTCGAAGTTATAAATGAAAATTGAAACTTTGCATTACTAAAATGAAAATTAAAGACACTTTTAAATGAGCGCTCAAGATGGTGTTCACTTTATTGCGACTCCATTGTATATTCATAATTAAAATTGATGTAATTTCTATTTGTGTCCCTTGACCGAGAACCAAAGCGCTTCAGATGCTAGCTTTACAAATTGACAATAGAACTGTTATATTACAAAACTTAAGCCGGCACTGGGGAACTGAAAATGCGGATAGTAGGTGTAAAGTTGAAAACGCACCGGGGCGGCCGAAAGCGAAACGTAGCTGTAGCCATTAATTTTCGTCTTCTTCGCAATTCTACGGATAAGATCTTTCGCATCTATCATCCCCATTCATTATTTCGAAGGCGGTTGACACTGGAAATATATAACCGCTTATCTGCCATTGTTAATGCAGCCAGCGGACCTTGAGAACGGGACAGTATTGTATGCAATAACGAAGGATCACCACACACCACTTTCTCCGATCCAAATTTCTTAATCTGTCGATTGCCAGCTTAGAAAGAACGACTACGAAGAATATCGCTAAGAAGTTTTCTTTCAGGACGATTTCTGTCCCAGTTGATATTGCCGTACACTTGAATGGATATTAATCGTAATAATTCTAGGCGAATAACCAATAATTTCATATTACGTTTCCGTGGAATTGTTCTTTTTTAATTTGATTTGCTTTGATTTGCTTTGATTTTGAAATTTATAATTACTATTTAAAGATAGTAGAAAAGCTATTTAACGCTTGAACTCTAATTAATATGCTAACTATATACAACCAACTGATTTCATAGAATAACTGAACTAACTTTCAAGAACTGAGTAAACGGTAGTTTAGTTCATTGAACTATACCAATTTCGATGTTTGTTCAGTAAATAACTGACGTTACTGTTGTTGGACTAGAATATCACTTTTAATACAAATAAAAAATCGATTGTGGCCAACACATTCATTGGAAATATATATTCCAAACTGTCAAAAAATACCAATAAATCATCAAACTCAACAGAAAAACTCTGAGCTTATTATGTTAGCAAATATATAATAGAGATTGATTCTATAATAATTTACCATATATAAAATTCAAATATTGAATCAATTTTTAAAATATTTCAATCAAAAAATTATCTATTTGATCTTTTGACTTTGTCACTCAAATTTTTGATTAATATTTCTCACAAATGCATTTCCATGACTATATAAATAAGAATATAAAGATTCTCCATAGCAGTTTTCTCGTAACTGGTACAATTTCTAGCGAAACTTTTCAAGCAAAAGGTGTGCAAAATAATATCTTTCATTGTGAACATAACTATTTTTGCCATAAGTGCAGCCGTTCTAGTGATATTGAAGATGCACTTCCAGTTTGAATATTACTTTTTAGAATTAGGAGGTGTACATTTAGACCATATACAAGTCTTAAGTTTGAAGATTCATAATTTCACGTTCGACAGTTTCGGCTCTAGAGCGATCACAGACACACAGACGTCACATTCGATTCAAGGTCAAAATGGATAATTCCATTAAAATCTCGAGTTACTTATTACTTCGTAAAAGAAAGTAGAAATAGAAGAAAAAATAAATCTATGACGAAGATATAAATCCCGGCGGAAAGTGTCGCTGGGGTTTTTCTAGCGCGAGTTTCCAAATCTCCAACTTTTTATTCGTCCACTTATTGCTTTTAATGGTCAGAGAAAATGAATAATGGAACAAACTTTTCCATTTTCAAAACTTCAAATCGCTTCATAAGATTGCGCGAACTGTTTGTTTGTACGTGCAATTGTGAAACTATATGATTTTGTTGGCAAACTATAAAAGTGATGTGTCATGCTAAGGATCTTGTTTATAAGAACAATTTTTATCGCGTTGCATTTACTGCATGAAATTGTAATTAACTTTCATAAAATTGATCTAAATTTTGACAATAATTGATACTGTGACTATCACGAAACCATTTCATAAATACATATCCATAGATACAACATTTATATCACGTTTTTTCTAAATCGTGCCACTTTCGAGATTGTAAAACGTAGCTAGAGTAAACCCTAACCCTTCCTTAGGTTATGCTTTCAAAAATAGGAGCTTTTTTGCAAGGTTATTTATAATAGCTATTTACAAACTTTAAATTAAGAAATACATTATATCTTTAACTTGATTTCTTTTTTGTGTAGAGCATTACAAACATGCACAGACGTCGAAAATAGTAAATATCTAAAATTGGGGAACCTCAAAACATGTATTTCAAAGTTCGAAAAATATTTATGAGTAAAAGTAACTAAATTGCAATTAATAAGGTCTTTGCACCTCTTCCGTAAAAGTACAAAAAACAACTAATGGAAAGTAAACTTAATCCTGAAGTAGCAACAAATCTACTAATTACACGGTTAGCTGTGTCGTACCGTGGGGAAAATTGAGTAAAGTAGCGTTAAAAACGTGTCCCGCTGGGCAACTAATCACATCTACATTGCTGTGTCATCGTGATGCAGCGGAGCGTGGCCAGCAAAGTCTCTTTCTTCTGTCAAACAGTTCAGTTGCGTTCTGTTCAGCTGCGTTCAGCTCACTAGAATCATCACATCTCGCTTGCACTCCTGCACTGCTAGCGGTGATATTACATTTTTATCGTAGCAGGGGCTAGTGAGCGAAGCGAGAGCAACATCAGGCCTGACGCCTAGAGATATACGGTAGTCGCGCTGGCAAAACGAACACGAGACGTGAGCTGAAAAATAATTGAGTCTTAGTTTGACGGCTTGGTTCCTCGCTCTTGCTCTCCTATTCCAACTGACACCCCAGTGTTGTATTTAGGGGGATCCTCTATTGTGCTAACAAAAAATAATCGAAACTATTAAGGCTGATGTTTCCCTAACTTATATTTCGGTATACTACGATAATTCCATGTATTAGGTTATATGGCTATTTCATTTCAGTAAATGGTACATGTTACTATAAATTTCAATATCTTTAACTTTTAAAAGATGTGTCCTTTTTGAGATATGAAAAAAAAGGACACACACACACAGATGTCATTGCGAAAATAGACAAAATGAATTCAGCAACGCGCAATGCTATATCTTGAGCTCAACAGCGTTGAAACTTATTTTGTACATTAAGAACTCGTACAATTTTTTTCTTTGGCAAAAGCGACGTCCGAATTTTGTTACTGTTGAATATGTAAGGGCAATTAAAAAGTTTAATACATTTTTAAGAAGCGTGGTCGTTAGGGGCGGCGGAGAATTAAGATTTTCAGTCGAATGTAGGAAATATTCCAGAAGTACGCAATGGTCTGACAGCTCATTATCCTCTGGCGTTCGCTCGCTCGCTGCTATCTTCGTTCTGATGCGTTGATACTTTTCTTTTTTCACTTGTCCTTTTCTGATTCTTTTTCCCGCTGTATCAGAGCGCTTTCGGTGTAAGAGTACGTCTGCCTGAGTGAGTGAAGAGATGACGGTTCTTCCGTCGTACTTTGCAAGAGTGTAAGCTTACTAACGTTCACCGTTCACACCAATTGCGTATCGGAAGCTTGACGGAGGAGCAAAGGTTTCCTACTTTCACGCCTTTCGCTGTAACATCACAGACCGGATTTCATTCTTTTCTCCAAGCCTGTATTTCGTTTGATTTCAACGTGGAAAACCATAGAAGAAAGAAAGTTAATATGCAATGAATGCACAGAAAAAAGAATTACTTAATTCAACAAAAATCGACTAAGAAGATAGATAAATCTACTTAAATTTAGTTGAACAACCTTGCCTCTGCTATTATAATATTGTCAATTGGGAAATATCAAAATCACTTCAATAAGTCTCGTGCATCTCCTCCCACAACATGACAAAACCGCATCTTAATATTTCGTGGTTGCACATGGGGACAGTTTAGCTGTGTTCTTTTGGATATTTAGTTGCGAACTTGTCAAACGCCCCTCGTATATATTAATAGGATGAACCTGTACTGTACACGCTACAGTTTAGGAGCTACTGGATTGCGTATAAAAGAAGAGATGCACTTAGGCAGAGTCAAAAACAGCCAACCATATACACATATATAGGAGATATATACTACTATATATATACATACATACATTGATGGTGTAGAAAGGAGAATATGCCCGAAGCTTCGGATCTTTTGTTCCTTGTACTCCTCGCCATATATGTATGTATGTGTGTATGGCTGTGTTTTCGGGGTTGTATGTATGCGTTTGTAATATATTGAGTTAGAATCAGGATTGGATTTTGGATATATATATATAGTCAGCTTTACACAGTCTGTGTGTAAGTACCGCATGTTCTGTGTTCTATGCACATAATCTAACTTTCATCCGATTGACCACCATAGTTGTTTTGACGGTCAGAATAGTTTTGTATACAGCCATGTATTAGCTTATAGTTCACAAAGTTCACACACAAATTGTGTTTGCTTGTGATGAAGCCAGAATCAATAGAAACAATAAAATACTATAATTATATGAAATTCACAAAAAATACATGGCTTTTGGTCTGTCGTTAATTCAACTACATTTCAAATACACAATAAAGACAATGAGAATCCAAACAAACGTTTTGTTTCAAATATTAATTCATTGTCAACAAGTAAAATGTATATTATGAATAATGGAATAAAAGACAGCCTAAGCTATCAGATACACAGTATGTTTACTGTCAATGAATTTTTTATAATAATGACAAACCTTTCGGACACTTATCTGACGATATGTGACTGATATGATCAAGTTTAAGGTCAAATCAACACTGAAGACTGGCAAATATTAGTGTCCGAAACGTCTGCGATTTTCATACAAAATTTATTGGCAATGAACATAGTTTAAATAAGATATTGCATAACTTTTATGAATGTAAGACACGAATTGCTGAATCGGACTTAAATGTTGATATTATATTCAGTATCATTATTTATTTTTGTTAATACTTAATAGAGTGGAACTTCAATATTAGTCATTTTTGAAATTCTTCTTTGATATTCGCCCGAAAAGTCAATATTCATCCCTATCCAAGTGCTGAAATTAAGAAATGGCTGTCCACTTGGGCAAAAATGGACGTTTTCATCCAGAAATGGCACCCAAACATCGCTGTCGTTAATCAGAGTATCAATTCATTTGATGATTATGTATTTAATTTTAAAAAACAGAACAATATATTTAGGGCATCACGACGAGTAAATCTCTGTCAAAATGATAAAGCAATAAATAAGTACAGTGGTTAATATGTAATTGAAATGTATTTGCAATAATTTCCGAGATCGATTATCGAGTGCATTTTTTTTTTATAAAGAATAGATAGGCAAAATGAGGGGCTGGGAACGGATTAAACCATTTTTAGTTTATTCCTATGAGAAACATTTGTTTGATATTTTTCTTTTTTAATATTCTTCCTCCCCTCAGGAACAAATGAATGACAACTATTGGAGTTTCACTGTATATGTTCGATGTATTCCAATTTGTTCCTAAAAAGTAAAAATCTGCTCAATGACGTGAATAGAACACAATTAGAGAACAATTGTTCTGTATTGATATTTTCAATTATCTTTTTAGTTTCCTGAAAATCTGTCGACACGAACAACAATTTTTCAGGGGAACTAAAAGTGTAATTGAAAATATCGATGTAAATGTGTTCTATGCACGACATCTGTCACATTTTTTATATTTTTACGAACATATTGGTATACATTTGATATATCTATAAATGTACAAAAACAAGTAACGGAGTATAATATACTGTTTAATAAAAATAGCATCACTTTACTTAAAGGTTGAAGTAACCTTCACTCGACTTTCCTATGCTTCCATTAACTAATATAAAATTGCTTTATTTGGTTTCAAATTTATGATACCATTGCCATGAAACAATATGATTATGTATGGTAAACATAAATGTAACATTTTCAAAGGGTGTTACAGAACAATGTATAGTTTTATATTTACTTGAGATTGAGTATACAACAGTTCGAGTTCTACTGTTCTAACGTAATAAAGAGACCGTATAAACGATCCTAGCACAGCAGAATGAGGGGAAAGGGCAAACCAAAGGCTCAGAAGAGTCAAGGGACTGCCGAATACGACCCGTCGGAATCAGAAGCTTCGGTACTGACAGTGCGTTACTTGGTGAAGCCCTCCTACCCAACCTTACCAACCCCAGAACAGGAGCAGGCCAGCTTTGATCTAATAGTACCACACTAGCTGCTATGAAGTACACACGCTGGTGCGTGATGACGTTATACTTGCCGTCGACAAACATTCGGTTGCCATACAGTAGAGAGCGAGAGAGATGTCAGTCCCCGAGGCACTTTATAATACAAAAACCAAGTTTTACCCTGGACGCCGGCGGGGACACAACAAAAACTGCCGACAACAACCAAACAAGATTAATTTTCCAAGAGTATAGAGGAAATTATGAAATTGGCATATCTGACAGGCTGATTATCTACAATTTGGAGATTTCAAATGTAAAATTGCCGGATTCCTTACTTAAGATGTTATTGGAGGGAATGAATTTACAACGAAATACTTTCGCCTTGTATTTCTCGACTCGTATATCCGATTTTGACGATTATTTGAAGTGACTCACAACCGAATCCTTTAGATAAACTATCTTGTACACGTAATTCAAGAATAAATATATATATATAAATTTTAAAACTACATCTAAGTTAGTAATATTTCGCCCCAGGTAGATTTCTTGCCTGGATTTCTTTTGTGCTAAGAATACCAATTTATACATTTTAGGTCATAAATGACACGATATTTTCTCTTTTATACTATTTAAGATTCTCTTACGCGCATTATATTTCAATTATTTTCCTTCCGGAAAATGACCAAAATTCTAAAGAAAATAAATTTACTTAACTGTGGCTATCTCGCTCACGGAATTAGATAAGGACAATTATCCTTTCTTCTCTATGCACCTTCACGCGTTAAAAGGAAGGGAAAGAAATACAGAGAGAGAGCTATTCAAAAATGTCGTCTGGAATAAATGGAACATGTACAATAGCACGATGTACGTACACTCACCTGCACTAATTTATTAAATTTATATAGTTTTCGGGAACGAGAACATAAAAGATTTGTCCTTATTCATGTCAGCATTTATAAACTATAAAATCGCACATTATTATGAGTGGAAACGACACAGTAAAAGAATTTACTACTGACTCAATTGTAATATTTGATTGCTGCTAGTAACGCATATTATAGATAAAACTATATTTACTGCATTTTAAAGGAAATATTAATTAACATACATATAGGTATATAATAATCGCTTGTCTTATTGCAAAATTATTGCTAAAGAAATAAAAAAACAAAACATGGAGTGCTCTTCACTCGACTAACTAAGTTTTCACTAAATAATAAATATGTAATATAGATTTATTGTGCTTAAAAAACATTCTACCATTACCATGAAACAATATCAATATATGTGGAAACATAAATGTAAAGTTTCTATTTTCAAGTACTAGAAATTGTGATATCACAATACTTTCTTTTATAAGAAAAGAATAAGAGTCTTGATATACAATTTAATAAAAAAGTATCGCTAATAAGCAACACAATCGGAAGTGTGTGAGTATACACCCAGTTATATCTCGCAGAAAAACAACTCGATTTTAGTGCTTGGTTGCTCCCTTTCTTCTCTATGTACCCCTTAGGCCACGCCTGTAGTTTTATTTATGGGTCTTGGTGCATCCCTCGAGAATGCTACTCGTTGTCTCTCTCCCCCCAGTGACGGTGGCGCATCCCGTGCGACAGTGTCCCTTCTGGGAGAACAAGTGGAATATGTCACCAAGGACCGCTGTGCCAATGTAATATAGAAACACTGCTGCCTGCTATGGCAGACTCTATGGTCTATGGCAAATGGCGTCAGACTATCACACGGGTAAAGCGCTGGGTCCTGGGTGTACAGATAACTCCAATCGTACACTCACATCTGTGGGTTACTACAAATACCAACGCTAAACCTGAAGTTTAATAGTTCCAAGTCCCACCTGGGATGGAGTGCATGTTAAATATGTAACAGCAATTGTAATGATTAATTTAGTGGAGATAGTATATTTGGGTTCAGATACATTCCATCAATACCAGTGGCTTGCCAAATTATTAATAACACTTTGAAATTACCAATAGTTATATAGTATGTACTTGCTTAATGTTCTACATTTTACTTAAAGCTGCCTATATTTCTATGTGCGGTTATGGCATGCAGAATTTATTGTTTTATGGGACAATTTTCCCTTGGCCTAACAATTTATTGGTTTTGACACCAAAAGTTTATTAGAATTTAACAGAGATAAGGCATGATAGTTTAATCAAGAGATGCATAATTCATAAATAAAACCCTATTTGTATGCATACACATAATTAAGATCAATAAATACAGATTATAAACACAAAAAAAAATACTTTCACAATAATATTTGAATTCAATCTTGGAACGGTAAATTACTATTAATTTCGTAAAAAGCACCATACATTAGCTACAATATGCCATATTACTTTACAATAAAATTTTATTATTATAGCTGGAAAATAGTAAATAGTTTCTTTTTTATTTACCATTTTACAGCTACAATAATAAAATTTCGTTGTAAAATATGACATATTGTAGATATTTTATGGTTCTATACGGCATGTTTTATGAAATAATTTATATAAAACTTAATATAAGAGAAATAATAGATATTTGCAGTAGCTAGACAGAGAACAGGTGTACACGAATCCTATATATCTCATTCGGTTGAAATATATTTATTTGTATATATGAGCATGTAAATTAATACCGACGGTAGATATAGGTATCTCAATTTAATAATAATAATAATAATAATTGCTCATTATAGCTATTAAATTAGTCAATTATAATTTAATTGTGGTTGTATTACATTTTGATGAAATATCAAATTTGAATTATGTTCATTTTACCGTAAAACAAACAATTTTATCATCAATATGTATAGGATTTGTAATTCATTTTACATACTCTATAGGAATGTTTGCATAAACATTTGAAATAAACACGTGTTTATTTTATTTGCGGGTTACAACCAATATTTGCATTAGGTATTAAGCGAATGGAACAATACCAGAAGATAACACACAATATCACACTCCATGTACATTTGACACAAAAGTATGTCAAAGCCTGTTGGCATTGTAATTTTTGCACATTTTTGGGTATTCTTTTTAAAGCTATTGAACTTTTTGTTTATTTTAGGGCGAAAATACACATTCAGAACTTTACTGAATTGATACTGACCATATTTGAAAAGAAAATACTATAACTCTGAAAAAAACTTAGTTTTGAAAATAATATTAAATCTGATAGTAATTTTTCACTACAAGAACAATTTATATAAAATGTACCAAGGGGTAATTTAATGTATACATTTTTGGTAATGTTTTAGTAATATTGGTACTTATTCAGTTAAGTTGATTATATCATGATAATGTAGAAAATATCATTGTTACGTTTATAACATTATTTGGGACGATAGTAAAAAAAGATCTTCATAATGCCTTGCCAATTAATCTTTGATGACAATAGTAATGTAATTTAAATTTAATGTTTAATCAAGACGTATAAGTGAGTATAGATAAATTATCCGAATTAACTTGTAACATATCACCTAAATTTTAATACGATTAAATGTATACCGTTAACGGTGCTGCCAAAATGCTTTGAAGGTTATGTTATATAAACGAGGTTACGTTCTTGTGATAATCGAGGTTAATGAAAGGATGAAGAAATAGGGGTATAGAATTACAGTTTACGTCATCCAATACGGCGAATAGAGACTGCGAATACAATGAAGAATGTTTGCACTTTGTATAGGCTATATATATATACGAGAAATAGCAACATCTTGTGTTATAATACGGTATTAAGAGACCGAACCACCAGCACCACTAACGCCAACGCCAGTGAAAGGAATCTCAAAGTCAAGCTGGTTGAAATGTTATTATTTCGGGTTGCTGTGTTATGATAATGGATCTCCTTATATAACAGAAGCGAACTTTATATGTTGATTTTTCTACGTTAATTCATCTTTTGAGTTTAAGTTGTATGGTTTTGAATATATTTAATTCGGAAGACAAATTTGTCTTGTACGTTAAATTTAATTGTGATTATTAATTCTGAATAATATTTTTCTATCTAAGACGAAGTCTAAAAGTAAATAGAACTAGAGATTTTAACGGAAATATACGTTTATGTATTTACTATATTCGAATATCAAACAAATCGGATTTCAGCAATAAAAGAAATTGCTTTTTAGAACACTTCTTATTTCATAATTTTTCGTTTACCATATTTGGGTTTAATCTGAAAAAACTTTATATGTATCAAAGATCTTATAATTTTCTTATAACTCTGGAAGTATAAGCATTCATAGTGAGCCAATGAGTAATTATGATTAGAAATTACAAATAAAAAACCAGTTTATTTAGCAATGTGAGTATTCACAGTAACATAATTAAAACGCAAATTAATAGTTGACATTAAGACATATTTAATAATCGAAAATGAGAAAAAATTCTTGATTGTCGCTGAAACTTAAATCTTTGGATTACATTGCCCAATGCTCTAACCAATTGAGCCCAATTCAATTCAATACGTAAAAAATGCATTACCTTTCGCCATAAATTAAATAAATCGTGACGTTCGTTGTAGCGAAGGTACGGAAATTAAACGTTCGGAAACCGGGAGTTGTCTGTATATCCAAAATAAGACACTAAGAGGAAATTGCTTGACCAACATTAGGGATATCCATTTTCGATGTATGATAATTTATACAACAACGACGATGATATGGGGCATTAACATGGGTATTAGTGGCAGGTTTGGAGATAGAGTGAGTGAGCCACAGTGACAAATTAATAGGATGTCATTTGGCTGCGCGATGTTGACAATGTAGCCTACCAATAGGCTAGGTATAGTATAGATGTTCCGACTGAGGCGAGGTGATATCAGGTGGGTAGGTCACAGCGTAGGGCATTGCTTGTCAACGCTATTAACCGGGGACAATGGGACTACCGATATTACACTACCTACACAATGTTACTATACTACGATCTGCTAAATTCACTAACTGGATATTTGATACGGCCAATATTAAATAGCCACACATTCGCAAGAGAATGAACATTGCACAATGCATTGGTTTTATTTTCTTGAGAATTTAACGGAAATATACGATTTGAGCTTCCCTGCATTGAGTATTTATTATCAAGGTGACATCTATGCTATAAAATTCAGAAACTACAAATTTAAATTTTGTTCAAAGTTCGGACACTGTAGATTTTAATATATTTCAAATTCGATCAATTTCCCCGTAGGCTTATCAATCTAACCCTCGTTTACGGTATTTTGTTTTATGCGAATTTTCGGTAATATTTTTCACTGTTCTCCGTCATCCATTTAAGTAGTTCTCTACCGTGTTACACCCTCACTTAATTAATACTAACAAATTACAATCAACGTTCAAGTGTACTTAAGGTAAGAGCAAGCAGCGCCGCCACAGGAAGCAAATGAAACTAAAAGTGGACCACTTTTGCTAATGTAACACCCTAACCTTTGTAAACAAAAACTGGAAACCACATCAAAAGTTGTCCTTCTTTATCGCTTCCAAACGATTATACAAACGCTACTCTGGTTTCGAAATAAGAGCAACGGAGTAGTGATGTGTGATATGAACCGACAATGAATGTGACTGAGATGAAAGAGATTCTAGAGAGTGCCAGTTAATTAGTTTATTTTCTAGACGATGGATGTCTAAGGAATAGGCACTGGATTAAGCTTGTTACTTTGCGAAATTCGTATCTTGACAGAAAAATTGATGATTCTTTAGGGTAATTGAAGTTTTAACGATTTATTTTGCAATTTATTCTTACATACGGAATATTTAACTTCTTATTTTTCTTACTTACTAAATAATTGCAGAAACTAAAGAGGCTAATGCACGATTTTAATTCTAATGGGTGGAAATTTAAAGTTAATATTTTGGTTGAAGCGGTGCAAATTAGCATAAAATAAATAACAAGTTTTAACGATTAAGTTTGGAATGAATAAATAATTATTATAAATGAGTACAAAAAGTACTCACGGCTTTATATCCAAATCATACTAGCCCCACTGCAATCGAACCTAAATGTACAACTGTAATTACGCTAGTGACATAAATACAAATATGAATGCAAATTGAGTAGATAAAAAAATTGTATGATATGGGCACATGGTGCCCACGGATAAAACTAGTTATTAATATTTATATATGTATATTGTTTTTGATTTTAAACAAACATAGGTTCTATTCATGCAATTAACGGTAATTATTTATTATCATTTGTCATTCATCTTTAATTGCTACACTGTACACGTAATGAGTTATCACGGTAGAATTAGTGTCTGAGACTGAATTGACTATATTATTTATCACATAAAGCAGTGAAAATGTATAATGAATTTAAGTAAAATGTCACAGCTGAAAGTTCTGTGCTCTGCAGACAAATTTATCATGATATTAATCCGAATAATTTATTTGTTTAATTTTCAACAAAATGAATGACGGATGATGTTGACACAAAAGGAAATGAAAATATATAGGGCACACAAAGCCGGGCGTAGCGAAAATTCTTACAAACGAACACTGTAACGAAAGTTACATAGCTACATTAAGATTTCATATTTTGTAGATTAAAAGTCTGAATAAAGAATACAGCTTATATTTGTAATTTTCATGGCTTACTTGTCAGGTTTATTTTTTTTTAAATGTGTATTAATATATAATGAAAAGCCCACAGTCGTTTTATATTAAAGCGAAAAAATAATTATACGGCAGTTTGCCGACAAAAATAATGGAATGACTTTCTATCTAAATATATTTTTAAAAGTTAACTTTTATATTTATTTCTCACTATTTCTGGTTAAGTAATTGTTATCAAAAATAAAACCATTTATTTCTGGGCCTTTTACATGTCTTCGGGTTTAAGTTTTATAATTATATTATGAACAGTTTTTGCTGTAGAGCTGCAGAGACACACTCAGAGACAGACACACACACAAACATCTGTTATTCTGAAATAGTTATAAACGATTCAGGGATTAAAATCTCGAGTCCGAATTTTTTCGTAATTACAATACTTTATTATATACATTCGTATAAGGAAGTAAAAAATAATCAATGGTTTAATAATTTAATAGTTTAGAAAAATACATTTCAAGTTTTAAAAATGTTTTAAACTTCTAGAAAAGTAACGTAAAAATTCTTAATAACAAGTTTGGAAAAATCTCTACTCCGTCATGTAGTTTCATGTATATTCAGTGTATAGCAGCACTGAAAATGTAAGTACAAGAATTCTTGTATCAAGTATTTCGATTCTCGTAATGGGATTTTAGAAATGTATAACTGGTTTGCAAAATAACTGATATATTTCATAAAACAACTGTTTATGAAGTACATGAATCCTACCTCATTCGGTTAAAATATATTTATTTGTAATTGTATAGAAATTATATACAATAAACTGCTCGGTGTACAATCGAAAGAAAAGCGCCTTACCATGCGAATGGGGTCTTGGTAACCAGCGGTAACCAGGTATTAGTAACCGGTGCATTGGTTACCACATATTCACCCCTGAACAACATAGTTAATACGTAAACCCACAAAGGGCATTATGCGGCTCCCTTGGTCAATGTCATTTTGTTGTGTCCCCTACTGTAATTTTATCCGGCCATAACTCTACCTAAATACTACACTGTACAAGCCGCAGCATGTCCTTTACTATGTCACAGACGCCCCAATGGCTTTACTGCCACAATCTTGATCATTATATGCATTTTTAGTACAATGCGGTCTCGGTGACTGCCAGCAATTACAATTAGCTTAAATAATGAATAATACAATGTCACGAAACCATTTCTCTTCGTTTACATTGAAAAATATCGTTGGAGATTATTCCAACTGTTTACAAATCAGACATAAAAAATTAAATAATAAAAATATATGTGTCTAATATGTTTCTTACTTTTTATAATTCAATAGAACGTGATATATCAAATATCTTAAATTATAGTCTAAAGTTGACATTTCCTGTTATGTTTTAAACTACCAGGCGATAAACTAGTAAAAGGATCTCGATATTAGTAATTTGGGGAAACTATCGAAAAACAGTACTATATCAATAGTATTTATAAAACCCCTATGTGAATACGGTACTGGCATTACTAACAAAAGAAAAACAGTTTAAAAATTGAAAAAACGAGAAACATATATCTAATAAAGGTTTAATTAAAAATAAAATCGTTTTATTAAAACAAGTAATAATTAGTGAAATATGTTATTCAAATATTTGACTTTAAATATCATATATCAGCTATATGCTGCTTAATTGGGTTTAAAATTATGTAAATTTGTTTTGCAGTATTTACAATAGTGAATAAATATGTAACGATCAAAATTGTAACGTTAAAAATAATTGTTCGCATTTATTACTTCCTTGGACGAAGTCTAAAGTATTGTAAAGAATATTTCCTTGGATTCATATAGACAATTTTCTAAATAACGTGTGTGTGTGTGTGTGTGTGTGTGTGTGTGAGTATAAAGTTTAAGTATAGCCTGCAACAAAATTACTTATTTTTTTAAATGAAATATAAACAGGTAATAAGATTTGACTTTAGATATTTCTTCGAAATTTTTAAAACAAGTGCAATACAATATTAAGAGAGATTTATCGAACTAGCTGCATATTATCTTGTAGTAATAAAATAATTAAAATATATACCACAAATATTCACATTCTTTGATTATACGTACAAAAAAATCCAGTGCAAGACACTGTAGAATTTTGTTTAATTTTTAAGTTATCACAGTAGACGATTCTCATACGACTTGGTCAAATATTACTCGATAACCGCAAAACACGTGTCGCACTTACAGGGGTTGTTTTAGAGGTGCTAGCAGAGAAGGTTCAGGGAAAATCACACGTAGACACTTCTTAGATAGTATATATATATTTTTTCTGCTAGCCCGGTCATTGGGTACGTTTTATTACGTAGTTAATAGCGGTTTTACGATAGTAGTGCGCGTATTTCAGGTGGCCGTAAATGCAAAAATAAAACTCTTTATACATAGCACAAAAATACTATACGAACGCCGTAGCAAGCTCTCAAGAGACCGACTTTAAGCTGGAAGTGCGCACACTTGGATAACAAGAAAAAGTTCTGCCAAGTCCTCGCAGTTTTCAAGTAATTGTTGGAATTTGATGTTTTAATGTTCATTTAATCAACTTTGTTGATAGCAACGGTAAAATTTCTGAATTCTTCGTTTTTAGTTTTAGACTGTTGTGTACTTGAATTTGCTATTTTACGTAAATATTGAATCCTTGGCAAATTTATAGTCAATGGATATAACAGTATTTGCCAAATGGAGCATATCAATCGCAATACTAGTTCACTTAAAATTCGAAATCAAAAAAGCAATTGTTTAAACAAGAATTAAGTTGAATTGTTGTATGATCAAAGTTCTTAACATAAATTTACTGACGTTTTTTTTTCTCTGTTATTATATAATTAATATTATTATAAATCTATTTCGACGTTCGTGCGTATTTCGTGACAAGAATGATGATCAAGAATTTTATAGTAACATCTGCTCAAGGTTTGACTTTCGCATTATTAATGGTTCCGTCTGTCTTTTTGTTTAAATTATGTCTTTAAAATCTTCTATTCGGGACATTTTGTTTTGTTCGTAAATGCTTTTTCTTTTTGCTCTTATAATAATAATAATATTCACAACATATACATTAGAAAAAAAAAAGAAGACTAAAGAAGATGTTAAAATAAAAAACAAACTATAACTGCTAATTTCAGACGAATTTAAATTGGATTCTCGACTAATCCAATAACTTTGGTTCAACATATGTTCTAAATAAATTTCGATACATATTTTTTCATGTTTACATTAGTAAATAGCGAATATTCAGTTTTGGGAAGCTCAAAACGTGTATTTTCGTCATAATTTCACGCTCGAAAATTTTCATGATTACATATTGCTCCCATTAACGCTGAATCGAATTAATTCAGTGTGTATATATATAATATAAATCGGTTATTACAATCTGGGGTTAATTTCACCCATATATATATATATATATATTTCAAAACCAATAAATTCCAAAGCACGTAATACCCATATTAATCCAGTACGTAATTAAATCCGACAATAAAACCATTTTAATGAATTTCTACAACAATTCACAATATTACCAAACAAGCTCTCACTACAGCATGTTACAGAATATATATACACGCTCATAAAATCTGTACAAAGTAATCACTAAATGTGCAAAGTGAATATTCCATTCGTACTGTCCAGTAGCGCCGGTTTCGGGAAGGGACTGTACTAACCAGCGACCCGGCGACATTTAAACCCTGTGGTTTAACTTGTCGCAATAAACATCTAACATACAACGCCAAGCGACGAGTCTGACAATAGTCCTGGGAGCGATACGGCGATATTAAAAGCGTTGCAGGGGCGTACCGAGGCTATTTTCGGGGAGAGGAATAGGAATAAGGGGCGGGAAGTACTAACCGATATCTGTCGTTTGTGCCCGGGGGTTAATTTAAACACACACACACATAGAAGAACCAAATAGTGTTTGGAATGCGACGTGACCGAGACCACGAACAAAATTAAGTATTGAATATCAAATAGCTGAGAGGATTGTTTGGTAAATCATTTTATTCGAGATATTACACTGTAAACTGGAAAAGATGTGACGTAGTAGTCATAAATTCTATTGCTTCTTTTTATGGTTTTTATCCAGTAAACCGATTGAGTTTTGAATCTACCCGAATAGTTATTTTTGTTGGTTACTTCATTGAGATATTGTAATGCCTCACATTTTATAGCAATATGTATTATCTTGTATTATCTTCTATTTCATTCCACTATACATAATTATATGTAGCTATCCTTTATAATTATCTAACTGGGAAGAATTTGTTTGGACTATTGTAGTCTCCCAGTTTCAAAAGCAACCACGAACACAGAATTCATAAATAGTACCGTCTTCCGTTTCATTTTACTTTAAACAGTACATATATAGTTGCCTTTTATTACTTAACAAACTTAGTTTTGAATGAATTCGATATGTTTCTTCTCCATAGTTTCTTTTTCACTATACATGAACTTTATGTTACTATTCTTTACTGAATTACCTATTTAAGTTTTGAATTATCACTATATGTTATTTCTATTGTGTATTTGTTCGGGCTTTGGCAGTTGCTCAGTTCTAACTCCTATTAGAATAAAGGGTTTAATTAAATGCGCAAATAAATAAAAAATATAATTTGTTACTTTTTACAACAATATGCGGAATACGGCATATATTATATATAATATAAACAATGAACTGTAAATTTGTATATCCTGCAGGAAAACCACTTATTTATGAAAACAATACTTACGCTGCGTTAGATATTTTTTCGCTGTCTCGACTACGGTAAATGTTATAAATATTAAAATATCTCATGATTGAAAATATTTCTTTAAAAATGTCCAATTACTGGAAAATTACTTTTGAAATTAGAAAATATGTTGTACAATGGTTACAGTATTAAATTGTTTCATGTTAATAGCAGTATCAACGAATATTTTAATTTAAAACCAAAATACAACAATATTAGGTCGGATTATCCGCTGTCTCGGACTTTGTTTGAAATTAAATAATATAAATATACATGACAAATATTTAATACAGACAAGTTCTGTTGGGTGGTGTATATTTTTTTAATGTTACAACCGAATTAATTACTAAATATATAATAAAATATGTTTGTATATAATTCTGTATTTCATACAATGGTACAAAGTATACATGTGTGTTACCGTTCAAAGCCGAGTGCCCGGCCCGGTGAATATACTAATATACACGTTGCAGCAATGTTGGCGCTCATATACTATAGGTCTCGCGAACAAAATTCGCGTTATTCTCTTCAGCATACTGCGGGGGCGGCTGCAGAGCAGAGGGAAACTTGCATTTTACAACTTTATACGTAGATAATGCAAGTTGCAAATACTAACTTTACATGTTTATTATACATGAAACATATTACTAACTATGCTGCGTGTTTGCATTTACAATAAAAAAAATTCCACATATATAATATGTATATTTTTCCATGTTTTCTATTTTCAAGAAAATTTACCGACCTCTTGACGTCATGAATCTCCCTACCCTTGATTATAACCCCGCGATTTTAAGTCATGACGTAAGATGCATCATAAATAAGATATGCTGTATTTGGCTTAGTCTACTGAACATATATATTTTTAAAACTTTGAAATTTAAAATACTAAATAAACAATTTCCTTTAATGTTGAGTCTCAAAATATTTGATCGCCGTCCATCACGTTCGCCCTCATCTACTGTTTATCTCGTCACAAATCAGTCATAAAAAAAAAGGTTTTATTTTTATTCGTTGACTAGCGAGCTGAAGGCATTGCTCGCACCTATGCTTGTTCCCTGGCTGGACTAGATGACATGTTTTATGTGCCTAACGCTTAAACTTTTATAAAATCGTTTATGATTTTCTA
The DNA here is from genome assembly GCA_933228885.1 of Leistus spinibarbis. Taxonomy (NCBI): domain Eukaryota; kingdom Metazoa; phylum Arthropoda; class Insecta; order Coleoptera; family Carabidae; genus Leistus; species Leistus spinibarbis. The sequence continues at coordinate 10,023,005 of OW121795.1, read as the reverse complement.
TAGAAGAATTTAATAGATTTACAGAGTTCTGATTTATGGCAATAAAACTGCAATATAACAACTATAATCGACCATTTTCAAAGTTTCAACTATCGTTAAAACAGTTATAAAAAGAATCAAGACTTCGGGTCAATATGTTCTCAAAAGTAGCAAATAGACTTTCTGTTTTTAGTTTCACTTGGGCAGACTTCAAGTTCTTCGAGGGTACAACAACCCTTTTCCGGCTGCCACGCGCTTCCAAACCTAAAACTCCGTAAACGACAAATTGACCAAATGATTCTTTCATTTCCTTTTTATCTCTTCTCCTTGTCACACCATGTCATTTTTATTCCACTTGAAATACTGCGTAAATCAACTTACAGAAGGGAATTTGTAATAACAGTTATTTGGAACTCAATATTATTACATAGAATATGGCGTAGGTATGTCAATGTTCTATATTATTAACATAACTGATCCAAAAGATTTTGTCGAATTTTAAATAGATTTAATGAAAGTAAGGGTTAGTTGAGTGAAGACCACTCCAAGTTCTATATTATTAAGAGAATTGTAAATCAATATGTCGGTATGCCAATTGGCGGAGTTCAAAATTAAGGCTAATTAATGCGTTGGCCAAATTACGCGTGTCTAATAGGGTATTTTGGGTGTAGTATCTAGGAGAGATGTGGGCCGAACTGGGCCGGCATACTATACGGTAATAACAGCGGTAAATCTGTCTATGCCTCGCTCTGCTCACTTAACCCTTAACCAAATGAAATTTGAGAAGATAGCATGAACCATTCTGGTAGATATTGACTTCTTAGGGAGCAAACGTAACGTCTACAAATATTTTAAATAAACTATTTGTGATATTTTATCATAACTACAAAGCGTCAATAAATTAACAGTAAAATAGTTGAGAACTTCGTTTTTCAACATAGTTGAAACACAAAGGTGACATCTCTCAAAAACTAATATTTTTAATGAACTTTTTGCAATATTTCACTAGAACTATAATATGTTGACAAAGTTGACAAGTTTCCAGTAATAAATAAAGTAAAATATTTTGTTTTTCAATATATAAATATGATGTGACAAACTGTTCGACTATAGTTTTGATATATTTTACCTAATATTTTTTTATCGTCTACAATAAAGAAACTTTTGCTATTTATTATAATTATTATATCGCAGAGATATTTCTTATTTCAAGTTTTCATCTTTAAAACTTTGGTCGTTATTTATAAAGCTAATATTTAACATATAAATAAAAATAATATTCACAAATTATCTTTAGTTTTTGGTAACTTATGATTCTTATTATCTAAAATAATATAAATATTCGGTTACCTTATTCCAACTTTAAGTTTGAATGCGAGCGAAGAAAAGTTGTTCTTACCTAAAATAAATATAAAACACTGTTAATAAAAACATTTTATAAAAAATAATAAACCTAATTTTAGAATGTGTTATTTAAGTTAAACAGTTTATTACGAATGGTAAATTATTCAAATGAGCAAAGCCGTTAAATTTCTAAATTTATACGTTTGTTGTGTATTTTCTAGTGTAGTATTGCAATCGCGATGTTATTGTTACGTACCAAATTTTTCGGCAACAAACTGGTCTTTCCGTGGGTATGATACGTGATTAATTAAAAGAAAACAAGGCTGAGCCAACAATGGCGGCCTAATGAGCAATGTATGTTCTTCTGCATGTACCTCTAGTGCAGCGCAACCCTAACAAAATTACACGACATTTAATCTAATGTACTGCTAATAAGTCTTCTTGTTATCCCCATTGTGTTGGAACAGCGGACATATAGGTTTTGTTATCTATAGAGTTGGAACCAGCACTGGTTTTCATTAATTCACTGTACTGTCACACACTTTAATCATGTTCTGGATGTCTACTATCTGTTCAATAGCGTCATGTATACATGGAAATAAATCGTATTTTATAGGCGCTAAATTAATACGAATGAGGTTTGAAATTTTGGAACTAAATGCTTATTTACGTTCGAAAATCTTTGCTTGATATGAACAAAATTTGGTATACATATAATATAAGTGTCCTAGAAGGCAACAAAAATTATAAATATTCAATAGAAAAAAAAAAAAAAAACTGTAACTTTAAGCTTCTTGGAAAAATCAATTTCAATTAATTTTGGAAAGTTGAGAGAAAGTTTGTTTTCGTGTGTGTGAGCAAAACCGTTTAAGATTACATTGCTCGCGTTTTTGTGCAGTCGACGAGTTTCTTAAAAGGAACCGACCAACGAGACATGTTGAGCCAATCTGATTAATTAATAGTTTGGGCGACAGAAGGCAGACGTCGGCGTTGGCGTCGGACGACCAGCGTTCAACACGACATTTCCGGTACAACTGTTCCGGTTTAAACGGTTCTCGTACCGTGGATTTTACGATAAGAACGCCCGCCAGAGCAGACCGAACGAATTTAGAACCAGCCAACAAAAAGTGTACAGTCTGATTGAAATGATAAGAAACGTGTCCAGAAGTTTAAGGAATTCATGAAGAACTTGACAAGAAAATTGATTACAACCTATAGATGCATTAGTGCACGAAACTGACATCTTCCTCAGTGAAATATTATCAAGAATATAAAGTTTAGAAAGATTCCGATTTTGGTAATCAAATTTTACTTACGTATATATGGATAAAAAGTGAAAAATCGGTCTAGTCGTACGAGGTTGCAAAACCAATGTACATCTAAGAACATCTGATTTTGATCGTAAAAGTCAATTTTTGGGTATATGAGGAAATAATTAGAGAAAGACGTTGGTATATTTGATGGATGATGACGTAATGATTTTCTCAATCATACGCCAGAACACTATAGCTCCATTGTACGATGAGCTAAAAGCATATTTCGTTCATGTAAATCCACAAACAAACTTAAAACATTTAAATATTTATAAAACTCATTATAGTTTATAAATAGGGTCGGTTTCTAAAACACAAAACACAAAACTAAAGTAAAAAGAGTAAATAAACCAACATTTTAACAATTCAGGACGAATAAACAAGAGGCAACAATGCAACAGACGGAGACGATATTAGTCAAGTCACGTTTAAGTACTTACCATTTTTAACTAATTTCTTTCGTCGCCGTCCTCCGTGGCAACAAAACATTTGACGAACAGACGAAACGTAATTACAAGAAAAGCGACGATAGAAAAAAGACGGATGAGCTTTGTGACCATCTTGTGTTTTCTGTACAACAGGCAAGTTTTTGCTCATTTAGCAAGTTTGGATAACACCAACATAGTATTTGCCTCGTACAATTAATCTAACGTCTCGGTGTATCTGATAACTCTGCTGTTTCAACTGTTTTCGTTTTATCTTCAAGTATGTTTATGCCAGTGCTAATGTCAATTGGGAATTATGAGAAGATGGCGCATAAAAATAAACTTTACACGAAAGTTATGTGTAGATATTTTGTGGTATATTATTTTATTACAAACACCAAGTAGTGAGCAGATATGCATATAAAACTCTCGAATTATAATTTATATATTTTATTTAAATAATGACTTTCATAAAAACTACGATTATTATGACACCATTTAGTAAAGGAGGTAACCAAAGATACAAAATATACATTTACTAATTTATATATCATGTTGTAGCCAGCACAAGACAGTCTTATAAAAACTGATAAGGTTGCCGTGGACACGTCTATGAATATCCAATATCATTTTTTTTTTATAAATGATACACTTTTTGAGAAAACTTGTCAAGCAAAAGTTGTTAAAATCAATATCTACTAAAAGTAAAATCTTCTGATCAACTAAGTTGCCTAAAATCTAATCAGTTCTTAGCAAATGTTCTGTGCTAAATAGTTTATAAGTAACACACACACGCACAGACATACATCATTGAGATAATAGCCAAATCGTATTCAGGGAACTTTGAAACCGCTGTATCCAATTAAATCTAGCAATCGATTTTCTTCGTGATCCCAATACTTTCATTACAAGAAATTAAATAGTAATTTTTCAGTAAATGGCTCCAACTTTTGAGATAGTAAATTTTTACTATCGTTTTAGATATTGCTTTAAAAATTTAAATAATTCTCCCAGAATCCGTGCTATATACAGAATTTTAATTTAAAGTTTCTTAGGTTTATCTTGACACACAAACACACACAAGTAAACTCAAAAAAAAAAGACGGTTGTGGCCAACACAGAACGTTTTTTTACGATTTAGTAGTAGTATATTTTGCTATAGAAACATATTGTTTTGCATTATTAAATAAAGAAACAAGTAATAAATTATGTCACTCAGAGGTTATATGATTTTACATTCATTTCCATGACAATATAAATAAGAATTTTAGGATTTTCCATAACGGTTTTCTCGTAATTAGTCAATATATTAAATTATATAATAATTAAATACTTTCTTTAAGACGGTCCAAGAAAGTAATAAATAGCACTCCAACATAACATAATATGCAATAAATGTCATGGTTATATCATTATATGACAGACTGTATACATTATTAAACACTCAAACCTATCTGGTAGGAATTTCTTCGCTATATCACTAACATGGGGAGAGTCTAAAATTGCCCGCTCGGTATAATTAGTATTTCAACGTTGGTAACAGTAGTGCGCTGGCTGGACACGTAACGTTTCTCCGGGGAGTGTCACCGGCGAGCCGCAGAGCATACTCCCAGTCTCCGGGTGAACTTTCCCGGAACACGTGCACTAATTGTTTATTCCGGAGAATCACGAGTGCTTTAATTATAAATGCATTACATGGTTTTAAAAAGTTATTATTTCTAACGTACATAGGCACTTGGGAATATTCTTTTATTATTTAATTCGTGACTGCAAATGATAAATCGTAACGTATATACGTATATACACAATTTGTATGTTATAAAAATGACAATATGAAAGATATTAGACATGTTCACGAGCGTAACTTAAATGATAAATGGCGCGAAAAATAAAATGCATAAATTGCCAGCAAATTTCCGCTTGAAGGATAAGGAAACTTTTAGGAAAGTTTCCAAATCGGAAAGTTACCTCTCTGAAAACTCTCCTCGGACTAATCTCTAGGTATCTTTATTTAGAACAATTCTAGGATTTCTTTAGCGCTTTGGAAAGTTTCCTCGGACCCATCAATAAAATAATTAAATATCTTATTATTAAATACTATTATTTTCGTCAATCATATAATGCATAATTTTCGCAGGGAGAGATTTTAAGATCGCTGCTAGATGGAAGGATTGTAATTTGTACTAATATTTAAACAATATTCCCGAAGGGTTTCAGAGTCAACCCTTATACATATCATAGTATATATTATATAGAAGTGTTGTAGCACGGTTGCCAAATCGATGTCTTTGTCTATTTATGTAACGCGACGTTGTATGTCATTCCAGTTTGGCAATAGACAAGGAGAGGTAGAGTCCGTGTTCTGTCAACCCCGAAAACGAGTAGAGTGTTGAATTTTTTATGTAGGATTATGTTTGCTTGGTATGGTATAGGAACGGCGCTGGTGTGTTGTGTTACTCGTTTTTAAACTTGTGACAGTTCAGTTTATGTTCGAGAACATTTTCTCTTGCATTTCGCCTCGTTTTATCAACGGTGGCGGCGCTCTGAACTAAATTTGTTCTGCCACTATATATAATGTTTGAAATGTGTAGTGTGTTCCAAAGTTGATGCCTGCAACACTATACTTTAGATTGGCTTTGTATTAAACTTGTTTTGTATTGTTGTTGAAGTTATCAGAAATGAAAACGACTGACCTTCATACAATATTTTATACGTAGCCGCAAAGTGGAACGACAAAATAAGCATCACAACATTATTGTAGCAGTATCAAGATAATAGTTGCTAACGAGTTACTTACAGAACAATAGCTACCAGCGAGTGACATGTAAGCAGCAAGAATTCTACTTCAATTATTGTTAGTTCAATAGGCTGTACCTTGAGAAGAATAGAACTATAGCCTTTGTCACAACGAACTTTTGCTTTGATAATAAGAACATCTTTCGGGAAGCTGCTCTTTCAGACAGTAGATTCGTTGTAACACAAAGTTTCCTTGCAATGTTTAATTAGATATCTAGAAAGTCACGTATATGGTCAGGAATTGTGATTTTATCTATTTCCAATATAAAACTTATTATCTTATAGTAGTCTGGCTGAAGCAAAAGTTCGCCGTAAACAAAGTAATGGGGGGTTGATAAGAAAAGTTTGATGATTGTGGTTTTGCTAATACAATTGCTACAATTTTGAGACAATTGGAGAAGTATATTAGATATATCTGTGATTTTGATTACAAATATTGGTGCTTCAATAACCAATATACAGTTATACTATATTGAAAAACAAATGGTTATTGTTTGGCTGGCCTAACTTGGTTCCTATCAATAGAAATGGTTACTGTTTAATTTAAAAATCTATAGTACTCTACACTGGACTTTCTTGTACATATATTTATAGATCTTTTGTGATATATAGAGCCGCAATATAGTCTCGAGTAAACTCCTCAGTAGAGTAAAAATGTGATGAAAAACAAGATTCGGTACGTACAACGCACCGTTGCGTCCAGTATTTTATTTTTCGATTCAGGGTAATGAGACAAACATTTTTTGTTAATATTTTTTGATCCGAGAATGCTACAGACACACAACCGAATGCTTTAGCTTCTTCGGGACTTCGTACGGCGAGCTAACAAAAATGAAGTTAAATATTATAGTTTACAAAAGTGGTTAGAAATCAAATTAGACAAGAAGCAGCACTAAACAAAATTTAAAAACAGACATTTGACAATGGTTATTTTATATATTTGTTACCGTAGTTACAATACAAATTGATTTGGTTTCATAGCTTTCGTACAGTGAATTTAAATCAAAATAAAGCATTATTATAAATATAGATAGTGAAAGGACAAGAAAGTCGAAGGAAGGCCACTCTGCTTTATTAGTAAATGCAGTATTCATGGTTACAGCATATAAATTTGCTAATTTCATTAGCGATTTTCTAGTAAATGGTACGCTTTTTTCTCCCTATTAAAATTTCGACATATTCTTTCTATACTTCAAAACAAAAGAAAGAACTTTATTCGTTCTTTTAGGTAAGAAAGAACGGTCAAACGGTTAAAACGAATTGGATGCATAGTAATGACATAAATTTTATCCCTTGTCTGTGCAGTATTGCACCCAGTGCGACGGAGGAGACGCAGGTATGTTAACTTAGCATTAAAGTAAAGTAACAACGTAAATGCAATTACATTGTTAATAATGTATTATTGTAACAATATGTGACATAAAAATCCATCAGTGCATTAACGGAACATAAAAAGTTAACCGATTGAATGAAACATGTACCGGGGCTTGCTAATGGTTCGCTCGTCCGAAACGAAACGGTGCCAGCGACGCGATACACAGTGGCTAGTTACGGTACTACCACTGGTGACATCCACCCTTAACTGTATCTATATGTGCTCTATGCACGGATGCATCTAACGACCGTATACTTTATTCGATATTCGTAAAATTTTACACTGCACAATATACCATATATGCTTTTATATCTACTATGATTTCTGGTAACTTCATTTCGGAAATATGGGGTTTGATAATATCGCAGTAAAGTTGACGTATCAAAGTCAAATTTAATTTTAAATATATATAGAAATCCTTGTCTGCATTTAAAGTATTTAAGGCTGTCGTTTACCGAAGTTTTATTTTAATATAAAAAAATGTAACTATAATATTCACTAACTATTTTATATATGTATGAATGATTTGAAAATTGTATTTTTCAAGAATTATTTGTCAACTATTCGGTATATTTAGGTTATATTTAATATTATAAAGTTTATCGATACATTGTTTTCTAAAACGGCTGGTAGACATTTGTTTCTTTTTTCTGGAAAGGCGAGTCAAAAAATTGTCTGGACCTGCGGGTCGGTTAGTCCCTTAAGTGTATTTTTTTTTAAATTGCGGAAAAGCTTTGTTTCTTGTAACAATTCTTGTTTTACCGATAATTAATATTTGAAATTTATGAAGCAAAACGTATTGAAATGTATACCTATTGAAAAACTCAATTATATATTTATTTTTATTATAATAACAAAATTGTGTTTCCTACCAATTACCAACGTTTACATAAAACTAATTTAAAGTTGAATACGTAAATAATTGAATAACAAAACAAGAGGGACCCATTGTAGTGTGTACAAATGTATTGTTTTCGTCGAGGAACAAAAACTCCAAACGTATTTAATTATTTTTCGTTGCGGTATATACAAATTCGTATATACGTATATTGAATTACAAAACATATACACTGCGATAGCTAGTGTAGTGGTATGATTATAAACAGTGAAAACTTGTGATATAGGTCACGTGTAAACTCATTAAACTAGTCAACTTTGCAATTAGGTTAAGCTAAACCAAAACAAACAATAAGTTGACTGAAATTGCCCGCATTATTTGGCGGCAACAGACGCAGCGCAACGCGGCACACGTGTGGACCTAGCCGGCGGAATAGTTTTGAAACAATTTCGTTTCGACCGGGATTAAGAAGGATTAAATTAGTTTATCCAGATAGGTACTCGAACTCTCCACTAACACTCTCCATATACTTCACTGCATATAACTTATGCATGTTTATATAATTCAACTAACTTTACCCAGCGATTTACAAACAGTAGCTAATCGAAAGTAATATTTGTTTCACACTGAAACTTCAATCGAGTGTGTGTGTGTGTGCCTACGCTCTACAGCCTATCCTTTGCTTGTTTCGTGTATAAATGTCATATTTTTAGTAAAATAATAAAACAACTAATGTCAATACAGTGATATATTAGCTTACACTGCTTGTGCTAGAGAGCAGCAGGTGCTTATGGATCTTGGTAATGGCAACAAATTTGAACCTTTTACATTTTATTTGCATGCAATACGAATGAAACAAAAAACAAAAAAAAACTGACACAAGCAAAACGCCTAAAACACTCTGTTCCCTGTCACAGAAACTTTGATTCATGGTTACCAACTTTGCAAATACGCATATAGATTTTTTTTTTTTCTGTGTTTGCTTGTTCTAAAAACTTCACCATTATCTGCATTCTACACTCCAATTCAAATTGAGAGTATATATATTATATATATAATCTAAACATTGTATTAATTTATGTGTAGAACGCTTTGTCAATATGATACTATAATTGCACTGAATAATCCATTTAAATACAAAAGATAATACAAAAGATAGAGACAGGAAGTAAATTCATAATCCTGATTTCTGAAGAAATAAAATGATATTGACTTAAAAAATACGAAATTGATATTTTTTAAATAATCTTAAAATTCAAGGTATATACTTATGAATTCAAACCCACATTTTACGGGAAGTTTATTGAAAAATTATTTTGTTTTAATAATGAACACAAGCTAACCAAACAACCGATGGTGGCGTAATAAAACGTAAAAATGATAAATCCGTGAAAAAATAATGGTTTTTAGTGGATAAAAAACAGCATATAGAAATAATACAAAGCATTTCCTAAATCTGCTATATTTTAAACCGATTTATGTCCGAATCATATACTGGCCCCCTATACCATCAAACATTGACATAAAAATGATTATATTTATTTTGGTTATTTATATATTTATATGTCAATACATTGGATTGAATTTCTAAGACTGAATAGGTTATATATCAATGTATTTCGATATGGAGCAGTAGTTTCAATGTAAATTGATGTATAGGTCATATTTGAGGTGCAAACATTGATAAATGTTTAGTGTGTCATGAGAAATTCATATGCTTTGTCAGCGGCATTTTCGGATTTGATAAATTTGGTAAAAATGATAATGTAACATGCAATGAATGACGTGTTGACATATGTACATAAAAAAAAATGTAGCTATGCATCGTGTGTATCTTTTCCATTTTGACAAACTGATAAATGAGAATTTGGATGGGATTATTAATATGTTTAGGAAGAATTTCATTGTTTTACATGTCATCATATCATAGTCCTTTTAACAGTTTACTACAATTTAACATAAATTGGGCATAAGGGTGATATCATCAATTGAGTCGTAATGATGCAAAAGCTGCGATCTTGTTTGCGGTATTTCTAATTACAATGCAGGACTAACAGGCTAGTAAGATATATATATATATATATATATATATATATATATATATATATATATATATATATATATATATATATATATATATATATATATATATATATATATATATATATATATATATATATATATATATATATATATATATATATATATATATATATATATATATATATATATATATATATATATATATATATATATATATATATATATATATATATATATATATATATATATATATATATATATATATATATATATATATATATATATATATATATATATATATATATACATACAGATGCATGTATATAGATATATTATGATGACGAATGTATTCTTCAAGAAGCACAGCAGTGATTTATGCGAACCACGAAACATATTACGTCAGCGAACTATTTAGACTTTTCTCGGAGCGCATCTGCCATTCTTATACATGAATATCATTATTGCTATTTCGTTTTAACAAGGGATTCTTCAGACTGTCTGGTTTGTTTTGCTCCTACCTACAGACACACACACACATAGTAAAAACTTAGGCTAATCTTTGCAAAATAAATACTGCTTTCTTTTCTATATTAAACGATATCGTATAATTCTATATACACATAATTCCTTCAGTTCACTATACGAGTTTATAATCAATGGGAATAGATTAATGGGCGATACTTGTGTGCAGCCGATAAACTCTCCGACATATGTAATATAACGTATTTTGTATGCTCCAGAATAAATTAGATTGTGGAAGTTACGTCTGTTATGGAAAAAAAAAACGCCTGTTCGAAATAAAACAATAGTTTAGAACGATAATGTATTTATTTAAAATCGTTTGCAATGTTTAGTTATTAAACTACCCTGCTTCATGTACGATGAGCTAAAAATGTTTTTTTTTACAGGAAAATGATGTTGAAATTTTCAATATGACCAAAAAGATAAAAATGTAAATATTGGTAAAATGGTAGTCCCTTCGTGTCACTCGTACATCTCTTTTTCTATTTATAACATAGTTATCAAATATAGAAACGTTCATATTCCAAATCCCGAATATAAAATTGCCAATATCTGTTCACATATCAGTGAATTGAATAAACTCCCCGGACTCTAATACATACAGACAGATATATGTATACAACTGTAGCGAAACCAACAATGCATAAAATAACCATAGAATAAATCCAGTAGGGCTAGGGGTAGGGGGCTAAGTACTTAATAAAACGTGGCATAGACGAAACATTTCATCAATGTAAAAGCAAAATCTGTACATGAAATAATACATGCATGATGCCAACAAGCCAGATGAATTATTAATCCCGTTAATAATTCAGCTTATGGAACATCGTATTCGCATATTACAAAATTATTCATATACCTATTTATGTATTTAGATTAAATCTATAATACTTTTTCGTTGTTACTATTACAACACAATCATTGGTGCAGGCGCCAGTGCCATTAGTTCGCCACTGATTTTTGAAGATGTTAACCAAACATAATGCCAGTTTATATTATGAAATTCTTAGGAAGGTATGTTAAAATGTTTAAATAGATGAAATGCGTAGAGTAATGGTTACGATTGGTGTACGGTTTCATAAATATACAAGGATATGATGTCCTTTTCATGATGGAACGTATATACACGATACGCACAGTTTTCAAGTGGACGCTGACGATAATGAAGCCTGACCCAGTTTACGGCAAACTTAACTCCCTATTGTTCTATCAATGTTCTTTTTAAACTTGTGGAGTAATTCAGGGGTACATTGCAGCTAGCATTTTTCAGAGTTTTGTACGGAATTCTATTAAAAAAACCAATTTAAAATCTGACTTTCGTCTTTTAAACTTATGAGCTTTTGATGAACTTATTATAAATGCTTCTTTGTTTTAAATCCATTGCACCTGAAGTAACTATAGGGTGGGGTGTGAATTTTGGGTTCAATCTGAAGAAATTTCTTTTTATTCATATAAATGCTCAAGTACATTTCACTCGAATTTCTTATACGTGGTTTTCATTATTTATTTTATTATAAATTCATGCCACGATTAACATGAAATAAATGTCAATGTATGATAACCAGCTAAACGTAAATGTAAAATACTATTTTCAAAAGCGTAATTTTAGTAAATGGTAAATGATTTAGTAAAAAAAATCCTTTTTCTCTAACTCAGACCGCTTGTGAGTTATCGAAAAAGTAGAAAATTAACCGCTAAGAAATTGTTTTCAAAAATAGTTCTAGAGCACACAAGCCACATTTCGAAAATAGTCAGATTCAAAAAATATGTATTTCAACTAAAATTACGAATACCGAAAACTAAAAATATTATAATATTATATTTTTAATATAAATAATCAATATAATCCTCCTTTCTGGAAAAATAAAGACTATTGAATTACAAATGCAATTATATAATAATTATAAATACAAAATACATTTATTGATTCTGACAATATTACAGACGCACGAACCAATCACATGCTGTGTGGCGAGCTAAAAACACCATAAATATTTGACAGCAAAAAGAAAAACCGAAGCTTGACTTTTATGCAAGCTATGTAAATTTATTAATTCAACGCAATATAATTTCATTCCACACGAAAAGAGGGCATTTAAAAAACAATTATAACCGAAAACAAATGAAAGAATGAAGGAGAAAAAGAAGAAGACCATATTTAAATTGTACTTATGCCATCGCGATAAACATTAAAAATCACCTAATTTAAATGCAAGAGATAAACAGATGGGGGACGAAAAATGTTCAAATATAAAAGGAAGAAAGCGAATGGATGAATGAATGAAAAAACGTTACTAACGACAGTTCAACTGCACTGCTTTAGAACGATCTTCAACGCCATCATTTAAAAGAGGGAAAATGTGGATGGATTCGTCTACCCACACCCTATTTCTACGCCCCTGTCAAGTTTTATCCCCTGTCTATAGTACTTCAATAACTCATCGCGACACCCACGCGAAAACATCGCATAGGCGTACCGAGTATTTTCAGAGAAGAGATTACAAGAGCTTACATAATTTTCATTTTCAATCAAGTTTTAAAAAAAAAACACTTATTTCCATTAAACTAACATGCATTGTATTATAGTAAAATGGGCTTTAATAGGTTTGCTAGTTTCTTCATTAAAAGTGGAAGAGAGATAATTCATGAACTGATGCAGGACAAACGAACACTGCTTATTTTTTATCGAAATTACGGTAATGTAATATAATAAAAATAATCAAAAATAATAAAATCCATAGTTAATCTCAAAGGATTGAACCATTTAGTTGTGAATTGACAGGGAGTTTTGCACTTTAACTAGGTCAAATCTGTATTAACCAGGTTTCTTAATATTTACTAAGCGTCGGTAGGGAATTTACAAATTAGGTTAGTTAGGTTAGGTTAGGAACAACTGACGATCTTGGAGCTGTCTGAGAAGAGGCAGGTGATGGGCTTGCGCAAATCACTGACGTCGTTTATTTTAATGGGACATTAACTATGCTGTACAGGTTAATATGAACATTAACTAGTTAAAATAATGCCTTTTTCGGACTATAACTTAGATATTTAGTTAATATTCCGATTAATTAGGTAATTAAAATATAACATATACACGGAAGTCCAGACTTTGACTATAAATATAGGTTAAATTTCCTAATTTCAATAGCAATTTACTACTAATTGTATCAGTTTTTGCCGCTCGACCTTCGGTATTAAATCACTTTGAATATTGAATAAAATACATATTATCGAAATGCTATTTATTTCTGTAACAGTATATATTCATATCCATTCTTTTGTCATATGTCAAAAACATCCTTCGGTTCATCTCAGTTCCGAGCCTCTGAACTCAAATTTGATATGTTGAAAACATATATGCATATAGAACAGTGGTGCTTGGTGACAGATGATATTCGCATACAGATGATGTGATCTTTCAGTTCTTTTCCCATGTTCGTTTCCTCATTGCGTTAAAATAGGTTCGCCAGGATCCGATCTATCTTAATTTTAATAAAGCACATTATTTAATGCATATTTACTATGAGTAATATTGAAAATTTTAAAACATATGCTTTTTTTTATCCCCTTAAGTTCAGCACTGCACAAAAGTGTCAGGGGTGAAATATTATCCGATTTTCATAATTTAGGTCAAGCACGTTGGACGAATTTGAAAAGCACTGTTTAAAAAATCGCACACGTCCTTAGATATACACCACAGAATAATGTTGCCCTTCTGCACATAAAATTATCATCATATTTTTTTAAATGTGGACATTATATCACATCATCAGTATACATACATATATATATATATATATATATATATATATATATATATATATATATATATATATATATATATATATATATATATATATATATATCCCATCTCCCAGATTAAGGAACAAAAGCTGATTATACCCTTTTTACGGTACAACTCTAGTCCTAAACCATTTCCGTTGTTTTCCCAAATGGGATTTCTCTTAATTCGATACTATATTCTCATATCCTGCATCTGATGGATTTGGACAGTCGTTACGTTGCGTTAGGAGTTCTCATAGCGGAAAATAGCATATTCAGTATTAAAATGTAGGTAATAACAAAATACGTAAGATTTCTTCGATGGTTCTAATTTAGTTTACCCAAATAATACGATGACATTTAGTAAATAAACTTAAATATTCTTTAAATTCATTTATAAACATTTAAAAAATACGCATTTTTGGGTATTCGCAAAATGTGTCATATTATAATTTTAATAAAATTTGTTTTTTATTCAAATTTATTTGCATATCAATTTGCATAATGAAGCATTCTTTATATATATATATATATATATATATATATATATATATATATATATATATATATATATATATATAAACATATAATATCTAATTAATTTCATGATTTGAATTTAAAAAAACACACAAAAAGAATGCTTTTTATAAGAATAACAAATATATATATATATATATATATATATATATATATATATATATATATATATATATTTATTAGGCTTTTCAAATAAAGAAATCCCTCAATTAAATATATACGTATATTTAAATCCTACAGAATAATAAAAATGTTTTCTCATTAAATTTTTACTTTTCTCATTTTTTGTTCCCTATGAAGATCTTGTTCTTAACAGATATCCAAATATAATAAGCAAAATAAAATTGTACATCAATAAGAATTTTACGAACATAAAATCTAAAATATCTTCAAAAAATCTACACGCCTATTTTCTAATTAAGTATGTAACAATATAAATAAATGACTGTCCAACCAACCAATACTCTAAAAAATAAATGTAAAATTACACCTAAAAATCGCCAATATTACTGACAATAAAAATAAAATAATTTCTAGTGATTCAGTAAAATATTTTACCTTAAAAGTTATGTCAATTTACAAACTATTATTACAGTGTACATGCATCACAAGCAATAGTAATTTTAAGATGGATATGGTCTGTGAACCATTAGTAAATAACTAAAAAACAATGACAATGTCTACTTTACTAAATTAAAAAAAAAACTTCCGTAAAAACAAAATGACTGCTGTTATAGGACACGTTTCTATTCATGTATAGAATAAAATACATATCATTTTTCAACAATAGCCGTGGTAATATCATGAAAAGCAAACGGAAGAAAAAGATGAAAAAACAAAGGGAGTGCACCTCACTTAAAATACTACTATCTCTTTTCGACTTATTGAAGAAGGCATCCGATCATTATATTGATAAATCGATACAGTGACAGAAAACTAACAAGACGATAAACTAGCAAAAGAAAATTCTTCACTATTTAAAAAATAAAACAAAACCTGAATATTAAATTCACTTTACCATGTGCAAAATATATATTTCTGTTTAAATTGAAAGCTAGAAGTGCATTTCTCCATGTGTACATAGTTGATTGTAAGCAAATATACTGTTAGTATAAACACAAGTTTGTTGTGTTTTATTTAAAATGCATAAAGTTGCAAAATAAACCAATATTTTGTAAAAACAGATTCTAATTTCAAAATATAATCAACACGAAAAATATATCACTCGTCGTATATGCAGTTCCAGTTGCTATTTCAAGTGGCATATAAACCTACTAAAAAACTAGATATTTCTATTGAAATATTTATGATTATAATACTTAGTCAGACTTAGGCAAAATTCAAATTTAAAACTAAATATTAATACTACCTAAGAGTACCTAAGACAGTAGTGTCTCTAGGGGGAATAAATAAGCCAATTTAATATTGTTAAATATATCAAAGAAATACTTATCCAATGTTAATCGTTTAAAAATATTAATCTGTACTTAAATCTGCTACTAGTGTATAGGCCGTCCTAAGTCGGATGAGCTACTAAAGTATTTGCTATAGTAATCCAGAACCATGTATAATAAATAATAACAGAAAAATAATTTGATTGTCATTAATGTAACAGATTTGGTTTTGGATTAACGGTAATCGCGGTGGCGCTGTAGATTGTATGCGTTAAACAAAGTGTCAAATTTAAAATGACGTTAAAATTGATGAAGACAGTTTGTAAACAAGTGCGACTAGCGTGTTATTGTAAATATTATGCATATTAATGCCATAGCTGTAATAATAAGGGTGAGGCAGCAACTCTCCCTAGTTGATAACGTGCGTTTTGATACCAAAACGTGGCTGTCTCACCCATCACAATTAGCGGGCGCAAACATCACGACAAAATGAACGGCATGATCGTATTAATTTTCAACGGCGAATTTATGCATAGAACTGTTACGCGTAAATCTAAACAGATAAACCATTCAAGTGCATTTTGATGTTATCCCAAACCGAATTAACCTCACTTTTTCAACGAGATTAGTTTCGAGTACGCGTTACCAACTTGATTAGTTCTATAGTGTATACATTACGGCCCTATTCGCAGCGAGTGTCGGGCGCAAAACTAATTTTTGACATATATTTTCGGAATCAGAAATACGTAAAACATATATTTCTGTGCAAACAATTTTTTGAATTCACCAATGTAAGTAGCTATAACATTGGTGAATTCAAAAAAATGTTGGCACAGAAATATGTTTTACGTATTTCTGATTCCGAAAATATATATATTAATGTAAATATTTATAAACCGGTTTCAAGTAATGTGCAGTTCGACCTTAGGTTTTCTTTGTACTATTGCCAAAGCCATATAAACTGACCAAAAACCTAAGTCATAAAGAAAACAATTTTCCCAATTGAACCCGAAAAATATAAAAGCAACAAAAATGGCGGCTTTATCTATTGCAATGAAACCATTTCCTAATCAACAGTGAACCCGACTTTTATATTGCCGATATTCAATGGCAAGAAAAGATACAGACTCACATACACAGACACACACTCGCACACCGAATGAAACTAGATAGTTGAAGAAAGATAGCGATATTTAGCGATGGAAGCCCCACCGAGTGTACGTGGTGGATTACGTAACTACCACAACTACGTATACGGGTACCGTTTCCGTTTTCCGGAGACGAGCAGAGCGCCCAGCTAACACCGGATGAACGGCGGTAAATTTAGCTTGTAAGAGAAGCGGTGTCAAAGGTCACAACGTCACACACACACACACACAGACACACCTCCAGGGTATAAAGGACAATTGTGTTGACTGCGTCTGCCACCTTTAAAATAAACAATACACCTTTGCTTTGAGAAGATGCTACAATTACACAACACCAGCTGTGGAAGTGTTTACTTTAATTGGTTTCTGAAATGACGCTTGAGAAATGAGTAGTTTTCTTCGAAATGTTGTTTTTTAATGTCGCGTTTAAAGATGTCGTTTATCAAAATCTTTAATGTTTTCAGCAACAATTTTCTAAACTAAAGGCGTGTTCAGAGCGAGCCAAATAGTAATTATGATTAGAAAATTACAAATAATAAACTAGTTTGTATTATGTTTGT
The DNA here is from genome assembly GCA_933228885.1 of Leistus spinibarbis. Classification (NCBI taxonomy): domain Eukaryota; kingdom Metazoa; phylum Arthropoda; class Insecta; order Coleoptera; family Carabidae; genus Leistus; species Leistus spinibarbis. The sequence goes on along the minus strand of OW121795.1, from coordinate 10,004,948 downwards.
ATTATGTTTATGTGTTTGTAATTATTACTAATAATTTCTAAGCTTAATTACTGATTGCTTCGCTGTGAACAATCCTTAAGACCAAACGATTATTCCTATACCTATGTTAACAAATTTGTATTTGTAATTTTAATAGTCTAAAGGCTTGTTCACAGCTAAAAAATTAGTAATGCAGCTTAGAAATTATAAATAATAATTCCAGTTTATTGTATGACATACAAGGTTAACGTTCACAGCAACAAAATTTATCATAAATTGTGTTGCTTGGCATGCTAACATTGCTTGTCGTAATACAAACTAGATTATTATTTGTAATTTTCTAAGCTTAATTACTAATTGTTTCGCTGTGAACAATCCTTTATAGAATCTAACTTAGGACTGTCTTTTAACTAGCAAAAACTTTGTGATATATTAAAGACAATACCGCAGATACCAAGTGAATATATTTAATGAATTTTATAGTAAATATTTTCTAACATATTTATATAGAATAATCGTTTGGTTTACTTTAATAACACTGTTGCTAAAAAGTAACAAAATAACTGTTAAGTAAACGACAGACAAATAATTTAATATAAATAAAATGGCCATAAGAATATATTACAAACTAGTATTAAAATAGTTCTAATATCGCATTGATATCCCTAAACTTCAACTGACGTGGACCCGATCTGCGAACTATCAAATGACCAAAATTAATGGTGGGATCCTCATTCAAATTCCTATTTGAAACAAACTGTCTGGGTCTAATAATCGACAACCTCAATTCGATTACTTGTGAAAATAAAGCATTGATAAAATGATGGGGAATGTCTTGAACAGACAATAAATTTTAATCTGCAACATGGTGAATTAATTCTCTCTCTATAGAGGGAGTAAGCGAGATCGCACACCAAAATCCTGTTGTTTCGAATTCGGTTAATTTATGTCACGGCTCTGATATTTATAGGATTAGCCCCCGGTGATATTCACCGTTCCTAGGCTCGTAGCGACGATGTAAAAGTCGTCAGGCAAATAAAATGTTTGCTCGCAGATAACACCATCACGAGTAGACAATGGGATTTCGGCAAAACATGTACCTAAAAATTAATTTTTAATTTTCTCATTAACTCTGTTATCAGCTTACAGCACTGGAAAAATGAACGCCATATAATATACAGATTACTGCAGGAACAAAAAGAAACATAAAAAACTGAAAATAATGCTTCCTTGATAGCTTTTACATCCTCTTTTATTATGATGGAGTATATTCACAAGAAAAACATTGTTATTTACGCGACAAATAATTAATGAGGTATTTATTAATGAAACTGGATCATATTTTGGTATTTCTGGAATGTAATCTGCAAATATAAGATATATAACTAAGAGAACTAATAAACCAAAGGTCGGTGCAAGCACCAATGCTTACCATTTACCGAGTAAATGAGGTATTTATTATTAAAACGAGATAATATTTTGGAATTTCTAGAATTTAATTTTCATAACAGTATAAGTGCAAGCACCAATGCCTCCGATTTATATTCATATTATGTAGTATGCTTATTATATATTACGTTTGTTTTAAATTGGGAATATGACATAACAATATAATGTAAACAAATAACCATAACACAATATAAAAATAGAATAATTTCAATAACCGACTTTTGTGAATTCATTCATACAAAAGTTCATTGAAATTTTAATATGATTTACTTTTATAATAATATGTGTTTCTCTAACCCTTGCCGTTTCTGTAATATTACAAAAAGCGGCAAAAGTAAACTGTTATTTCGGTTACGATATTGTTTTCAATAATAGAATATGAACATCTGGGTCATATACATGTCTTAAGTTTTAAGTTTAATAATTTTGCCTATACAGGTTTGGCTCTAAAGCGTTCATACACACACACACACACACAAACGTGTAATTCTGTTAAAATTTCGAGTTCAAACACGTTCATGTTTACAATACTTCCTTTTACACTTCGATTAAGAAAGTAAAAATAATGAGTAATATTTTAGATAGAATAGAAATTGAACGATAAAGCATGCAAGTAATTTAAACAGAATAGAATTCAAAAACGTAATAACTCATTCATGGCCAACAATTCGCAATAACATATATAAAGAACGCACGTAGCACTTGCTCTGACAGAAAGTGGGGTTGGGCGGCGCTGGATGTTTAGTGCTCGTAGAATCGTGCAAGAATTCCTCATCTTCAGCCGCAAATATGTCAGACATTTCGGTATTTATCATGTGCTAGTTATGCATAACCGGAACAGCGTGCCATCTTCGTCTAGCGCATCGAAAGCATAGGGTGATTTTAGTTAGAAGTAGTTCGTCATTTTGGCACGAACATCAGCGCCTTAGACCATCAACTACCGTTTTATATCATTCAGAATGATTATTATATGTACGACGGAAATAGCGCTGTATATTGTGTTGGTTAGACGATCACGTCTTATGGCCAGTCTTGACGTGAAGTAGGTACTCAATTCGATCAAATACGAAAATGCTCTATAATTTTACTGGATACTTAATAACATGACTTAACGTTTTAGAAACTTAACATTTTAGCTCGCGGTACAATAAATACAAAAAATTATAGTGTTAGGTTATGTGTCTGTAATATTCCCGAAATTAAAAATATTTGCAGACAAATTCGTTCTACGTCCTTTTGGATTGTTACTCGCTGGCTCGGTTGTTAGACTTAGTTATATATACATATACATATAGTATTAGTACCCATTGAAAATCTAAGATCACTTTTCCTTCCAGAGTTATAAGACTATAAAAAATTAGGCTCCCATATAATTAATTTAGAAATAAGCATATAATTTTACTTGCCAAAATTACAAACTTTTAAATATGTATCAAGTTTCTTGAGATTAAACCCGAAGACCATAAGCAATAAATATTCAATTAAACAATTGTTTTCATTGTTTTATTTTTGTACATATGCTTGGGTTACATATCACAAAAAAATAGTGGTTATAAAAATGTTTTCTTCGTTTAATAAGTCAGTATAAATAAGTTTCTCTATTTTTAAATTTACTTTTCACCGAGATATTATCTAGTTTGTCGTAGGAAGGGCAGGAGGTATTGGTGCCAGAATATATGCTTAATACTTTTGTATTTTATTTATATATATATATATATATATATATATATATATATATATATATATATATATATATATATATATGTGCGTGTTGAAATTCCTAAACAGATACTCATAAAACTCGATATTATCAATAAAATATGAATTCATTGATTACTTATTAGTTGATGTTCGTGCACTGAGCCATTAAATCAATAATCAGTATTTTATGGCCAATCTATAGGGCCAATCACTATATGACTCCATCTGGTGATAAAATCACAAGTCTTTCAATGATTACTATACGATTTCACATTATACTCTCGGTCGTTATGTACGGTTCTAAATATGTCATCAAATTCTATTCAAATATATGAAAATTGACTGGTTACTCATTAATTCATTGACAGACTTGAATTATTCCAGCGATCAAAATTCAGTTCCCTAGCTAAATTGTATTCATTAGGAGAAATTCGTAGTCGGAAGTTATGTCATATTTAAATATGATTTGTTGAATTATTGATATCATTGACATTGAACTTCAAACAAATCAGTGTCCTACACTGAATTATCATATAATACACTTAGATATTTTTTCACGGGCGACTATAGAAATTCATTTCTATGACAAAAAATATCTGGAGTGGCCTGCACTCAACTTTCTTTTACGTAGTTTTCAATAGATAGATATTAATATACATATATATATATATATATATATATATATATATATATATATATATATATATATATATATATATATATATATATATAATATAATGAAAATAACTGGATAATTATACCAATTTATAATGGATCTGAATTTGAAGTACTTATCGTATTCACTCTTAAACAGTCAAATTTCACAGTAAAACTCTGAAATTGTTAATTAATTATGTCGGCAAATATATAATATAAATTGATTCTATAATAATTTACCTGATAAAATTTATTCTAATAAGAAATCAATATTTTAAATATTAATTCATACAGATAACTGTCAAAGTAATGCTTGTTTGTTTGAAACAAATGATGTAACTCATGGTTGATTCGTTTTAAAAATAATAAAATTTGTCACAATTGTAGGTATCACCATGGCAACGTAAATAAGATATTTGAGTTTTTTCGGAGCAGTTTTCTCATAACTGGTACAATTTATGAGAAAACTTTTCAAACAAAAGTTATGCGAAATATTATTATCTTTCATTATGAATATCACTATTTTTGCCGTAAGTGTAGCCGTTCTAGTGATATTGGAGAAAGAACAAAAAATGTATAGAGTAAACATGAACTACCGGTTTGAATATTCTTTTCAAAAATAGGAGGTGCACATCTAGGGTATATACAAGTCTTAAGTTTGAAGTTTCATAATTTTTCGTTCGACAGTTTTGGCCCTAGAGCGTTCACAGACACACACACAGACACACAGGCACACAGACGTCATGCCGAAAATAGTCACATTCGATTCAGGGAAGGTCAAAACATATATATCCGTTGAAATCTCGAGTTCGAAATTTTTCATGATTACAATACTTACTTATTACTCTGTAAAAGAAAGTAAAAAGTAATTTTTTGTCTGCTGTCATGGCATAATCATTATCAGCTACCTGATTAATATTTGCCATCATAATTTACATTTCTGCTATTACTGTTGCGGTCGTGAAAAAATAGTATTATTTTGAACACATACAGTTGAAAATAGCCAATATTAATTCAGTGTATTTCCGTTATAATCTCTAACTATATATTTTTCAGGATCACAATATTAGACTTCGTCCAAGAAAGTAACAAAAACATATGTTTGATCCTTAATTTTATCGTATTTACAGAATCTGTGTTTCCTCTTCTATTTAGAAATATTGCAAACATATTTCATAAACTTCGTTTCAACAACAGATTGAATCTGTAACCGTATATTTATTTGTTCAAATAACACGTCAACGTAAAGCAGTGAAAATCGAATATTTGCAATCTGAAACAACTATATCTTGAAAGCCAACAATGACATTTCATTTCTTTGCGGCTGTTGGTTCCTCTCAGTTCTCACACGGCCAATTCCACTGTTGGTCCGCGATCGTATATATATAAAGACTAAGAAGACTCGAGCGAACTGAAAAGAATATGCGGACGAAGAACAGGGGAGAAACGACAAGAATAAAATTTATGAACACATGGCCTAACTGTTAACGGATATATCATTTTTTCGCGTCTTTTTCTTTGGCCGGAAATACTAAAAGCATTCTGACACGTTTAATACGTAGTAGGACTTTTTTTATGCTTTGCCCTTCAGTTCGCCATGCTACGCCATACTAGAAGTGAGTTGTATTTCATATTTTAAGTTTTTTTCAAAAATTTATTACCCAAAGTTAAATGATTAACAATGTTTCTCCAGGCCAAGCTTTATTACCGGAATTCTCGTTGATATTTCTAAATTCTGATATGTCACTGTCTTTTTCTTTGCAAACACCATACCTATTGTATGACTTATTTAGGTAAAAATAGAGAAAAATAATAGTTAAAATGAAGTCGTTTTGCAATATTGATGATTAAAATACACATCTATTCAGGCAAAAATGTTGATTACTACGTTCGCTGATAATGTTGTTTTTCAATTCCAAGTATACTTCGGAAATCGAAACTATAATGACGTAGTACTGAACGGAAAATATTAATTTGGATCGAATATGTGTAGAAATCTGAAGTAAAGCCCTGCACATTTTAAACCATTAATAGAATGTCAATCTCCGATTCGTTCAAAATATAAAACAGCCGATTACGTTTCGACATGCTTCAGTTATGAACACAGACAATTTATAAGCAAATCTCTCGCGTTGTGTGCGCACGACAAAGGTCGTCTCAAGTTCATCCGTTTACGTTATGATACGGTAATTTACGACAAGTGAAAATGTCACGTTGCCGATATAAATTCAATAGATTTTTATTGTATTTATATCTCTTTTTAGTGTAGTTCAGACTACCGCATGGCGAGCGTAATACTTCTGTGCAGAAGTGAGACCTTTATGTTTGTATAGTTGTTGGTATGACAGATTCAATTTTTCAAACCATTCGTAGATATGTATGCATAGAAATAGAAGTTGTGTATTGAAATATGTTCTAGACGCTTTTTTGTCCCTCTGCTGAATGAGTGAATTGTGAACGTTATGCAGGCACTTGTGAAACATGTTTTTTGGACCGAGATGCTGTTTATTTGGTTGTGACATGTGCTAAATATGTGTTGGATATTTACTCGCACAACACCTCTGTTCAATTTTCAATTCCTACTTTTAATATTGAAAATAGTTTCGAGTACTTTATTCCATGAAATAAAATATTGCCCACAGTTTTGGTTACACCAATGCTTATAGCAAATACTACTTGATTATTATTTATAATTTCTAATCTTATTTACTAAATGGTTCGCTGCGAATACACCAGATTCATTGTCTTATGTCCTTATTGATACAAATACACATCCGAATACTTATTATCTATTTCGTACATATATTTTACGACGAGCAACATTTATTCTCCAAGGATTTGAATTATAGTTTTTGTTGTTACATTCATTATAAAACAAAAATATTTCAAGTCCTACCTTACTGTATTGGAATAATCTTCTCCCGGACACATGCAAATCTGCCATGCAAAATGAATGTCAATCACCATAACTTTAAATTACTTTTGACACCGTTAAACAAATTCTAATCACAGCTTTTATCAAAGTTTTTAATAAATTCATTATTGAACTCATCACCTGCCAAACTGTTAGTACAGTGTGCGTCTGTGTGGATAATATACAAATGAATGAATTCTGTTCTGTTGATACTAGTTTATACGTCGATCGGTAGATGCCTAATTGAATATATTGCTAAACTAATGAACATGTTTTGAACTACTGTTATTCAATACTCAATTTCAATAGATATTTGAGCCGTTATTTTTGAAAGTGGTATAAATCCATTTTTTCATACATCGAAATATTTAAGGGTTTGCGTTTGAATTAATTTAAATATTAATTAAACAATTCGGGTGATGTATTTTACACTATAAACCTGTTAAATTTGATTATGCAATATTAATTAATCAAAATGTTAAAGGAAATAAACGATTTCTTAGCTCCAAATGGACTTATACCACTTTCAATAATAACATATTATAAGAAATAAAAACAAGAGCAAATGTAAGTCCATATTTTTATAGACATTGGCTCTACTGAAATGGAATGCAAAAAAAAAAACTTTACCATGATGAAATGTAAACAAAAATTGAACAAATAATTCCTCTATCGATGCATATTTCCAAAAAAGAATGCCTGATAAAACTCTAAAATTTTTTATTATTTATTTAAATTAAAACAAAACAAAAAATGGTCTATTTTGGAGGTTCTTATCTGTTATCTTCGAGCATAAAAAATCATAAATAAAATGTTATTTTTGCCAGGCATTCTGTATACAAATACTCGTCAACTGAATTTAAAAAAAAGTGTTCAGTTTAATTTTAGTCCAAGCTTGATGTTTGACTTTAACAGTGTAGGGCACTGCAGATATTTACATTTATCCACAAATAACCTATATCAAACCGTTGTGATATGATATGGCAAATAAACTTCCGGCAATTTAAAAAAATAAAAGCATATTTTGGCTTGGTTATTCTGTTGGTTACTGCGGTTACATACGTACGAATGGACTCAGTCCGGTTAGCGGGATATTTATGTAGTTCAACGATATTTCTTGACCCGTTAAAGCGATCCAATATATCTCACAATGTCTGGGTACGAGTCCAAAATTATTATTTTTTACATTCGACAAAAACCTATATTGCAAATGGGGTCAGTTAAAATGTGGCTTTGGTTAAAAAGCAAAATATTTATGTTTTTGGCACAGGACTGCCGCATCGATTTCCCAGTCAAAATAGACTGCACGCTGTGAGACTAGCATTTATTGTTATTTCAGTTTTTACGACATCAGACTTTTTGTTTCCAACTGTCACTGGCAGAGTGCGCTATATTATTGTGCTAGAGCTATCTCTGGTAAAATTTACATTTTAAATTATACTGTTGCTTGTATTTAAATTAAAGAAATATGAAAACAGTTTTGGTTGCAAGATTATTCTTGATAGAAATGTTGAAGTATTGTGATGAGAATACATTTGCATTCATCATCAGCTTAAAACGATATTATTTGTAAGCATTTACTCGAATGAAACTAACAGAAAAAAAACTATGAAAAGAATATACATAGCAAAATGCTTTACCAAACTAATATTTCGGTAAATTAGATATTAGATTTATTTATGAACACTTACCAAGAATATACTCTGAATCTACCTTATAGTTGTCGTTTATGTACAAAAAATTTCGTAAAAAATAACGAAAACTATGTAAAAGAAAATAAATTTTTGGAGAATGTATATTTCTTCATATAATTAAATTAATCGCTTGGTCGTTACCAACCGATACAAAATTTTGGTGTCTTAAGTCTTAAGATTCGGTAGTATATTGAGATAATAGATATGGCAACGCTGGAAACGATATCAAAATCAAATTTATACAATACTGATGGTGATATATCATTAAATATATAAATTTCTTGGAAATGAAAACAAAGCTAAATTTTTACGGTAGTGGTGACAAATGTCGCCTTTGATTCAGTTCATAAAAAGTGGAAATATCAAGTGTTCGGATATTCTTTTGTAGAAATCTGTGAATATATGGTAACACTTATCGTTAGATGCTTGAAACCTTATGTGGAAAGCTTCTAGAAATCCTATACCTTATTGTAAAACATTTCTCACAGCATTATTTCTATCTTTCTCTTACTATTTTCTTTGACTGCTAGTACATCAATAGGTTTTTAAGTTAACGAGTCCCATATACTTTACTTTTTATTCCATTTACCCATAAGACAATCCTTTATACTACCAATTTTTTCACTATTTTTAAATCGGCACATTCGACTGATAAGTATTTACAGTTTTATATTCCAATGTTAAAAAATGAAAAATTCACGTAAATCAACGGCAAAAAATATGTGCATAAAAGCCAAAAAATAAAGAGTAAACAATTACAAATTTTAGCTTTGCAAAGCATAACATACAAATATTGAAATCTTCATTAATTAGTTATTAATAACCATGAAAAACAAGAATAAAAACACGCACCAATGCATTCAGATAAACGAAACAAGTGTATAAATTTGATTTATAAAATTAAAATCAAAGCGTATACAACTAATTAAACAATCTCATGGTACAAATGGAAAGCATCGAGCATCGTATACAGAGTCAGAATTTTCATGATTTTTGAACCAGATTTATATTCGATATGTTTCTCGTTATTTCCCTCAATGTTTGCTTAAACATCGAAGCCAGAATGGTGTTAGATATGTGTATATTCGTATTGCAAGACGTGCATGCGGGTTCTGTGCGGGATTAAATCTTGTTATCCGCGCTTCTCATGTTACTGTACACAACGGAAAATTGCTGTTAACTCAGGGACGGATTTCATTTGAAGGCTTCGCCCATCCACCACTCTCGTCGCCCCGTATAGCGTCGTGTCAAAACACTTAAGTGCTCCGACTGCTGTACCCCTGAACGATGTAATCAGAAACGTACCTACTCGACCGGGATTTTTCATCAAATCTAGGTTAATATAAATTTGAATATGACTCACTCATTTTAAATTGCAAAAAGATTGTTTTAAATTTAATTTAATCAAAGTTAAGGCTTGGGAAATATCGGATTTCTGAAAGGGTAAGGTTTTATATCAGATTACTTTAGATGTTTAACCCTCCAGTACGGACGTACGTTCAAATTGAACTATTTTACACATTTGTATGCATACAGAAAATTTAAATTCATATTTTTCATATGGTTACTAATCTAATTGAATACAGTATATTGCTCATCAACTTAATAAACAAAAATAAAATTTTCGAAAAACATTTACTCGACTTTTTTATTTTTTTAAGTTTATACGACCAATTTTATACATCCAAGTATACGAGTAATACGTATTTTCGGAATTAGGAAAACATGAAACAAATTTCAGTGTGTTAGATTTTTTTTTAATTCCGAGAATGCTACAGACACGACCAAACGCGTTTTAGGGCATATTGTAGTACAAAGTACTAAAAAGGGCTGTAAATGTAATTAACTCCTTGTCTGCTGTTACCTGCAGTGTAATATGTAATGCTGGATTAACGCTGTTAAACATAATACAATGTTTCACGTGTAGACATAATTGCAAAACTAATAAGCTGACAACATTGCAAAATTCAACTATACACCGTGTTGTTTGTAGAGTTATTATATATTGATTGAAATTTAAGCTGCCAATATACACGCAAAACTATACTTACATCGTAGCACGTATAGTGCAAAGTTAGCATGAGGCGTGAATCGATGAAGAAAACTAAAATTTAACACGACATCTCAAATAGTTTTTGATGTAATAACACAAAACACAATTATTTGATAGTTTGATAATTAGAAGAGTTTTATCATTTTGAAAACTTTTCCACTATAGTGGAAAAGGTGTTCCAACTGTTATTATACGGTAAGATGCAAATCGATTTTTCTGTCATGTTTTAATGTTGTGTTATTAACAAATTAACGAAAATGTAAATAAAATAAAAAAAGGTTCGAATTTAAATAAGATATACCTGTCGTTGTGTACAAAACTCTGAAAATATTGAATGTTTAAGAGTGAGTAATTAATAATAATCAAAATTGTTACGCTGAAGTTAATAATATTTGGGTTTTTTTTTTATTTGGATATTATCAGAAAATCTCTTCCTACTCTCTTTGTTAACTAAAAACAATCATAGCCCCATGCAGTAATGCCTTCAGCTCACCTTATAATCAACATTGTGGAAATATTTAAAATAAATTACGAAGAAAACATTATTTTTTGCGATCGAGTTTAATTGGTCGCTATCTAGCGGAGAAAAAGACAAACATAATATGCCCCGAACAAAAGTAATTTTTGTGTGATGACAGTTCTTCTCAAGCAACGTAATATATCCTTATCAACACAATGTTAGGCGCCGAAATGTGTTGTAAACAAATGTGAAAGTCCATAATAACATAATACACACTGGCGTCAATTATAACCAACAAACTTTAGTTGTCAGCACCCCGTATATTAACCATGTTGCGGTGTGAATCGGCGCTGATTTTATTAATGAAGGAAACCAAAGATAAAATAAACCTTTGTACAAACTTAATTGGCGGACATAACTCAATCTATAAAACAACGATGAACGGAATCTGGAAGGCGTTTTTTCAATTCCGAGAATGTTATAGACACACGGTCGAACACAATAGCCCTTTTGTACTTTCGTACAACGTTAATATATCTCATCACGCTTACTCCTCAATTAACGGGATAGCAAGATTTGGTAGATATCTATTATCCCAACGACATCCGTTACCAATAACATAACTTGGACACACTAAGATGAATAAAGAGGATGAGCACTTAAACGTAATTCGATGATTAGTCTGTTAGAATCTGGGTCCAAACCTTGGACCCTCAACTGCGAGTGAAACCGATATTTATAAGTTTAACCCAAGAAACGAGCAGTAATTTAATCCTTTACAAGATCCCTAGTTTTCGAATAAAATATCATTCATATATTATAACTTAATCAATAATAATGCATTCAGAAAGTTCAGAGTACCACAATTTTTCTCTCTTAAATAACTGTCTTTTCCAAATATCTGGTTTTATCAAGTATCTTTTAGGCGTTTATTATCATAAATACACCATTTCTAAAATCGGGGAACCTTCGGTTAATCTGTTAATATGCCCTGCAACGTGACCCATAAAAAGCATTCCGCGGATTAAAACCGAATAAGATTTTTTTCCCATTTGATATAAATTTTATTTTGCCTCAAGAAACTGCAGAGAAAGAAAGATGGCATATATATAGCAAGGAGCACGTAGGTTAGACGAAGATATCCGTATACGAGAGTGATGGTAAGATTTAAATTATTTTTATATGATTCCATTTCTGTGGCGATTATTCTCGGTTGGCAGTGCTTACTTTGAATTTCAAACACAGCAGAAACCCGATGGCGCTGCAAGCGGCGCGGCGGTCGCCTGGAACCGGGGTGGTTTCTTGCTATAATTTTTTACGATCCACCAACAGCAGTGCCACTTCCGGCAGACGCGTATATTATGAATTTGAGGAGATCGTGCCGAGAAAGTTAATACAGTCATAATGCACGTCATACGTCATATGTTTTTACGCGTACACACTAACTAAAGTTATAACCAGCAACTTGCGTTTTGGCTTTTTCTTTCTTTTGACGAACTTTTCTTATGTTTCCAGAACTTAGTTTACATTCAAGTTGTGACACAGATAACCTCACGGGGGACTGCGGTCCAAAATATGTATCTAAATAAGCATTCGTGCCTTAGTCGTTTTGCGGGAAGTTCTTAATATTTGTATCATGTTGTACAGTTTGTATAAAACAGTTAGTGTTCGGTCGTGTTGCAGTAACATTCTAGGAAAAATAATATTAAGGTTTCATTCGAATCTGCGATAGTTATCCTGGATTACGCCAAGCTCACCTAGTCAGATACACTATCATATACTACGCATACTAGAGATTTCTCGTAATTGAATAATTGGTGCATAGAAATTTGCTTCTTGTGTCTTCCTGATTTGGAGAATGTATATTTCATATAAATGTTTAACGGTCGCTTGCTCGTAAAATTTAACATTTTCAATGCATCTCCTCTGATGATAATATACCGATTTTGACCAAATTTGGTATACATTTCTATGTATATAAATATACCAGCAAATATGGATATATTTTGATAATACGGACAAGAAAGTTCATTGTATTTGCTTTTGCTACATGCATAACTGCTCCAATCAGAAAACCCTGTATTGTTTATTAGGCTGTATGAAAAATTCAAACACAATAACCCGAAAAATCATTAGCAATGTTAAATTTTTAATAGCATTCAATAACAAAGCGAACATCGTTCGCATTCCCCAAAAACACAACACTGGAACATAGTGTATGTGTTGTGGTATTCCACACTCATCACCATTCATAATATGCAATTTTTCGTAGCGTGTCAAATTTAATTCAATTCGGTCATATTCCCCGGTTGTTCTCTTCGTCTGTGTGTCGCTTTTAATGTGCGAATAATAATTCGAATGCGTCATGTGTGTGTGTGTGCGCCCGTACAAGTGAGACACACCAATTTGTATGGAAATTAGTTGGAATAGGATAGCGGTAGTTTGGGACATTAGCTCCTGTGGTCTCTCTCACATTCATGTTATATTAAATTCCATACTATTTCGGATCACAGCGCAAAACGAGGATTGTACCATTATTTATGCACGCCTCATCTAACCTAGGGTTAATTTTAGAACTAATGCGTGGTTTGCGAATTTAAATCAACGCAGATCGCCCAACTTTTGAAAGCGATCGGAATTGTAACAATGATTGTCTAAATAAAAATAAACAAATGCTGTTTGAGGAAAAATCAATCAAACTGTTTGACTATAAATTATAAATGAAGGAAAACAATGTTGTATTGACGCAGTAAGGTAACATGATGAAATTGTTACGATAACAACCTTTCAACAACATACTAGGCCGAAATACAACATTTATATACATTTTACACAATAATTGCGATTCAGATAGATTATGTTCAAACATGGTTAATAATTTATGTTTAGTTTGCAACGACCATCATGTTGATATTCACGTCATCAGTTATACCGTCAAATAGATAAACAATCAGATACATACATATGGGTACATTAATGGTGCCATTTTAGGACATATACATATACTATAAATCAATCAATCAATCTAAACATTTTATACGTTTGTATATGGTTTCAACAAATATTGGCTTGAATCTCAACTAACCAGTCATCTTTAGCATGTGCTCGGTCGTGTGTCTATAACATTCGCGGCATTGACACAATTGTGCACGGAAATGTGATTCCCCATTTATCTTTTTAGTGGGTGTGTAGTAAACCTCCTTTTAAAGGAGGCTTTCGAAATTCTTTCTTAGTGGGCGGTTTTGGCACCTGAAGTTTAATCTTATAAAATTTAAGGTTCTAGCTCTTTCGGTTCGGACTAAGTTAGTGAGGATATTTAGTATACATATATATATAGAGAGAGAGAGATATTACAGAACTAATTATATGTATAAGCTGAGGTCACTGAACTTTCGAACCAAATGCTAAATTAATAATTGAATACGATAAGTGAGATTATTAAATTGTATAAATAGAGATAATAATCTAGCTTCAAAACAATAACCATGTATGATGTGTTATTTGCAAATTAATGCACATTAGGATTTAGGGTATAAATCCCAGCGCTTACTAAACAATACATACGAGTACTTATTCAAGCAATAAACATTGCAACTGAACAAACAATGAAAACTACTTCGGATTGTAAATGCAATAAGGCAAATATTATACAAACACATTATTATATTAATCAGCAGTATGTATACAGCCATAAGCTGTAGTAAAATTAGAAAAAGAAAATTTTAATTAGCGCTAATGAAATTCGACATTCTGTATAAAATGTTTCGAATCCAAAATAGTAAAAATGAATTAGATTATTGTCTTTTTTATTATATACACACAAATTATGTATGATAGAATCAAATACCATTAGTTTTATTATTATCAAAAAGGTTTGTTTTAAACCTTAAAAGATATTAATATCAAAAAGACCTGTTCTACACTGAGATTAATAATATTTTTTATATGTAATATGCTGGAAGCATTATGATTTATGTATATAGTATTACTATATATATATTACACATATACTACGTAGTAGCGTGAACTGAGCATGGCTAATTTACAAGTTCAGTTTCGAGAAAATAAAATATACAGATCTTTGCTGAAATAATATATGTGATGGCACGACCTCGTAATGCTATTGTTCACAAAAGAAAATGGCCCTTGTGACAGTAAAGTATATACAACAAAGTTATTACTTTATTCCCGGCTAAATTATAATGTACGTGAGTTGCTTATCTTTTGGTGTGCGTACCAAATGGTGGAGTCGTCGCTATACAACACAGATATGCATAGTATTACAAGTCCCATCTTTTCGAATAACAGGGGCAAGGGCTCGCACCCCTACTACGCTTGGATAATAGGCACATTTGTATTAATGTCTGCGTGTGTATTCCCCTCCAGGGCTTTATATAACTCCTCCACCCACTTTCTTATACTTATTTGAGTTTGAGGTAAATCATAAGAAGTACCTATAAAGTTTTGTTTACATAAAATTTCGTGTTTCACATATCCTTTAAGATCTGTTCCCGGTTGCTTATAGCCTTTTAGATTCTGCATGCATTAAAGTATACTTGGGTGATGCAAATGGAATAACAATTTGAGGTCGATCTCAAAATAAATGTGCAGCTAGACTAACGGGGCAGATAATCTAATTTAATGATAGTTATCAAGTTTTATAAAGAATTTTATTTTCTAATCACTTGTTTTTAAATAGTGAGCATCTATTTATTGTGATTAGCTGTAGCACGACATATATTATTCAAGAATAGACACATTAACCCTTAACTGACCCTTGGGGTTCAGCGGACCCCAGCTTATATTGTTTGATCCCGCTCGACACTCATATTATATGTATTCAAAATTTGGTTATAATCTACTCGGTGCTTTCCTAGTAGATCTCATAAACACAAAATGATCTAGAACTATTAAATGTGAAATAAATCACTAAAAATATGCATCTATATAGTATGGTAATATTAAATTCGATGACATTAAGGTTTAGCACAAATTAAAATCTAAATAATTTAAGACTTCGTAAAGTAAAGTTGGCACCAGTACGAGCTAATGAATATTACAGACCAATCCAATTATATACTTGGTGTAACCACACTAGATGCAATTAGATTTCTTTGATAGTTTAGTAAACTATCAGAATGCACCTGGCAGCGAATTAAACTCAACTATAAAGTTACGTTTACATCAAAGCAAAACTATCAATGACGCTACAGTTTGAGCAGTATGGCTTCCAGTCAGATTACCGCTAATGTTCTTGAAAAGCGGTAAAATATCTGAGTTGCTTAGGTTAGGGAATATAGTTTGTGGCGACTTGTTTGTTATTGCCTAAGTCAACTAGATCCCCACATGTTCGACAACCGATAGATAAAAGTTTATGCTATAACAACGTTAAAGCAATCTATGCACTTCGTATACTTAACTAGACAATTTACATAATCTCTTATTTACTTACTAAAATTTATACAACTTGGGGCACGAAGTGGACAAGTCTAAAATTTGATAAAACTGTATGTATATAAACACACAGATGTATGTGTTTGTGTAGAACGCTTTCCTTATATGTTTCTTTGGTTGCTACCCGTGACGGGATTAGGCCTTTTTTTACAGTGGCTCGAGCCATTGTTAATATTTTTGAAAACACCGAGAAAACTGAGCTTTTATTTTGATACGTAATGATGTCATTACTTTCTTATCCGAATTTATATATATATATATATATATATATATATATATATATATATATATATATATTTAAAAAATTTATCTCGCCGTTGAAGGGTTAATTTTCATGTTTAATGTTAGTTTACAAAAGCATACTATTATTTCTATTCTATAAAATTAACACGAACAGCATAACAGAGCAACTCAGCAATAAAAAACGCCAATCTAAAAATAAACCAAAAAACATGCAACCGTCGATTAAAAATCTCGGTGGTACAATTAATTAAAGAGTATTAACCTTTTTGCGCGTCTAGTGTTTATTCGACGCATGCGCAGTTCGATTTGACCAAGCCAACGCACCGTTTTGTCATAAATCCGTATTATAACAGAACCCTGCCCCCTACACCCCCCCCCTATCCAGGGTGCGAGTGAGAGCTTGATAAAAAGGTTTTTATTGCACAATGAGATCATATTTTTCGCGCCTGACAACACAATGCTTGTGTGCATAGAAAGTAGCGCGATGATTGTGTGTGTATGTGTTATTCTGATATCCATGGCTGTGGATGTGTGAGTGTAAGGGTTTAATTTCCGCCTTTTTAATTCATAAACCCTGGCCTTCTGTCGCTATTCAGGTGTTATTATAAGTTATTGCGATTGGTCCAGTTGGTGTTATGCAGATTTATGTTATAATCTTACAATGTATTTGCGCAGAGCCCAAAATATATAATATATACGTATATATATGAAACTTATCTATGGCATTATTTATTATTCCAGTACTAAAACATATTAAATACAAGTTCCACCTATGCTTCCAGCTCATCTTGCAACGAGGATATAAACAATATCGGCAATATATTTGTAATATCAATTTAGAAAGAAATATGGAATGCTCAAAGTGGGATTAAGTAGAGAAAATTTATTAACTGACATTTAATACTGCACACTAGAGAATTAATTGTTACGGGCCTGATAAATGAATTGCACATAGAGTGCGCTGCAATATACGTTTCATTTTTAAAACTAATTTATTATATCTTTTTTGCTATGCTGTATTAATAGAAGAATAAAAAGAATCACCATCTGTATAACTACGACATGAAAAATGGGAATTCACTTGTGACATCTATGATTGTTTTTATAGTACTAAAAAAAAAAAAAACTTAAACATAAAAAATTGCAGTGAATGATATTTCTCCAAGCGAAAACCTGTCAAATTAAGGAAAAGAATATTTGTTTCAAAATAAATTAAATGTCATTTTTGTAATTTAAATTATTAATTGAAAGCGATTTTTCATATATCTATGTCAAAACACAAACATAATAGTTTGACAAATATGTCATTTATGAGTTTGACTAATATATATACAAAAATCTGCAGTGCTCTACAGTGAATTTTCGTGTATGAATCAAACTATTTTGTGGTATATTTGTATTATTGTATTATAAAATTCTTATGAAATTGTTTAATTTATAAAAATGGAGTAGATATTCCAATAAGAAATCTTCATCTTTTATATTAATCACTTTTCACTAACTCATGCCGAGATACCTTCCACAGTTTTGGTTCTAGAGCGTGCACAGAAACGCAGACACACACACAGACGCCATCTCGTATTATTTATAGTCAGATTCGACTTGATAGCAAAACGTGTATTTCCATAATATTCATAATTACAATACTTAATACTTTTAGACTTCGTCCAAGAAAGTAAAAAGCAAGTTTTTTAATATTATATGATTCATCACGTATTGCACCTATTACAATTGAGATTTTATTTATAAAAGTCAAGGATGTGTATCTTAAATATTTAAATAATATTCAAAAATATAATATTGCAAGTTCTGTATTACGATGTAAAGTCATTCAAACTATATTAGCTTCATTTAACTTTGTAACTTCCTCACATTCTCTCTGAGCTTTGAAGATTCATACACCGAGAACGGAAATACTTGCAATGGTGAGCTTTCAATGCTCTTAACGACGAAATAAAATAATCTTTCTTTCCCGAAGCTTTGATGCGTTGTTAATTATCAACAAGTATTTTGATATTTTGTAAGAAGCAAAACTTGCTCATTGCAAAATAACTCCTAACTAACTTAAATACTTGTAATTATAGTAATTAATTATAAAATTATAACTAGTTGTAACAAGTTTAAATAACTTCTTGAAAAAGCAAAAATGTCGCCGGGGAATATATTTTTTTTTGTGTCTTTTGATTCGACGAACTGAGTCCAAACAACTCTCGCTTTGCGCTCGTTTTATATGTTAATATTCGCTATTTACAAACGTCACAAAACATTAAATATAGGTGGAGTTAAATAGAACGAAATGCCGAATGTATAAAAAACAAAATTGTTAGATTCAAATAAATAAATTTTTAATTACTGTATTTATTACAAAATGTCTCTTTATTAAGTATATGATAATTATAAGTAACTGTTTTTGGTAAATAGAATTTATCTTGCCAGTTAAAATTTGTACATGATGTTAATAATTTAAAATGGCTACTGACGTATACGATATGTATTATATAAGCTCAGGAATGCAAGATACATATAACGAACAACGTCGTGAAACAGATCTTATTCGTGAAGTGCTAGTAATTTTAATTTTTTACCCATGCAGTTGTAATTATTACAAAATATTTGTATACTGCCCTGCAGGGCATCAAACTAGATAACCTCCAGCCATAGGACGAGTTATAAGATACTTGTGAATAGCTGCCAAGTATCGTATAAATTCCTATACAAATAGTAAAATGAGGAAAATCAACTGTCCGTCAAAATGCCATAACAATGCAGGTCAAAACTCGCTATCAGATTTCAATTTATTCATAATAAATCGTGCCATTTCCCTATAATGTTATGTTATAACATGAGCCCAAAAAACTCAACTCCAGTATCCTTTAGCGGGAAAATCCCCGGTAACAATGTACGCGTTGATGCGTAACGACATTAGAAAATCACAGAGATCTATCATCACTGATACCAAGCGCCCGAATACGCAACAAAAGCGAGATCCTCATCTCACAGTGTTACCAACTGGCCCCAGCGTGCGTGTTTTCGTCAGCACACAAGCGCAAAGAGCACTAGAGGGGAGTTCTCCTCCTTCCTTTTTCGTTGGGATGGAAGGGATAGCTTTGCCACCACCACTCTTTTCCTACCAACCGATCAGCTGGCGAAGCACGCGTGCCTTCGCTAGCCAGAGCTTTAGAGAGAAAGAGCTGGAGGGGATATCAAGGCCGATGCTCTTCTCCCACCACTATCTCGTGTTATGTTCCGGTCGCTGCTACAGACTAGTTGGAACGCGCGTATTCTCGCTTGGATTGGATGGATAAATTGTGAAATATGCAGTCTTGTTTGGTTCTCTGGATTTTGGGCATTACGCAACCAATGTACCATATAACAATACGTTCTCTCAAACGTTCAGATTCGATTTATATCTATAGATGAATCGAGAATTTTGGGATCATCAGTAGCGGAGATTTAGGGGCTCTATTGTGGAATATTTGTTACCCAAAAATACACATAAACATATCACAGATATTGCTATAAGCTGCGAGACTGAGCTAGTATGTAAGAACAATCTGTAAATTCTGAATGGTTTCAAATACTTTAATGATTCATATACCGAATACCGAAACCTGATCTGATATACAAAAATATGCATGGCGCATCTCTATAAATTTATTAGTTTAGTTTCGCATAAACGGAAATTGCACGAGAATATATCTATCCGTTTCCGGTTGCGGAGGAAAATATGGTTTAGGAAGGAAACGACCTACTGTCGTAAACTTTTCGCAATACAGGTTTTCTGCACAATGCATGTTTACATGACGTGCGCCAATGATCAAGTGGTAGCGAAATGCACAAAATACAGATGGAGGATGGGGAGACGTCTCGGCGTACAAAAGAGCGAGCAGCTGATGCAGAAGAAAAGGAACTATTCGATATTGATGGAATTCCATACTATACGCGGTTGTGTGTGTGTGTGCGCGCGAAGACACTACGCCATATTTTACAATACTTGTACCATATTGAGTGGGTAACTTCGGCAACTTGTGGCGTAGTTTGAAAAAAGGGTAATCACTAGATGCGTGCACGATAATGCTAAGTTTTAGTGAAGGAAACTTTGTGGAAATTGATTATTAAATCAGTTTCAATTTGCTTTTGTTGTTGATTTTTAATCAAATTGATTAACAGGGACTTATGGAGTTTCTAGAGGAGACACATTCAACTGAACCGTCTACTGAACCCAAGTTATTGGGTCTATCGGTAATATTATGAGAAGTTCCTATTATTAGTAAATAGAGCTTATTGTGACAAGAGGTTTGAACGTTTGAAAACGGTGGTTCAACTAAATTGCCGTTAAAACCGTGTTAGAACATTAGTTTAGTTTTATACAGATAATCGGTTTTATATGTCAATTAGTGAACATAGTTTATTATAGAAATGAGCTCAGAATAGGTTTATTAATAATTCTATAAGGCAAGTACTTATAGGTCATACGTTATAGATCTTTAACTTATTAGAAATGTCCTCGGTATTCCACTATAACCAGGGTTCAAACGTCGAACTGTTGCTATAAATTCGGGCATAAAAGTTATTAATTCAAATAGTTTCAATATGGTACGCGTACATTATTCAAGTTTAGTATCCCAGCGCTCAAACGAATACAATGTCTCTCTTCGCTAGCAGACGTTATTCCAATACAACGTGATAAGTTTTAATAAATTCAAACAACAACGTATAGGTGCAACGGAAAACATTGCCCCCATAACTCTCTATCTCTCTTGAATACAAGAGCGCACAAATTTCTAAACTAAAGCTCGCTACCTCAACGCTAAGCCAACGCGAGAAGAAATATCAGAGCTAGACAGACATGACAGAATTTTATAAAATCCTTGCATGGCTTCGGTCAGCAGAACAGCCAATATCCGCTCTTTCTTCCGCGAGAAACTTTCCAAACAACAAAACTTATAGGAGTAGCCATCATTGCAGGATTGCACGGGATTTTCTGTTCGTATTTCACTTTCGGAATAATCAATGTGGCAAAGGCAGCCGTTGATGGCGTTTGATCCGTCGACTGTGAAGTGGTATTTACATATACGCGTACTGGGGTGGGATTTGGGCTATTTTAACCTAAGAATGGTTTTGGCCCATAAAAGATTTATAGTGGTTTTATTTACTTATTTGATTTAGAAATAAATTGATTCTGAAATGAATAAAAACATCAATTGTGTATTTAAATTAATGATATATTATCACAATATTATATAGTGCAACTAGTATAAATATGTATAAACAATGCAATAAATGATTAACAACTCTAATTATGCACAAATATTCATTACCCAATTCATTATTATGATATAATTAACTATGATTTTTAATCAAAGTGTTCCGCGAACAAATGATAATTAATTTTATCGGGTAGAATCTAATAATTAATAACAAATACTCTAAGATAATTAAGCACTGTAAGTTATGAGCTTGTTGAAAATTGCATAGCAAATTATCGTTAATTTTCATTCGTTAACATAAATAAAGACATTAAAATGTTCATAATTCGCCAGGGTCTTGGCTTAAACGACAGGGCATAATTTTTAATTGCGTTTCAGGTACCTACTGCTAAGAATGCTCGCGTATTAATTTTTGGGTAGTACTGCCCGTCGTACTGCAAAGTTCTGCGCGAAATTGTAAAATAAATTTAATGTTTTGTGCGACGTGAAGTCAGTCGGAAGCACTTGAAAAGATATTAAAGCAAGGGGTGTGGCGCTTCGTTAAGAATTGGCAAATTATTTTTAGGTTATCTTTCATTTATTTTTTTATTATGAAGTTTTCATTGTTTTGTAATGAATGGCGCACTTACATTTAGCCTGTACTTTCTTACATGTAGTAAAAGAGAAAGTATTGTAATGATTACAAAATTTTATAGTCCCTAGGGCGTTTATCTAACTTTCTGTATTTTTGTTTTAATACGTATTTATTTAAAGATATGTTGATATTTCATGCTGGTTTGGTTTTGATCAAAGATATCTAATCTATAAAAAGAACATATTAACTTAACAGTCTACAGTAAATAAATAAGGTTCAAAATGAATATGAATTTACGAGTATATACGGAATATATTTCAATTCACGCTTATTTTTATGTAATAAATATGATTTATTTTAGGCTCTTCAAGAAAACAAAAACGCCTGCTGGTCCTACTAGTAGACATATCATTAGACACATTTTCAACGGAGTCCGATACAAATTCAAAGGATGATAATTTCCATATGTCAAATAGACACAAATTAGCGAACACGTCCATCCCGTTATTACAATTATTGTTGCGTAGACGCATGTATATAGGTATACAGAATAGCAGAGAACAGTGCGGAGCCAGGAAAGACAGGATACGCCGGTTGATTGTCACAGCTAGACAGATGATGGATTGATTGGATACATGTCCCACAGAAACGCCCTTTCCCCGCACTCCAACGTGTGGGTGCGCGTAGATTATTGGAACGTGATAACCATGCCGAACTGAATTTCATTTCGATCAGGGCTCCGATATTCACATAGCTGCTCAACAGTTGATGTATCTGTGTACGAGATTGTATTTTGTATTGTGTTCGTATTCATAATTTAAAAATGTGGACTCCACCAACCAATTGGCTTGCATATTCACTGGTCTGATGTGTTGTGTTGCTGAACAAAATCATAAATAAATTAAAATTGAAATAATTTTTCATGATTTTGTTCTGATGAAGTTGATTGCGCGGGGATAATAAAAAGCTCAAAGCTATTGAGTTTTTTTAATAATCAAGGGGCAGAATTGTAGGCATCAAATCAAATTCTAAATTAGTACACATATATTCAAAAACTCTCATTTAAAATCATTAACATATTAATTGTATTACGGTTGTCGTTTACCTAACTTTTATCGATGGCTTTAATATATGTCAGTATTATTTTAGTGAACTTATTGCAGTTCTGTTTTATTTAACTTAAGTATTGTCTCCTGCTCTCCATTCCACTGCCACAACTGCTTCACTCGTCTTTATAAGCTCTCTCATAACCCGTTTCGCGAAATCCCGCTCAACCAAACCCTGCTCCATTATACCCTTCCACTATGCCACTCGCTCTTTCTCTGCCCCTCTCTTTTCTCTCATATTCTCTTTCTCTATCTCTCTTGCAAAAATATATAGTCTATGTTGTCGTTTAACAGAGCAACTATATAGATACAGGAGAGTATACTTTGCCGCTATAGTAGAGCGCTTTTAATTAGCAAGTTGAAGTTGGTTGTTTGCGCGAGCATAAGATCTCTTCAAATCTCGACGAATATAATATATACACGGGCGATAGTATCCTCTCGTTTTGTGTGTGGCTTTTCTTTCCTGAGTGTTTTTCGTTCGTTATTTCCTATCTGTACACACTCGATTCAACGTGGATTGATATTTATGTAGTCATGTGTAAAGCAGTTTTCTTTTTGCTTGGTTGGTAAATCTTGAAGTCATGTAAAAGGTGCGTTTAAGATATAAGTTTTCACGTAAAGATAACATTTGAAAACGGTTTATGAAAGCATTCAACAAAATTGAAACTTTTCACAAATAACATGTTTAGAAAATGGTTCCTGCAGTCGAGTTTTCCATTTTAAAAAATACTTTTATGTCTATTTCAGATCATCACAATTCGTTACTTTGTTAATAGAATTAAATAAAAATAATTTATTTTATATTGTCGAATTTAAAATACGTCATTATTTTAAATTATAGAAAATGTATTTCCATTTCAGTAGTGGTACGAATTCCGCTATATAGTTTAAAACATATAACTTGTCAGTTCCGAAAGTAAAACGGAACTGTTATTGCAATGGTTGCTGCAATGGATAAAATTGTATTTACTTATAAGTTTCAGAATTAAATCCTATATTCGATTTTGTAAAATTTCTTAATTTTTGTGTTTCCTATATCAACTTAGGCTTCACGGATTATTAGACCTTTACTGCTAATCCGGAGGTTTACCAAAAGATCAAACGGAAAACGTTGGATCATAACCACTGGCCAATTCGTTATTGGCCCGATATAACATCTCCGAAGGGATTAGTATAATATGGACATTAATTCAACTGGACGCTAAATGCGGTAGCAACTATATTACAATTTAAAAACCAAGTTTTATATATATATATTATTTAAAAGAAATATGTTGTTATTTTAGATCGTATCTCAGTTCCAAGAAATTATTTTTCAAATGCATTAAAGTTTCACAACGGTTTCCAGCAATTTCTCGTTCAGCGAATTGTTAAAAGTAATTACATGTCTCATTGATTGTGATTTATTAGGAGGTCTAAGTTCTGCATCATACAATGATCACAGACGGGCATTGGCACTTAGTGTTGTATGAAATAGTAATTCCTCCTGTCGGACGCTTTAGTCGTCCGTAGTGCTAAACAATGAAAAGGTGAGCCAGCCGTTATATGCGACTTCGCGTGACGCTAAATGCGGTCTATATTATATTGGTTTATACATTTCGCCGCTATGTGCGACTATTCTTTATAAGCAATGGCGTTATAAATGACTTTCACTGTATCCGTATCAGGCATATTACCGAACAATATTAATACAGAATAATTCAATAGAAATGTATAAATTCCTTAAAATTTGCATGAAATGTAGTTCAATGTTGCAAAATGTTTAAAGAAATTAAATTATAATGTATCTTTTCAAAGTAGCATCCCAATTGATTTGCAAGAATGAAACTTATAGTAACAATACGTTTTGTAAAGACAAACATAATAACAATTTTACGACATAAGATAGAAACAGATTGTCTGTCTGTGTAGTGTTATACTATTTGTTTCATTTCAAGTAACACAGACAGTATACAATATAATATGAAGTGCCAGAAACAGGAGTAATTTGCGCATTAAGATACAAGCACCGTGTTCTATGTGTTTTTCCAGCTTACAGTTTTGACACAACAGTTGCAGTTTCACGTTTAATCCGAAGTAATTATATTTTAATTAGTAAATAAGCAAACAAAGCTCTCACATATACGGCAAATGCAATGTCTGTTTGATATGAACATTGCACACATCGTAACAGATGTGCGCATATAATATCTACATGAATTCATTTAAAAACGTTTTGATATTGTATGTGTCGTTTAGATACATGTAGGTGCTTAAGGCACCCTGCGGGTAAATTTGAACTCTGCAAATTAAAAAGTATACATGATGTATGTATATTTGGCTTTGTTTTTGAAGTTATAATATTCGTAAAGTGAATTATCAAAACGCCACCCATTTGGAACTAATGCTTCCTTCTGCTTGTGCCATATTGCTTTTAGCTTTACCAACGCGGTAATACCAAAGAGCTATAGTGTTCGGTTGGTTTGTTGTAAAATTGACAGATTCAAGGAAAAACTAGAATAGGTCCAGGCACCTATACCTTTAGCTCGCCTTATAAAAAATATACCCACTCCTTGCTTGCACATAAAATTTCAAATTTAACCGTAATTATTTTTAATTGAAATTGTATTTCCCAAAATTACGAGTTATCCCCGTACTAACTATATGGTTTAAATCCCAGATCTCGTATCTAAAACTCAAATATTACCTAATAACTTTTAATTTATTTATTCTTTTATGAAAAAAGTTTAGTTTGTTGTTCTTTTGTTTCGTGGAAAAGTTTGAAGAAGGAATATTTTTCTTTGTTTTTTGTTGATTTTCGTTGACTAACATGTCCCTAAATACAAAGTTTTAAGCAAAAACTTTTTCGTTTCTAAACATCTCGCATGGTATCATTATGGGCAGAGGAAATTTTTTATGCAAACAAGAAGCTTTAGTCATTAAAATATGCAAAACGGATTAGTTAACTGTGTGTGTTCTATGTAGATTTAGAAGGGAAGGAGTGTCGTTCGTTAATAAAACAAGATGATATTTGACTTAGAGTAATGTTTAGTCAATGCTCTACTAGATAAATCAAAAGATTAAGTGCATAATCCCGGAGGATGGAAGATTAAAACTTACAGATAGTAACAAATTTAAAGTAACTTTCAAAACATTGTGTGTCTTTTTCGCTATAGCAAAAGTACATCACATGCTTCGGAAATGAAATATAAGCAAAATAACAATAATATATATTGAAGCAACACGTTGATGGCGATGGCGTGGCATAGAATCGTCGTATTCGATTATTTCCGCTGTTTCAGTGCGATTGGTTTAGGACGAGAACGTTCGTTCGGTCTAAAGTGGCCCGGTGCTACCTTTTGGTACACTGCGCGGTATCTATTCGCTTGCTTGCTTGCTGGCGTATTATGTTTTTATCGGCATTGACAATTCTAATCGCGTAATGGACATTGGTTTCCGTTTCCCGTGCGATGAACTCCGCCTATGTAGACCTTTTTATGCATCGGCCTTCGATCCCTAAGCTCAGTGGCGCCCCTAATCGACGTTTTTTCAGGGCGATAAAGTCACTTTTTATTTTCTTATAGGTATCTATCTTGAAAATAGTTCTTTGCCGAATTCAGGAAAGAGTTTGACATGCAAGAGATATTTAGGAGCAAACTGGTGGTGTTCTCGACGGTTGGGCAAATGCGGGAGTGATGATCCAGTTACACAGTATACTGTACGAATACGTAAATTACAAATAATTGAAAATTTAAATAATTTTGTTCTCTTGTGGAAAATTGTAATGAATTTAAAAAAATAAATTAGTATTATATCTAGGATGCAACGGAAAGATTTTAAAACGTGATTTTGTTGATATATCCTGTAGTCTTGTTGCAAGTGCCGCTACTGGTTGTGAAATGTGAGTGTGTAAATGTGTTAGATCCGTTCTGTTCCTCGGACTTTGTCCGGAAAGTATATACGATATCGTGCGGAATCTCCACGTTGCTAGATGTCCATTGTATCCGTTCACACTTGAACTGATCTCCGTGCTGGCATCGCTTTCATCGTTTGTATTGCATATACGAGTACGAGTACTGTGTGTCAATCTCGTTCGTTCAGCATTATTCGTGAAATTGAATAGTCGAGTTATCTGCTCAGTGTAGAACTGGTTGAAGACAGTTGGATGTTGGACAGAGAGATAGGTGAAGCCAATCAACAAGAGAATACAATTCGTTTGAACTTTCCATCACATTTGTGGTTTGGTTGGTGATGATTAAACTATTTAAAAGTTACATCTCGAACACATATACACGTTAGCGTAGATAAGAATCATCGTATATTGCCGTTCGAGTCGCTTCCACTGATATAATCGAAAGTTGAAAAGTTTTTCCAACTTTGTTAACTTACAAGTGATTTCCGTTCAAGAGAATCGTGAAATAATTAGTACCTTTTGGTGACTGGTACACTTATACACTTTTATCTAGAATAATTTTGGTCTGCGGCTTAAATAATCTAAATTTAATCTAGGACAACATTGTATCTATCCATTGCCAATGCTTTGTATTGTCCCTAGTCTAATTTAAAAATTTAATATTCATCCCTTAACGGAGAAGTGGAAGACTTTAAAATTACCGTCATATCGATGCATATGTTGGAAAAAGCTTTTGCTGTGGAGAAGACGACAAATACATATAAATTTTGTACCCATATATTTTCTATAAGCCGTATTAATTAACATTAAAATGGTAAAATTCAATATTAATTTGATATTGCAATTTGTATCTAGATTTAGATTTTTGTACACTCTCCTCTTTATTATATAGTAACAGTGTTACCAATTTTGAAACAGTGAGGTTACTTACTACTTGGGCAGCCGATAATGGCGCAAAATTAAAAAACCATAATTTTTTAAATATGAAAATTTAAAAAAAATACGTAGAGCTAAAACAATATCTACTTTAGTAATAAAAATTAAAAATAAGGTTTGCCACTTGCGTGTTGTGATTTATAATTGGTATGGAATTTACAGCCAATTTAATTCATAATTTATAGATGTATAGTTAGTCTTTGGTAATTTTTTGTGCAAAAACCGTATAATTTACTAAAACTCATAATGGCTTTTCTAACGCGCAGTGAAACTGAATATCCTCGAAGCTCTACACACTACATTGTCTATAGTATCATCTATATTTATAAGCATTTTCGTTGTTTAATTAACTGTTTACAAGAGCACATCATCGCATTCACATTATACATAAATAGAATGACGAACTGATCGTCCAGATACGAGAAGAAACGTATACGAGAGTCAGTTCACAGCACAGTGAGTGAGATAGCGTTAATTGGGAGGCAGTAGGGTTGAAAGTGGTACTTTCTCACTCGCTCTATAGAGATACAGTCTTGTTCTTCTTGTTGTTGAAAATGCAAAAGCAATTTTCCCATTCATTTCGTTCCATTAACGGTCCACTCTATGTAGACGATGCTCGTTGGGTCGCTGAGTGCGCATCGCTATACGTAAAACATGTGGTAATTGAAACCCAGGTTAAAAGGACACTACACTAGGTTATTTCATTAAAAAATGAATATTTATATTGTATTTTAAGGGTTTAATTAAAGTATGTAGCCCAGCTTCACGTCCGGCCTCCGACAAAATAAATTACAATAAAACCACCTATTTTTGATAAGAAAATCTAGATTTAGCAAAGGTTTACTATGGCACCAGTTATGGAAGGGGATTAATATAAATTTTAAAGATAACACAAAATATGTATATTCTTTGTATGTAGTAAGTCCAGCGTACTTAATTTGCGAAATACAGAGAAGCTCAAAACATGTATCTCCTTTAAAACATCTCACGAAAATCTTCATAATTACAATGCTTTTAAATTTTGACCAAGAAAGTAAATATATGAGAGCAAATACGGCCGGATGCATTTCAAATCTAATAGTGGAGTTAGAGTGATTCTTCATCAAACCTTGATTAGTTTAAAAATGTAAATATATTGATTGCTCAATTGAAACTGTGATGTTTCAAGCTAATTGAATTACCTAGGGTAATATCTAGTTGACCTGGCTGCGTTTATATGATGAAGGTCATTAGAAAATGGCCAGTTGAAAGGAATGGTGTGTGCTCTTCAAATATTTGCGGCCAAATAAATATCCAAACAGTTTAAACAGCGAACATCCGACTTTATTGTCTATACTTGATATTGTTATTCTGCCCATCGCTACGCATTGAATCGTTTGTTATATTTACATTTGTTATATTAAATATTTCCACGGGGTAATGTATCGAATCAAAATGTGTTTCCAAACAAATATAAATAAAATACCAAAGAGATATTTCAGCTATTTATTACCGATTATCGATCGATTGGTTTTGTTTCAACTAATTTTTAATTTTATTATACTTATTTTATCAAAAACTAGTGTTGTATAAAAATATCGAGTCGTAAAAATATCGTAAAATACGAATTTACACAGCAGAGCCGAAATCTAAAAAAAAAAAAACCCACATGGAATTTTTTTGATCCGAGAATATTTCAGAAACACGATCGAATGCAGTTCTTCTGTATATACTTCCTTACCCTTTATATTTAAAGCATATAACTAAACACTACAGCTCTTCTGTACAGACAGTACACCAAGTTAACAAGTAATTGGTAGATAGCAACATAGTGAAAAAATTCCAATTCAATCACACTCTGATAATCTATATTCTAGAAAGTCAGGATTAACTGAAATCCATAACGCAAGAGTATGGCCGTGCGTTCGTTGTTAAGAAAGCGCCAAGTCATCGCAGTGCTGAGAGCAATGATTAAAGCGATCCCAGATTACAGTTTCTCGTTTATGCGTTAGGCGTTGCCATACCTTATCGTTAACATAAGCCATTCGGATTACATTTAAGTATTTGCGTTCATAACGTATCATACGAGATACGGCTCCGACTAGAATGTGTGTGTGTGTGCTTAATATTTCAAATACAAGGGAACTAACAAAAGATAATAATGTGCCGAAGGTTAGATCGGATGCGTGATATTGCTAAGTTTGCTCTGGAATGTTCTCGTGAAATATACAGTCTCGTTTTGGTATTAATTTAGTCTAATATCATTTAAGTAATTTAACCACCAGACAATTTTCAAGAAATTCAGTTCATACGTGACTCCATAATTAGCTCATCGTAATGTAGAAGAACTAAAGCATTCAGTCGTGTGTCTGTAATCGGATCAAAAATATCCTCATTAAAGTGATATTGTCTTGTTGCCCTGAATTGAAAAATATATACTGCTCGCTCGTAAAACTACCTCTGAAGGTACCAAAGCGATTTGAACCGAATTTGTTACACATATTCTTTGGTATTCGCTCGCAGTTATACTTTCGGGGTTAAGTTTTTAACTCTACAAATAATAAATTCTAAGATATTTTATGTTTACAAAATTTATATTTATGGTGAAATTAAAGGCAATAAAAGAATATAAATAAGAACTATGAATTTTAAAATAGGCAATAATGTATTTTTGAGTATACCAAAACCTTTATATAGCAATAACATTTTTTATATTCTGAACCTGAAGACGTGAGGGGGTGTTTGTATATTACTACGGAAATGACACGCTGATCGCATATACTTCTTATAAGGCGAGCTACAGGCATAGGTGCCAGTACCTATGCTTGTTATACTAAATCTTTGCTGCTTTGCGTCATCTTAAAAATAGGAAATAGCAATTGGATAAAGCTGAAAACGTGTATTTCCGTTAAAATCTCGAGCTTAGAAATTATTACAATAGTTTCTTTTAGACATCGTCCAAGAAAGTAAAAAGAAAGTTCAAAAAAGTAAAAAAAATTACAAAATAAGACCAATTACTTACAAAGAATTAAAGTTTGTTCACAGCGAAACAATCAGTATTTAAACTTAGAAATTATAAGTAATAATTCCAGTTTGTTGTATGACATACAAAGTTAACGTTCACAACAACAAAATTTATCATACATTGTGTTAATTTTGTTGCTTGGAATGCTAGTATTGCTTGTCATAATACAAACTAAATTGTTATTTGTAATTTTCTAAGCTAAATTACTAATTGTTTCGCTGTGAACAATCCTAAAAGGCCTAAGAAGAAAAATATAACAGAAAACGATAGTTATATATATCCAAACTTTAGAGGTTGGGCAACAGAAATTTCACAGAGACTTGAAATCAGGAATATTTAGTTAAAAATAGGTTATATTCATCAGCGAAGTTGGAGGGTTAAACATATTTACATCCATGCCCCATTCTACAATTACTGATTTTGGTTTATTATACAGTTTTATACGGTATTAGAAATAGAATTCAGTGGATTCGACAAATACGAAACAACGAAGATACTACTACTAGTAGTATCTTCGTTGTTTCGTATTTGTCGAATCCACTGAATTCTATTTTTAGTACCTAGGTACATACTACGTGTAGACACGACATTAGATGTATTATCAGGTCACGTTCAATTATTTTACAACTTGTATTATTATACTAATATGATTATTATACTAGTATCAAATGTAGTGGCATGAATATGCAAAATGGACGTTACCTTAGTATGTGAAGCGTTGCAGGAACCCTGGCAAACCAACAGGAACACCACAGCGATCAGGGCATTCACGTTATGCCTCATCTGAAATTCATGAAACATTTAATACTATAGCATATAAGAGACCAATACACACGCACACAAACGACTAGAGGTGTTGGCTATCACTGTAAATGGCTACAATGCACTGACTACAATGCCATATTGCCACAATGTGTGATCACAGATGACGTCGCAACGTTGCACATTTGCATGTAATAGATTGGAATAATCTTGTGCATTTTCACTCCCCTAGTGCAAGGGTGGACGGAGAGGTGTTCAGGGTGGCAAAATACACACTAATTACCGCGTAGTCTCTCGCTGGCTTGATTACAATGGTAGCAGGTTTCACCTCACCGCGCTGTTCATAGTTTAAATTCTATGGTGATTTTAAACACTGCGTTAACGAGAATTTAAGGTTATTATAACGGTATTTGCGCGCCAAATTATGTGTTGCTTTTAT
The DNA here is from genome assembly GCA_933228885.1 of Leistus spinibarbis. Classification (NCBI taxonomy): domain Eukaryota; kingdom Metazoa; phylum Arthropoda; class Insecta; order Coleoptera; family Carabidae; genus Leistus; species Leistus spinibarbis. Next base: position 9,972,421 of record OW121795.1, on the reverse strand, counting down.
TACAGGCAACTGTGGAATTATATTTATTTTTTTAAACAACTAAGTGTAGTTTGTTGCACAGTTTAAATTGTATTTTACAGAATTACTGTACATAGCAGGTGTCGACTCGATTTACGTATAATTGCTGTTTTCGCAGCTGCGTTACAAGTTCTCAAATTATTTGGAGATTCGTAGATTTTTGTAAAATATTAATAAAAAGTAGGGTGGCCCCGTTTTTTAGGGCCCTATAACTCTGACAGAATCTAGTTTATATCAATCAAACATTCAAAGGAGATACGTCCATTAAATTAGTCTTACGAGTTAGAAAAGTTATATTTAGGTATACTTTCGGAATCAGGAAGACATGAAATGAATTACTGGACGATGATCGACGAACTAAAAATTATCTTGTATTTATAAATTTCCTCCTGTTTTCGCAAGCTGCTCAATTTTCTTTTATGTCTCAGGAATTCAAAATATGTTTCACTCAATTAAGTAACCGTTTGTTCAGTTTTTATTTTATCGTTTATATATATAATAATAAAAATACAAAAGCGTATAAATGGTGTCGCTCGGTGAACAACAAGATGCACTAAAATAAATGGAGTAAATTATAGGTAATGTCAAGTGCAGTTTTCTTGGTGACATATATTTTATGTTTACAGAACAAACGGTGGAGCACTCTCCTATAGTGTATGTTATTGGTCCGTGGTTGCAAGTTGCATCTCGTTTGCGGCTTGCTGACTGCATGACAGCGTAATGCTATCAGCTATGCACTACTGAACGTACCCTAATTCTGTTCCACATTATTTCGATAACAGAAAGCCTTGGAGCACGATAGTTTAATTTGCAAATAAAATAAGAATAATTAAATTATATATATATATATATATATATATATATATATATATATATATATATATATCATTCTTATGTTTACTTTCCTATATGTTATATATAAAATATAGTATTGTGATTACAAGGAAAATCGACCTTGAATTTTAAATGAAAATAACCGATTTGAGGCTCGCTGAATACATTTTTAACTCTTTTAGCAATGCCATATGTGTGTCTGTCTGCTTGTGAACGCTCTGCAGCCATAAAAATATTATGTATTGCATTTCACGTTTGTATATCTCGAAATAAAGCCGTCTATTTTTGAAATGGATATTCCAACAGGAAGTGGTTGTTTACTCGTGTAATTTTTTTGCAAATCTCAAAAAGTACACAAATTAAATTAAAAATGAATCTTATAAGTGTAAAAATGTATAGAAACTTTTCGTCGAAATTATTTTTCGTAAAATGTACAGTCAATGCGACGGGAACTTCTTGGGCATGAAAATTATATGTATACCAAATTTTATTAAAATCAACCCGGTGCTATTTGAGGAGATACGCCCGCTAAGTTGGTCTTACAGGTTTTGTTAAAAAAAAAAATGATCTGAGAATGTTACAGACACACGACCAAACACTATAGCAGCCTTGTACTATTATATACCACGAGCTAAAAAGTGAATAATAATATATATTTGACTAACTTCACGAACCTGGAAGCATGTTGCATTGGTTCTTGTTATTTTTCTAGTGCCTCCACCAAATAATAAAAATATAAAATCTAATATATTTATGATCCCTTTATTAATATAATAAAAAATAAACTTTTCTTTTATAAGTCTATATGATCTCGATAAAAATATGAATATGCATTTACTGCAAACATTCTTGTGAATGTAGTCTAGAATATGTCAACCACTACAGTGAGGTTATGTGTAACGTGCTGGGGGGTTCCCCGAGCGCCCAAAGTGTCAGTGGCGTAATGCGGACTGTACATAGTATTTGGTACTCGGCAGTGAGGCTAGTGATGCCAAGTGTGCTAGCGGTAGGTAAGCACTTTGCTATATTAAGCACGTGCTTTTCGGCGGTCTCCGCGCGCCGCCGCGTACAGTCGGGTTATATTAAAAGTGGCGCTTGGCAGAACATGTAAATTAGAAATGACACCGAAACATATCTTATACACTGAATCATTGCCACGTGTTCCCATTTATTTTAATGGGAACTCATCTACAACGTTCGTTTATATTAAATTTACACGGAAAAATCTCAACTTAACTCACACCCAACTTTCGTACATTATGGCCTGGCTTCTTCTTGTTCTTCATTTTGAATTGCCACAGGAAAGATATACTGTAATTATGATTAAAATAACGACTTGCTTCAGATTCTTTTTATTATTACACTGTAAAAAATAAGTGCACATTAATTTGAACCTAATTTTTACGACGCACTGATTAAAATTGTGTTATATTTTCTTCTCAATGTGCGGCAAAATAAAATATCGCCCTTTGAATACTACACCTTCCCAGTCCGCACTTTTTAAATAAAAAAAATAATGTTTTTTTAATTATTATGGCCTTGTGATTAATAATTCGAAAAAAGTTATAGATATAAAGTCGTACAATTTTTGGTAAAATATTTTGATATAATTAAAAAAATATTGTGCATATTTTAAAATTCAAAATTATAATATTCAATAATTTTTTATGGCCTTTGGGTTAACAATATGGAAAAATTTGTAGATTGTAAAAATTTTAGGTGGTTTAACTATTTTTATAAAGACAGTATTAAGGGGGGCTCCAAATTTTGGGACCTTATACTTCGAAAAGTATACTGGCGATTGGTTTTAAACTGCGAGCGGATTCAAATGGGATGCCAAATAAAATGTGTAGCAAATTTGGTATAAATGGCTTCGGTATCTTCATAGGCAAAGTACTTATATATATTTTTGAATTCAGGGCGACGAGAACAAACACTTTTTGTTAAAGATAATGCTATAGACACACAACCGATTGCTACAACTCTTTTATATTTCGTACGGCGAGCCAAGAACTTATTTTTATAGTTAATAAAGCTAAATGTGAGCATTTGTTTGGAAAAATTTCTAATTTCAAGAAAATTTTCTTAATTTTACTCAATTTATGTATTATTAATAAACTAGTCTATTTACTACAATTACATTGTTTATTCGAGGTTTTTGTCTTTATTATAAAGTAAATTTATTTAATAGTAATAGATTTGCCGTTAAGGGCAGGTAACACTTTGAAATTTTATAGCATATTTTACGCAAATGCGATTTATTAACAATAAATACATGGTGCATTTATCTATAATAAGTTTGGCTTTAAGTAATATCTTTCGCATTACATTTACTTACTATTACGCAAGTTCAAACCTTCGTGAACTCAAGTATAGCTTATACGGTAATAAGATATTTATATTAAAGAAACCTTATCTGGGGCTAGCAAATATAGCATTTATTTAATATAACTCTACAATGATTTGGTTATATTCAAATATGGAATTTTTATAATAGTAGTAAACGTAAATTAATTCAAGTAAATCCTTTTCTCAGTGTGTGCAAAGCGACAACTAATATCCAAGTTTATGATTTTTATATCATTTACTCTTATGCACTAGTGTTATAATGAGCTCATTAAAGCACTAGTGTCGTAATGATCTCATTATAGCACTATTGCTTTAATGAGTGTTTTATCGATACTAAAAAGACAATCAAAAAGTTTTTCGGAACAGTTGAATATAAACAAGTAAAATACAGCCGTAGTGTAGTTATGATCGCACAAATTGCCACTAGGTGGCTACTTATCAAATATAGCCAGTCCTGGCTAAAACGATATATCGATAGTTTAATTAGTATCGGTCTCCACTCCAGTATATGCTTAATTCCAAATGGCAATAACAATGCATAGTGTGTACAGTTAAGCAGTGATACAAACGAAATTAGGTACACGCTATTTAGAGAATGCTAATCACACACGTTAAGATTAGCGTACAGAGAGTAGGTATGTGACTGTGAACCAAAGGCAGGCAAATCAGTTGATCCATTGTATGTATGCTAGGAACAGGACGATCCTTTGAGGCAAGCTACGTATACTAAGTAGCTAATACCTATGCGCACATCGTACAGTTACACTGCTACTACTACTACTACTTTAGTATTTACTGCTTTAATACATATACATAACGAAGGTATTGCATGCGGTTGCACTTAATGTTTCATGAATTCCAAATAAGCTGCAATAATTAAGCGGTCTCTGTTTACCTGTCTAGTTAAACCCCTCTCACCCCCCACTAGTATTCATACTAGGTAGCTATGTAATATGTAGTATGAACCATAGTGCTTTGTTTATACATACAAATATACATGCGTGAATGGTTATAATTATAACGCGGAAATTGATGATGCTATATCAATAGGGATGTGACAAGCTTTTGCTGTGGGGAAAATGACAAGTACATCTTAATTTCGAACCCATTTAATTACTATAACCGGTATCAATTTACTAAATAACACTCAACTTCAATACTGATTCAATATTGAAATTTGTAACTAGAATTCCAAATTTTAGAACCAGATTATTGTATCCCCTCCACTTTATAGTAACAGTGTTGCATGTAATGCAAAACAATTTTGAAATACGTGAGGTTATGTCCACAATTGGCAAATTGTCTGATTGTGCTTTCACATAACCAATATCACTCATGTTTAATAATAATGTACACTTGTAACACTAACCTTTCGAAAAATAATTAATAAAAAGGCCACATGCATATCATATAGAACATAAGACTAAAAGAGATTCTGTATTATGAAGATTTCAGAAGAATAAAAAAATATGTATAGTTTAAAATGTTGTTTCCTTTCGAAGAAATCATTAATATAAAGGTTTGCCACATGCGTATTGCCACATTTCAGTATTTATATTATCAAATATATTATTTACGTGAACACATTAAAACATCTGTTGTGGCATGCACAAGACCTTTTTATGTAAACTGATAAAATACACAAATGCATGTTATGGAAACGTTTATGATATTCACATTTCTTACATTTGATACACTTTTTGAGAAAACGTTACAAACAAAACTTTGTAAAATATATAATATCGTTCATTTTAAATCTAACTATTTTTACTTTCTTGGACGAAGTGAGGAACTCGAAATTTTAACAGAAATTCACAATTCAGAATTGAATCTGACTATTTTCGGAATGATGTCCGGGTGTGTGTGTGTGTGTGTGTGTGTGTGTGTGTGAATGCTCTAAATTCAAAACTGTTGAAGAGAAAATTATGAAAGTTATAACTGATATTTCCGGAAACCAAGAAAATCACAAAATAACCATAAATTCGGAATATACTGTGAGATTAAATCCAAGTTTATTTTGATGTGTGAAACGCCAACTATTGATATTTCAAAAGCTCAATATGAATATTAAGTTAATTATACAAATTGACTTATAATCTACAACAACAAAAAAATCCTCGACAAATGCTAATAAAATATTAATGAAACCATATTATTAAAATACAATTTAACTTTCATATAAGTAAATTTACTGTAGATATGCATCTAATACAATATGAAACATGCGACCACTCCATAAATAATGTAAATACGAATTATACTTGAATTTGGTCTGAATAACATAGTTTTCCGACACTTCATTAAAAGATAACTTCATTTTGTTTCTTTAATCGTATTAGCCAAGAAAAACTTGTCCAACATTTATGATAGTTCACATCTTCAACTAGTTTAAATTTAGTTTTCCAAAAGTTTCCTCAAAGTTATTCCGAAAATAAAACAACATAAAACTCCGGCCATAAATTAGAACATTATGTGGCAAGTTTAACAAAAAGTTTTCAAGAAAAACATTGTTCTTGCAACAACTTCCAATAAGTTATTTTCAGAATAAATGTAATTTTAATTTCATGCAACGCTATTAACACTATACGCGGAATTTTCCAGCTAATCTAATATTTGCGGTGTTTCTGATATGATAATGGTGACACATTCCAAACCATGGAATCTTTCTACCCCTTCAATTTGCAGAAAAAAGGTGTGTGTATATTATTGATGATGGTTGCTTCCCATGCGTGTTATCCCTAATTCTACGCCTATGAGCAGCTCTCATGTGTAATATTACTAAAAATACGTACAAAAATATCGACAAACATGATAAATGTTTCACGGTAAACGAAATGCAAACTAAACGCCGCTCCGCACCGGTGAAACAAGTAAATTTCTAAAGAAGGGTGACGAGGCTAGGAAGAGGGGGATATAATAAAAAGGGGTTGAGTGAACCGCACCCGTAACCATAGTGAGTCCACCTACGTATATGTCCGCTGTTTTATTTATGTGAAGTGTTTATGCAATCGACCACTAGGTATACCGCGCCCTGCATAACGGTTAGGGTACCCTACCATCATGTTACCAGAGGGAAGTTCATTGCGCTCGACATGGAAGAGAGGGTTCCTGGACAGCAGGTTGCACCCTATAGTATATTCCATCATCATTTTTAAACATATCGCCCAGAATCCCACATTTACTTTCTTCGACGAAGTCTAAAATGGAAATGTTTCGAACTTGGAATTTTAACAGAAATACACATGTAGAGCTTAATAGCTATTGACTATTTTTATGATTAAGTTTGTTTGTGTGCAAGCAGCCAAGGCAACATGGGCAACTGCCCAGGGTGGCAAATTCTGGGAAGTGGCGAGTGGGATTTCAAACACAGTTCAAACTTCTTTTAATCATTATTTAAACTCACTATTTCAACAGAATATGAAAAAGGGTGGCATTTTTACCATTGTCCAGGGGCGGCGCTTACTGTAAATCTGGTCCTGTATATATATGTGAACGCTCTACAGCTAAAACTGTTAATGATAGAAATATATAAAATTAAAAAATAATACTATAAATTCAAGGTTTCTATACAGTCTAGAAAATTTATCCTGTTTTAAAAACAAATATGTTAGGATTTAATTTTGTTACTATTTCATGCATTAAATAAACATAAAAGTTAAAAAGAATAAAGTTTCTTAAGTCTTTTTGGAAAAGTTTGCCCAAAATACGTGATATTTACTGCAAAGTCGCTTTTGTAATTAAAATATTTGTATTCAGTATCCATAATTTGTACAATATTTCACTATAATCACAGAAACAACGAATGTCAAACTTAATTTAAAAAAATTGCAACTTTATTGCGGGGGAGTCTAGTTTTGTTGTAATAAAAACATATAAAACTCAAAATATGATTACATATTTTTGATTCCACGTACAAGAAAGTCTAGTGTAGTGCACTGTAGATTTTTATTTTGCTGGAAATAATTTGCGATCTCTATTTAATAAATGTCACCTGTTGTTTGTTTATATCTGAAAGGCTTAATTTTGATGTTTTCATGAATACGGCTGTGAGCGTTTGTTAGGTACGACAGTCATACCATCTGCGCAACAAGAATTGAAAACCGTCGTAAAAACTAATTTAATATTATTAAGATAGAATTATTGTATAAAACCAAAATCCTTTGCTCCATTACGAAAGATTATTTTGACAAACGACACCATGAAAAAACAGTGTTTTGTGCGATAACAATAATTTTTTATAAATATGATTTATTGTTATATAAAAGTATCGTGCAATCTACTATAGTAAGGTTATATCTCGCTGACAGTCCATTCTACCGACAAATCGCTTTACCTATTCGAATCACCGGTCCATAGGCGTACGCAGCAGGGGTGGGCTGAGACAGATCACCTGGTGAAGGGTGAATTTTGAATGTGATATGTTGAGCCCTGCATTATTTGAACTTGGGTAGATTTTTTTACGTTCTTGCAGCAGGTCTGCTGTGATAAAAATGCTCATGGAAGGGAAAAATGAATAAATTCGATATTCAAAGAAACCAAATTTATTCCGTATATAACTTATTATCTCTGACCCAATTTCCTTACCTGACAATTTATTCTTTTAGTACGCATAATTTGAAGTTTTTCGCAGCTCAGTTACACTTCAGTAATTTAGGATTATTAATTTAACTATTAATATATTTATATCCAAGGAATAATCGTGTCTAATTATTGAGTTACACCAGAATACCCTAATTTCCTCTGTAATATTTGTATTTCCATTTTAGTAACTTAACCATGAATTTCATATTTTCATCAATATAATTCATGATTTTTGCTGTAATATTACTTTAGTACTAATGTATAATTACTCCAATTATAAATCAGCTACTTTGTTGTGCAGTATTTGTAATTTGGTCCTCTTATATTCAGTATACTCCAGTACATCATAATTACAATAAGTATAATATTACAATGTCAGGACTATTTGATTTAGAAACGAACAGCGAGTGGAATTAGTGTAATGTAAAATCGTTGCGTAAATAACACGCAGACACATTAATTAATGGCAAGGATTAAAATCGTTATTTGTTTTTCCTCTTAGCATTGTTCTCGCGAATCCTTAAGTCTGCTAATTTGCAAATACAAATTTTAATATAATAATTGTCTATTGTAATCTTACACCAACACGTCTGTATTTGAACTTCTTTTTAGTTTGTACATATTTCAGAATTATCTTAGGTATCAATTTATCGAGAAAACATAATATCTAATTTTATTTCGAAATGTAACGACATTATTTGTTTATTTTTAAACAAATATTTCATATATAATTCATTATAAATAGTCATATAGAATCTGCATTATTGCCTTTCATATTTATCATCGTATATCTATTATATTGAAACATTTATATTATTTCCTAAATTCACGAAAATTTTGATATTTATATAAATGTTTTAATAAATAAATATATGCTGCTGCAGAATAATATACCGAACTTCTTACCACATGAACTAGTCCAAAATGGTAGTGTTAACTTACTGGTTTGTAGATAAAACAAATATCCATTGTCTTGTATGGTTATCTGCGTTATATGGGTAGTGTTTGCTTATCGTATAAAGTACGGTGTACCATGTACAGCGTACAGGAGGCTATCAGAGGCGATATTTATCACGCGAATTCACCGCGTGAACTGCAGTCTTTTATATGTACACTTGCCACCCGCGATGCTAAAGCCCGCCTGCCTTTCAGCTGGGCTCTGTAGTGTTGCGAGCGAGCTTGGACATATTTACTATCGCATGGGGAACACTCAGAAATAACCGGCAATCTTCTTTTTTAGATATCATACACACAGTGGCAGCGGTTACATAGAATTTATGAAAGGGGCATTACTATTGATACATACATGGATATTTGAATGTTATTATTTATTTAGAATGGAGGTTTGTTGCTCAGGAAATACAGTCAAGATGGGTATTACCTAAACACGGCCAAATTACTATTTCGTAAACAATAAAATCTTCAAATTAAAACTCGACCTATGTAACACAAGTGTCTGTCTTTCTTGTAGCATAAAAACGAGAATTCTGCGATGTTTTGGTGCTAATTTATAAAATTTACATGAAATTATATTTAATTATTCAAAACTAGGTTAGCCCGTGGGCACAAAGTGCCCATATCATAAACAGTTCATTCTTCATCAATATAATAATAATAATGTACATTTTAATGAATTTTGATATTCGATGACATCTTTTCAAGATAGTAGAACAGTTTTCTAATTAGATAATCAAGAACTATATCCTCGTTGGCTCCGAGGTAGACTACTTGCCTGTCATGTTTGATGTTTTGATGCATAGTACAAATATCAAATTTTTAAAATGCCTTAAACGATGTTTACAATGCCTCGAGTGATAAAAATAATAGTTATGAAATTTAAAATATTTATGCCCGTCAATCAAGTGTCTACACATGTTTGGATATCTCCTCGAAACATAATTTTGAATTTTAAAATATTTATACCTCCAAATCAAGTATCAACACATGTTTGAAATATCTGTTTTAGATTTTAAGACAGTTTACTTGATTAACAAATAGATATCTATATTTCTGCTGGCTCCGAGGCACTGCTTGCCTGGCACTTTGCAAACATTTCGTGGTATATTAAAAGGAATGTAGGAAGAAGATAATTGAAGTTCTTGGGAAATGCATATTCTTGAATCCAAGATAATAAACTATAAAATAGTATAACATCCCAGGTAGTTACCACTTTATTTTCGTCGTCGTTTTATATACACACATATATATATATATATATATATATATATATATATATATATATATATATATATATATATATATATATATATATATATATATAAATATATTCACGTACTGAAGCGTGCACAATATATTTCATGAAATTCAATTCCCAAAAACCCCAATGCACAAACCCAATATTCAATCAAATTGTTGATGGTATCCGATAAATAAAATTATCAATCATCCCGACAGGTGATTCGGACTTGGAATTTATGAATATTTGACGGACGCCGCTGTGTTTGTGTGATCATATTGCGCGAATGTTGGTGTTTGATATGGGTTGTATCGCGTTCACGTATACATAACTTCGAATCAAATTGCCAGTGTCACGTCGCGACGCGTCGGTTGGCGCTCGTACGTGTTAAGTTATTGAAAGTGTGTTGTGGAACCTCGGTTGTGGCTCCAGCAGGGCCTCTAGGCTCACATAAACACAATCGCATCTATTTTATTTGCCCGCTGATGTACTGGCACTGTCTGTTCTAATAACATAACGTTTTATCTTATGAGTTCCCTTTTTCTATGTACTGTACGTGCATGTCAGAATAACCTGAGTTAGTAGTACGTTTTCACCAGATTATTTATATTTGTGAAAATAAAATAAAATTACCATCATGCTTTTACCTTTCTTATAATTCGATTATAGGAAACTGTGATATCCATTTCTTAAATAACACATATAGTACTAATTTAAAATGCAGTTAACTTCTTTGCATATAAAACCATGAATTGAAAGAGCCTGAATTTATGAACGTTAAATTCTGAATGCACAAGTGATCCAATTTATTTTTGATGAAATCATCCCAGTATATTCTTTTTCGTACGAATCACGGTCAATTTGGATTTGAATATGAGGCAATTATAGATTCGATTTGAGAGGACATTCTGAAGGAGACAACCTCATTTTGGTGAGCACATAAACGTTAAATCCAAACTGGATTGGACGAGTGTCATCATCTACCTTTCAATATTGAATGCAATGCGGTAAAACCCCACCTACTTGAGCAGTACATGAATTAAATTAATTAAATAAATCGTCATCCATTTACCTATACCTATTGAATACGATAAAATGAAACAGAATTTTCTCTTTTATATACCTCGTAACTAGATGTTTTTTAATATTCACTCTCAGACATTTTTTATTTGAAAATAGTTTTAATCACTTAAACCTGTCTTTACAAATTCCTTTTTTTCAATTATAACCAATTTTTTCTACAGGTTCATTGAATCCTTGAATCCAGAGCTCTTTGTGAAAATGTTAGAAACGATCAACTAGTTCCTCAATAAAATTCATTAGAGAAACTAACACAACATTTTTGTTTTGAAAGTATTCGTAACTTTTTTAATTACAACGAAAAAGTTTAGAGATTTTTGGTGGAAAAACAAGTATTGCAGGACCAGTGATTTGCGTTATTTAAACGGTTGGCAGTCTAGTTGCAGGGGTAAAGTGAGGGATGGAGGGAACGAGAAATGCTTGCGGCGGAACAACGGGAAGACCAAAGCTCGTATATATATCCGAACCGCCTAAAGCACAGAGGCGGAGGCCGGGCCATAGAACCGAGCACTCCGAAAGAACTGCGACCACCGACTGATTTGTGTGCAAACTTTTGCCCGTCGTCGTAACTTGCCGCGCCAGAAATTGAATTAATTTCGTACGTCATTTTATTATACTGACATAAACGTTGCAAAAACTCGGGCAGTAACCACACTTGCATTATATATTCTTTCCTGTGTTTAGGGAATATTAACGCAGGGTTGTAATTCTACAATGAGCCCATTTCTCTAGAGTAAATTATTTATGTCAATCTATGTTAAGATATCTGCACTGGATTTTTATAAATAAAGTAGTAAATAAATAGTGCTTCTCAAATAGATTATGTTATAAAATGTTCACAGACACACACACTCCAGCTACCAGAATATATGTGTCATTTAATAAAGCAGTAGAATAAAAAATAAAAAGGAAACAATTGTATATAGGAAGCAATATATTGCTATACAGATTACCAAAATAGTTGCAAAAGAAACCAAGCTTGGAATTTACAAACCAAGAAAAAGAGGGTATAGGAAAGTAATTAAAATAAACACAATATATAACTACGCGAGTAGTATCACGATTGAACTTTGAAATCGGCATGGTTGAAAATGGATTTTCCATGTTCTTTGAGTGAAAACGCGAGACAGCTTACCACATGCGCACACAAACCAAACAACTTCTGATCGTATCAAAACTATTCAAATTTTATTTGTTCTGAAATTGTTTTTAACATCAATACGTTTATAAACCGCTGCAAAGAACACAAAACAAAACACTTTGAGAGTATCGTTTGTAATAATACCTATACGTAGACAGGATAATATGAGCGATAAGAGTGCTTCAACGATCTCAAAGATGCAAAACAGAGTTATCAAAAATATCGAGTTTCTGTAAAAGCTTTGGTCAAATAAGCAGCAGTCCTTGTGGCCAAGAACATTTGGAGAGAGGAGTAAAGAGAATAATCTGTATGACAATGTAGAACAAAGTGGAATAAATATAAATGAGTGTGAGACAAAAATAAAATTATGTAAGGTAAAGTGACGGTAAGGGAAAATGAAATAAGTGTAGGGATAGTTGGGGAGAATTGAGAACATATATGTAAAATGCAACATGTACATGAAACAGTAAGAGCAATGAAACATATGTAGGAAAGAGTACGATAAAGTGGAATATAGATAAACGAGTGTATGTCAAAGTGAAACATAACATATGCAAGAGACAGTAGGTAAAAAATATAAGTAGGAGTCTGTACGGCAAAATGCAACATGTATTTGACACAATAGGAGGAAATGGAAAATATGTAGGAAAGACTAGGTTAACCTAACATAACATTTTTCTCAGTGTATAGTTATTAATTTTGCTGTAGTCCTTTGAAAAACATCATTAAATGACAACAAAAATGCTAGGAAGCTTGTCAGATAAATATTTTTTGTAAAATGAACAAAACTTTGCAGACGTTCAATATTTTCTACAAAATTAAAAAGTAATTACAACCAAACTAAACACTAACAACACCAGACACAAAATAAAGAAGAAAACTCGTCTCATCAGCGAGAAATCTACGGCCAACATCTCTAAAAAAGTCGCCAATATAATCTAAACTTTTCTGATTAATATATCGTCAGCTTTGCACGCGGACATATGGTCACGCTACGACTGAGTCGACAGAGTGCCACACAATAGAATATGCTGAATCATTTATTAGCAATCAGATCTCCCGACGGTATTAAACTAGTTGGTCGATGGAACACCAAAAAGAATACCTATTACCTATTCAATAAGTTCCAATATATTCTAGAAAATTGTGGTGACCCTACTGTATTATTCACGAACTTCTATTTTTAATGCAGATTGATTGGATTAGATTTCGGTACTGATAATATAGTCAATTATATAGAGAGTTTAGAAACGATTTATTTTGAGACCCATCTTTTATTTAGATAAATAACAACGAAATTAATCATTTATTTCTCTCTATTTACAAAGATAATCTTGCTAAAGTAAGACTCATCCAACGAAGATTGATGTAACTCAATTTTTAGTGTTTGGAAATAATCCAACTGATTAGTCAATAAGGCTTATTAGTAGCAACTAAGTACTATGAACTACACCAATATTTCAATTAAGAAAGTCTCATAAAATCCCTCTTATTTCCATTATAAATCACGAAATGTGTTAAAGCAGATTCTAATGGCACTACATTTTTAATGAATGTTATAGGAAATATTTGTATTTTATATTACTTTAGCGCAAATGTTTTTAAAAATATGGAAATGGACGTTCTTGTATTTATAATCAAAGAATATGTGCTAGAAAATATTGTGCAGTTATTCCAAAAAGCAATCATAATATTGTTTTATTCTTATTTTACTTTATTTTTAATTAATTAATACTGTGATTATCTTGAAAGTTAGATACGTATCCATGGATTCTACATATAAATTTGCTAATTATAAAAGCGTTTCTACGTTTTTGAGAAAACTTTTTTAAAACAAAAGTTATATGACATTTTAATATCTTTAACTATTATATTTGGCACTTTTTTTTCTAACCCGTCCAGTTTTACGATAGTAAAAACTAAAAGAAATAAACTTTAACCACTATAAAAATATCTTTTTCAAAAATAAAAGGTTTTCTTCCAGGTTATATACGAGTACAATATTTAAATGTAAACGTTTTTATTTGCTGTAAAGCAGTAACAGACACAAAAACACACATATACACTTACAAGGAAACACACACAAACACAGACGTCATCTCGAAAATAGTTAATATCAGTTCAATTAAGCTTAAACTGTGTATTTCCGTTAAAATCTCGAGTTATAACATTTTTATGATTAACAATACTTCCTTTTAGACTTCGTACAAGAAAGTAAAAAAGAACAATAGTTAGGTAATCGACAGCCTTAATATATGTATATTAATTGTATCCGTCCCTGAGCTTTGTCAAATAGCCCTTCATATAGTAATGACGTGCTTAATCTTATTAATATCCCATTACTCGATTGGGCTTAGTTTAATCAGAATTCCTTAGAGAATTTATAGACTATAAATCAGTAAAATCAAACATTTAGCTACTCTACTTCGGCAAATAGCCGCTTGAGTACGGCGAACGTAACCTTAAAAGACAGTAGTGTACATAAAGGAATTTGAAACGTTGCAACATCTTGTTAACATATAAAAGTAAAGTGAATATGTAAGGTTGTATGTTGTGTAGAATGTTCTATTTTTCATTCAACCAAATTGACCCATTTCGTTATATTTTTCCGCTGTGTCGGAGAATTTGCACCAAGTTTAGTATATACGTTTTTAATGCAGTTTGTGATATTGGTACATCTTGTATGGTTGTGCACGAACTCGCAGCCCGGCATTACCATCAAAGTTGCACGAGTGTATTAGTACAATAGCGTCAACATAAATTCGTGCTACGGTGTTTTCATCCTGAATCCCTAATACTCAATAGTATAAAAACCAAACAAATTTGATATTGAACGATAGTTAAATGAAGTACAATTTTTGAACCTTAGTTTGAAAATTTTCTAGTTCAATATGTACCCAAGAAAATTAATAATGTTTTAATCTTTGGTTAATTGTTGACTGAGCTTTGGACGCACGGTAAATTATAGTGCAACTTAATTGGCCGTTTAAACCATGCTTAAACATTAGTTTAGTTTTATGCTACGAAAACAATTGGTTATATATGTCAGCAAATTAACTATGGCTCAAGTGTTGATTTATTTTTATACCCTCGGGCATAAATCACATATTTACTCAAAATATATATAAACACTTGTTCAATGATGCTACAAACAATGAACATTCAAATAAACTCGATCTATTGACACAACTTATAAACAACGATAACAACATTTGTCTACAAATATTATTCCGCATTATACATGCATCATTTGAAGCACAAATATATGATTGTTCACACATATTTTATATATCTATGCGACACACCAACGGCAATGTTTCTAAGCTCTCAACAACGTTGTATTGTATACGTGCCAGTTTTCCTGATTCCATCTGTACCAATGGTTGCTTGTTGAGAAAATAATAGCCATAGTTACAGGAGGCCAGTTACCGCCGTAACCAGAACATGAAAAATAACTACCTTATTTATAAGCAAAAGAAGAAGGTATTTTCATAAATAGAAATGTAAACTTGGGGGATGGCGTATTATGTTTATTTTTATTTTCTTCTCCATTTGGGATTTTCGTTCCTACAGATGTATATATGAAAAAACTGTCTGAGTTTTTACTAAGGGAAAAAAATATACGCTTTTTTAGTTGAAAGCCAAATAATTTCCTACACCAATTTTAAGAGTAGTTTAACGGGAAAAGAAAGTTATATTAAAACGGCATAGTTTTCTTTCGATTTATTGATGCCATTTTTTAACGGTTCAAAATAAATTCTAATTAGCAATATTGATATAACCGCACAGGTTGGTTGCCCAGGATTAGTTGCGTCCCTAGGGTGGGTCAGCCGGGTGTATGCCCCACAAATTGTGTTGTGCACATTATATCAGATTACAGATTTACTGAGGGCCCACTCTATATTTGTGCCCGGGGCCTCACATTCAAAGGGTGGCGCTGCCCTGGATACCAATATTCCGTTAAATTATAATGATGAAGGTTGCGAAGTGAACAGCGTTACAGACGGAAGGAAAACTGTTTATAAGTTCCCTAATTATTTATCTAGCATTCAAGAAACTAGTCTAATTGTAAATTAGAACTCACATACATATACGATATAATGGTGATTTGTGGCTTCTTTCTAGATTATATTGTATTCGTCGGTTTCATTTGGTTTATTTCTCTTTGTATTTCTTTATTTTCTATTGCATTATGTTTTATGTCATTATTTTCTATTTCATCATTTGCTATTTTACTCTTTTTCATATGTTTTTTATTTTATAATTCTCTATTTTCGATTCTTCCATTTACTTTTATGTCTTAAGAATCTTTAGAAAGTTTATAAAATAATTTCTGTTGAAAATGACGCAACTGGGAATAAACCACCAATATGTCCGTATAAAATTTTTAAAAGCAATAAAAAAATGTTTAACAGTCCTAACCCATTAATTCGTTGTATTTTACATGACGCCCTTATTTTTCGGTGATGTTACAAGTGAGCTGGGAGTAATAACATCAGTGATGTTAGCTAACATCACAGGATTACAAGTGTCGTAGCATAGCGAAGCGACCACTGATGTGAAGTCTTGCATAGCAAACATTTAAATTTGTTTTAATTTCGGTTGCACAGACTGGTTACTGGTTGGTTGGCTTGGTTACTCTACTGGTTATCCTATTCCTCCCTCTACTCGCCCACCTACCCGCGTTCATATTAAAACCTGAATTTTTATCTGCATAATTAGATTGCCCCATTACATGGACTTTAAATGTATACTTCTCGTACCGTTACTCCTCTTTTTTACTGTAGTTTTTTCTGTCGCATTCAACTTTGAATTAATTTTTTCGTGCTAGGAATCTCCGCAAACATATTTTTTAATATTATATTGTGAAAAATAAAACAATTCACAAATATCATAATTAAAATGGCATAACATGCCATGTGTATAATTTTAATTGCTATTTATATAACTGCAAAATAACACAAGTTACACAAAATCGCATGTTTCTTTAAAGTTCAAAGTTGCTCAACTGAAAACTAATAAAACTATACGTGGAAAAGTACCCAACTGGAACGAATTAAATATAAAATGCCCTATTGTTTATATTTTCCAGTGTGTTACGTGATACAACTAAAACAAAACAAAAATCAAACGTTTGCCAAAACAAAAATAACGTAAAGCGTGAAAGACGTAAAAGAAACAATAACCATATCCGGCATGGTATGGCGACGTGTGCCTATGTGTGTGTGTGTGTATGAGTGAAAATATATCGAAACGAGATTCTTAAACGTCCAATAAACAGTGAGATATCTCGACAGTAACGCCAACGCCGGTCGTGTGAGATTTTGGAATATTAAAGTTTTAGACTAACATATATATATATATATATACCTACTCACAGAGTCTCAGACAGAAAAGGGTTCCCACATAAAAATATTCACCCCGGTACTGGATTTAGCGATTTTATAACCCAATATACTTCGTCTGCGAATTCTACCTGATGACATTTGTTCTAAATTTTAATGATATACATATATTAAATGCGAAAATATACAAGATTACAATACTTCTTTTTAAACATCGTCCAGAAAGTAAAAAGTTGGCATGAAGAGTTTTAAACTTATAATTCATCATTTAAATTTCAACCTACCGTATTCATATTTATATTTCCTTACAAATTACAGTAATTCACTGAAAATAACTTTATACTAACTGAATATTACAACTGGAAAGCGCTCAATTTTCATAAACTATATATAATTTGAAAACTTTGATACTAATACGTAAAGAGCATGAGAACGTGTATTTTAGTTACGAAAATGTTCAAATCAATCGCCAAAAATGAGTAATATAATGCCTCTAATAATGTTTTAACACACGCAAATATAATATTACTGCCAGCCATTCTAAAAATATACTTTCTTGAATTTAAATTATCAGATAATTCGTTTTAAGCGTTTTTTTTTTTAAATGCGTATATAAATTCGTATTTGACAGTTTGCGAAGATTCATTATTATGAAAGAAAACATTTTTTATTACATTATCTTTCTTTTATGATTTTACAAATTGAAAATGTATATATAGATCGGGTTCAATTTAATTTAAAATATTTTTACGTTTATTTATGAGAAATGATAAATTTCTTTTTCTTTTTCTATATACCTAACATATTTGAGTGTTTCTTGAGTTTTCAGGAAGAGATCAATTTAAAATGTACATCTTAAATTAGATTTTCATATTTTCTTGTTTCAAAAGCTTTTTACGTAGAGAAATTAAATTATATTATCGATATAAAATATTTCGCGTTTAATATATGTATAACAATACCTTCAACAAGATTTGTATTCTCTCGAATTCAGTTACAATATTAGGTCTAAAGACTTACAGATTGAGGAATCGACATACATCCAAGTATATAAGTTATATATATATATATATATATATATATATATATATATATATATATATATATATATATATATATATATATTCTGAATCAAGAAGCAGTGTCATGAATTTCTGGGCAATTTTATTTTAAACCCGCCAATGTTACAGATATTCGGCCAACCACTCTATTGTCCTACAGTACGACGAGCTGAAAATTACTGAAATTGTCACATAAGTCGTCATTGAATTTTCTTTTCCTTTTTTCGGACCGTGGGCCAAACAATAAAATAATAACTGCTCCACACATCAGTGAATCACAAAAAAGAAAAACAAACACACTTTCACAGGTCCGGTCCGAGTTTCCGCTAGGAAAAATTGTTCCGTTCTCTCCGGCAAAATTACATGTCACTTTATAAAATTCAATTTAGCTTTAGTGGAAACGAGAAAAAAATACATCGCACACACGAAAAAAAAAACACGTGTAAGATGGCGAGAGAGAAGTAGGAAAAACAAAAATAGGATAGACGATACGACACGAAAAGAAGCCAATGTGTCCAGTATTCTTTTTCAGCGCAATATAAGAAGCAATATATAAAATCTAAGCAACATTTTCCCCACACGCCCATCGATAACCAATATTAAACAAATAATAATTTAAAATCTATGTAATAAATATAAATATACTAATTAAATATCAGATTATATATATATATATATATATATATATATATATATATATATATATATATATATATTTATATATATATATATTAGTATATTCTGACTTTCGCAACCAGTAAGCGTTTTGTTAATTATAAACACTAATTATGATGGATTTTGATATCATGGTTCATCGCATATTATTTTAATCGTGTTTACGCAAGAAAATGATCCATAATTATATTTCGATGTAGGCAACTGTACCTACTACATAGGGCACCTATGTGTTAAAACTCAACGAATTTTAGCGATAATTAAGTTGGTGGATTCGCTATATGAACAAGTTTAACGAGAATTCGAACATTTTCCAATCACGAACAGAGCTGCTATGCGCTTTGGTTGCGCGTACTTTTTTGTCCATTACACTAGTGATTTTATAGTTTGGAACATCGATGATTGTCAATCAGTGATTGGTTCTCTACAGTTTGACCAGGGCTGCCGGAAAATTAGATTTTTCTAAAGGGCTAACCCTGCGGGTTCTATTTAGAGTTTCTCGGACATTACGTTTTGTTAAAATATATTACAATTTCTCATTTTTCAACTGTTAATATTAACTCTTTTACGTATTAAGGCCTTACCTTATTTCACTTAGTGATTCAAGTATTCCGTAGGGTGTTCGTGGAATCTTTTTATTTTTTCATTTACGGAAATAATAATTACAAAATTGTGTTACTGAATTAATTCAGTAATGAAATTTATTTCGCCCTAATTTTAACGGATTTATCCGTCCGGTTCTATCGAGTTCTGTTCCGGTTGACCTGGTTTTTCATTCCCCAATTGGATTTACATAGTTTTTCCATTTGTTGTAAAAGGAGGGCTGTTAATTTGTCTTTTAGGTCAGGGTTGCAATTAAGAAATTGTAAAGAGAAGGGCTTTCTCTATTAACAATGCTAATTTGTGCCCTTAGGTGATTAATTTTTCAATTTCTTTTGTATCCAATTTTAGAAATATGCTATTGAATAAATTCCTTTTGCAGTTTTAACGTTTTA
Source organism: Leistus spinibarbis (assembly GCA_933228885.1). NCBI lineage: Eukaryota > Metazoa > Arthropoda > Insecta > Coleoptera > Carabidae > Leistus > Leistus spinibarbis. Next base: position 9,952,145 of record OW121795.1, on the reverse strand, counting down.
TGAAAATATATTGTCATGACGTTGAGATATATTCTAGTAATATAAAATAAGTCAGTAAAATACGAATTTATAACGATTTTCCATCAGAAAATTACTTTTATATTGTTTCATATTTCATTCGGTAATTAATATCAACTTTTTTTTATAATTGAATTACACATTAAACCTACAGTTATCGTGGTCCAGAGAATTAAAGTGATGTCTATGGTTACTATTTTTAAATCGCACTGTACGAGGTCTGCGTTTAATCCGTGATATTTTTTTCACACATTAAATCTTTTGCTAATAAAATATATTTTAAAATAAAAATATTACTCGTATGATATTTTAAACTATTTCACTATTTATTTAATATCAAAAATAAATCATACTTCAATTTCGCAGTGTATGAACACGTCAACACAATACCACGAGCCACCTCTGCATCACACGATAATATTAGCACACTTCAATTTTGCCTACAATAAATTTAACCGACACCATCAGTATATTTTATGAAACTTGCTTATTTTAGCGTTACCTATCAGATGTCAAAGAATAAAGATCCAAGCAACCATCTCATTACAAAGACAAACTTGGTGGCACTTAATATAAACCGCTGACAAACGAGACGGCTCGATAAATTAGCGCTTAAATCGCTATATATGTACACCAGTGCTTCTCAAACCAATTCTGTAGCAGAAAAACTTAATTACTATCGAGAAATAACCAAAGCATTAACTAAGGAATTTCGTAAATGATTAAAGCATTACAATAGCAACGTAATATTCAATATTATTAAGAGTATGTTTGTTAGTTAAGAGTTAAATAACTCTTAACCATCGATTTTCCAATTTAAACTTTAATAGTGGTTGTATCCATCACTTAAATCTGATTATCCATGTACAAAAAGTACAAATGGTTAAACGGAGTTCAGTGGTTGAGTGAGAGCAATGCAGCATAAAAACAAGAGGAAATTTTACCGAAAAAATCTAGATATATTTTAGCAAACATAGACATAAATTGAAGTTTAAATTTGTGTATTTTATGATCGATAAAGTATTAGAATAGCCGTAGTCATATATTTTGCTTACAATCTCTCGATCAGGGCTTACGTTTCGACGAGACTCAAAATATACGCGATTGATCTTGGAGGATGACATACAAATATTGGACCGTCATAAAAAATATGTTTATATTAAATATCGGCATCAGCTTCTTGCGACTTGTAGCCACAGCCATATAACTTTAGCTAGTGGTCCTATCAAAATATTATATGTCGCATAAAATTGATATTGACATATTAGATTTTCGGATTTATGAAATTTTTATTGCTCATATATTTTATCGTTTATATTTCTTCGCATAAAATTATTCATTTCCCATATAAGTTCTACAGACTTTAATTTCTATTTTGTGGTATTCGAAATAAATGTAATTTCAATTCATGTAAACCATATTTAAGAGGAAACTTCACACATCAGCATCAGCAAATGCTCTAATTCAATACATTGTTCCTTTTCTTTTTATTTACTTTCTTGGGCACGAACACAAGATTTTAACATAAATATACGTTTTGAACCTTCCTGATTTGATAATTACTATTTTTTAAATGGTTTCTATTTGTGTGTCTGTGAACGTTCTACCGCAAAAAAATATTGTACTATCATGGAATTAAGATGATCATTTGTAGGAGTATACTACTAAATATTAATAAATAACCTTTGATTATAAGTACAAAAGACACCACAGATTTGTTTACAAACATTACTAGATATTCAGATACAGGGAAAATATAAGTAACCACTTATTCTTTTGACCTAATAGAAATTTACGTATCACTGCTCAAATCTCTTTATACTATTTTTATTTGTATACAAAAGATATCTAGACGACAGAAAAGATAAATAAACAGTTGTATATTCTTTATAAGTCCATTTGTGTGTGTGTGTGTTTGTCACGATGTTTTGAAGCAAGAGACGCATCTTTTTTTTTTCTTCTTTCTTTTTGTCCTAGTGCCAAGCTGACACTCTTGTTGGCGCATACTGGATCGTCGACGCCGGTCGTTTCACTCAAAGGAACACAAAAGTATATATAGAAACAACAACAATGATATATCTCTCCTCTTACAACCGTCAGATGTACGTAATTATGTACCTTACGCAGAACGCGAGAAGTTAATTTTATATGCGGATTGTTGCAGATATAACCCACATATACAAGGTTTGTTTCCTGCTGGCTTTTCGTTGATGATGTAATCTTTCGAATTGAAAATAATGTGTTAGAATTACTATTATAATTAAAACTAAGAAGAAATTGTTCTGGCCGTCACAAGACTTTCTTTTAAAGTCACTTTTTATGAGCTCGTTTGGGATTTTATTGGCCAAGACGTTTTTATCGTTAAATCATTATTGAATTAAATTATAATAATTGGATAGTGATTTAGCGATCGAAACGCACCTCGACTAATAAAAATATTTATTGTAGACTATCTTACGAACACACAATACAACTTTATGTGAAATATAGATCTTAGCATAATTGCTTTTTGATTCTTTTCAAATCAATCAAATTCCATCCTAACTTATTATACCAAAAGCGATAAAGAAGATCTAAAGTCAACTTTGAATAATTTTAAATATTAACTCCATTTCAAAACTCCCTGCTTCTGGTTAAACTCTTAATACACTTATATATCCACATAAAAACTTATATGAGAAGGAGGGGAAAAAAATCTTCTATCTTCATCCGTACAACAAAAACTTCCAACTTTGGTAAAAAATGGGCAAATGGAAACGAAAAGTGGTACGTGGTATACGAGATTGGCAAAACTCGACGTACTTATAACATTCCACTTGTTCCAAATCCCACGGGCAAACTTTTGCCCGCCTATAATTCGGTAACTGCACTTTTATATAGTCGATAAAAATAATAAACTTTCGCCCTGTGAACATATAGCAAACTTTGTTTCTTTGGTTTGAGTCTCACTGCTATTCTGCTATCCTCCAGGCAGACTACATGACATAGTCGCATTTTACGCAGGTGATTGGGATACTACGTGCTACACTAAAGAGGAGGGACGCTATTTCCCACCATTCTAAGATCATACAACATTTGGTGAAGTTCACACGAATTGTGGATGCGTAGAGATACGTGCCTTAAATCTTATGTAGGTTTTTTCCTTTCTGAATAATTTCTGTTTCTATGCAATTTGTTTGTGCGCTAGAAGTAGGAAATACGTGTGTGACAGAGATAGTAAGTCTATTTTATCTTTGCTCTCAGACTGAACAAGATTCAGTAAGGTTTACTGCTTGCATTTTGTTGCTATCTTTGATGTTTATCTCTTGATTTATTTTGTGAAACAGTTCAATATTTTAAACCTTTCTTTGATTGAGTCTTTTTATTTTAACAGATCTTTTGAAATGTTATTATGTCAAAAAGAATATTTTACTAGTATTGAAATTCGTTAAAATAACTACTGGACAAACTTACACACAAATTATATTTCATTTACAGTAATCGAGAATTGTTTCATAGAAACATACGGATGTTTGATTTAAAATTTCATATAATATTTGGTTATATTTGATATTAAAAATATTTGCATTGGCCTTCCCTTGACTTTCTTCTACGTTTCAGAATTTCTATAGTTACTTTATGGTATATTTATATTATTTGCTTACAGAAACTTTGATCATTTTGATTTACTTTTTTGGTGGAGGCACTAGAGAAATAAAACTGGTGTGACCTTCACTCGACTTGCTTATACGTATATTTCCCATTTCATGATTACCATGAAGCAATTTCAATATGTAGGGTAACTAGGGCAATGTTATTGTAAAATATCTATTTACAAAAGCGATATTTCAAATGGTACATATTTAGAAAAACTTCTCAGGCAAAGGTTGCTAGAAGTTTCAGTATAAAATTTTCTCTAGCTCATGCCGTTTTCTAGATATTGTACAATAGTAAACTGTTTATTCATGTAACTTTTTTTCTGTATTTCAAAAACTACATAAGATAGGGGAAAAATCAATCCGATAAAAATTAATTCATAACACTTTTGTTTAAAAAATATGTTTTGTTATTGTTTATTTGTGTCGGATGAATAAAAATATTATGAATAGCAAAAAAATGGCAACAGCAAAACGTAGTATTTAGACTCAACAAACAAAGGTAAAATTAAGCTATCTCGTAGAATATATTTGCCATCTGTGAACACCGACGTTATACCGGTGACGCGTTAAGCTTGTTATAAACGCAAGAGTTTTTATCTCATATTTTGCGGCTTAAGTTAAAAACTAACACCAAATGGTAAACGTACAACCGCACTTGTCTCATAAGTGTGTCAAGCTAGAATTTAATACCCAGCAAACACTTCTCACTTTAATTTATTCCGTAAATTTAAATGCACATAAGTTAGCGGGACACAATATATATATATATATATATATATATATATATATATATATATATATATATATATATATATATATATACCCTACATTATCACACTACTATCTACGTGCTTACATACATACATACCTACGTACGTAGGTAAATTAACACATTATATTATATTATATATGATACAGGAGCCAGCGTATAACTTTGCTTCTAATTGTTCAGTTTTTGTACCTCTTGGACTATATTATAATGCAAATTTACCTACTAAAACTTTCCGCGAAGATTTTAATATAAACTTAATGAACATATAAAAAAAGAAACAGAATTATATTTTGAACATGAAACTCAGTTTCGAATATAGTTTTATTAAATAGGTTCATGACTTATTTTTTCATAGCAAACTTAGGGTGAATTTAAAATAAAATAATGCATTAGTATCAACACACATAGTAAAATAACAAGAAGATCCAGTGAAGGCCACTCTTTTTGGGTTCTTAGACGAAAAAAAGAATGCTAATTATCAATAATCACATATTCAAAATTGTATTGATTAAAGTTTCTTAGAACTTTTTTTTTACTTGTTACTAGAAAATTTGTTAATTTAAATGTGGTATCCATGGATACGTATTAACCAAATGGTATCATGATAATCGCAATATTAACGAATGTCATCATTTTGAATAAAATAAATCTATTTTATAAAAGTTAAGAGGAATCCCCATAGCCGCCGCAAACATAGCTAAACAAGGTTTCGTCGAACCCTTAAAACTCCTATATTACAACATTATAATTAATGAATTTTTATTTTCAGATAGCCAATACTTCGCTCTAGGCTTCTCTAGTTTTCGATTTTCAAGTTTTTGCTTAGATTTCTTTTTATATTGTTCTAAATTTACCCTATTTTCAAATATCCATAGTTTTTATTAAGATGACAAATTTTAAAATTCAAAACTAGACAAGGGTACATTGACTATTTTTCTACCGGAATATTCTAAAAGTTTTATTCAAAAAAAATTATTAGTAAGTATTTTAAGGGTCAAACGAACGCTTCAACTGAGTAGTAAATAGCATTAGCTCTTATGGCGCTACGATATTCGTGCGCTTCCCCCTTTATACTGACCTGTAAGGACAAGGGCAACCATGGGGATTCCTCTTAAATGACGATATTAAAATATTGTTGATTGAAAACAAATATTTGTTTAAATGATTGTATATTTTAAACGGACAAGAATTAATGAGAACAGATTACCCGTAGTTTCACATTACGCTCATCAAAATATCACATACTAAACCTACAATTAAAATAGTTACAGGGTGGTGGGGGCTGAAGGAGTGAAGGAATCTATTATCTCTAACACACGCGCATATGTGGTTAATGTATTGTATTTTATAATGGCGTATTCACGACAACCACTAACCCAAAATGACAGCTACAAGACACAATGTCTCATTATTTCTGAGATAGCGTGCATGTACTTGTAGTCTATGCGCATGTAGTTTAAATTAAGGGTGCATGCAATGAAGCACTGACACTAAGCAATAACTTGCTGCTTACTAAATTATTATCAAGCATACGAACATACGATGAAATTTCAACATTACACGTAGAATTATATTAGTCTAAGTCCCGCGATAATATCTTCTAATACATTAATTTTGCTATTCACACAGGTCGAGCGGCGCTGCGGTAGTTTCGTTAATGGTACCAACCAACCGAACGGTAAGTAAATAATGCAATATTATAAATATTGATAGTGAAAATAAAATCGAATGAAGGTCACTCCGGTTGAGAAGTGATTTATTTAAGTGAATTACACCAATTTTCCGCAGTGGTAACAGCATAGTTGCAAAAGTAGTCCCATATGTTTTAGTTTTGTTTCGCACTTTGTCACCGTTTTAGTAATGAAGGGTTGGTTCCAGAGTTTCAGATGTTGGGTATTTTCAACTTGTTTCAACTACCATTGGTGAATATGTTGGAACACTGACAAATTGTATCAAAACAATTCGCTAATTGCCAACAATAAAACCGTCCCAAACTGGTCCATTGTTCTTATAATTGACAATAATACGCGACACTTACACATTTAATTTAAGATGTTCATTTGTCGAACAATAGCTACCTATAGATCACTCTTATTAATGAACTAATACAATTCTCAAATATAACGATAAAAGTCTCGTCAACTTCGAAAACAGAGTTAGAGAAAAATGAAACTTATAAACATTTTCAACAAGATTTGTTTGAAAAAAAAAGCAATTGCATTAATTGATGCGAATCTTTCTTTTTCAGTGATTATAAATTGGTTTTTCGTCGAGCTAGAGGCACTGGTGCCTGCACCAATGCTATATTAAACATTCGAATGTGTCTGGTTTGTGGTTTGTAAATTTAATATTAATTATAACAAAACCAAATTAATTAATTTTAATTATTTGGGAAAATTTAATTGAAACTTTTAAATTAATTTTAATTTTGAACTACCTTTGTTATCAAAAATGTGTAGTATTGAAATATGTATGTTTAAATAAATAATGAAATTCCGGTTTCATATTTAATTAATATTAATATTTTACCATTTATGCTATTATATTCAAATTAAATATAAATAATGTTGTGGAGTGTAATTTAAATTATTAATTATTAGAATAAAATATAGATATTCGCAATTGTCACCAAATTGTATTATTTTTAAATTTAATACAATTTTTCTCGTACTATAAATAAAATGGTTAATTAAAATTTTGAAATCAAAGAGATATTTAAATTAAATATAAATATTATTATTATAGAAAAAAATTCAAAAACTTTCTCATATGTAGTCTTCACTAGAAATATATATAATATCCCAAACCAATACTCCACAAAAATACTCTGAAATTATACTATTTAGCTTATTGTTTTATTACGTTATCAAATACAATTTTTTCAATATAAAATATATATTGTACTTTTAACATTCACTATATCAATATAATCAAATATAATATTTAATATGTACTATTTTTTAATATGTATTTCAATACTTTATTTCAAATGTCAAATAGGAAATATCAAATTAATTGAGTTTATTTGGTTTCTCTGTAACTGGTACATTTTTTGAAGAAACTTTTCTTACAAAAGTTGTACACAATATTAATTTCATTAGTAACATAACAATTTTTGTCATAAGTGCAACCGTCCTAGTGATAATCGGGAAAGGAAAAATGCATAGAGTAAACATGCACATCCGGCTTAAATATTATTTTCAAAATAAAAGATCTAGAACATATACAAGTCTGAAGTTTGAAATTTCACAATTTTACGTTCGACAGTTTTGGCTATAAGAGCGTTCACAGACACCGAAGTCATTCCGAAAATAGTCACATTGGATTCAGGAAGGTCAAAACATGTATTCGAAATTATTTATAATTTCAAGACTAAGACTGCGTATAAGAAAGTAAAAATGTACAAAATAAATATAAAAAATCGAAACTGCCACCAAAATATATAATTTTTAAATCTATTTCTGCTTTACTGGTACTGTAACTACTAACTAGAATTTCACTAATAAATAGCAATTGTCCACCACGTGTAGTAGTAAGTGGACAACATCTAGCAATTAATTAAAATGTTCTAATCAAAACGATAATATACTAAATGTATCGCAATTTAAGGAGAACTCTCAATATCCAGAACTTCAATTAAATTCTGATACAAAGCACATCATTTATATCTTAGCTGTCAGTATCAGCTGATCCAAAGTTAGCCTTGGTTTGGTGTTGCCTTCACATGGATACATTCAAGGAGTTCTCAAACTAAACATTCAAGTAGTTCACACAGATGAGGTATAAACTAACAAATACAAGCGAATCTACACCTTCTGGTTTTGAAAGCAATAACGCGAGCGGGAAAGCGAGTTAAGGATGGTTGCAGAGGGTGATTTTTCGTGGGGGGAGGGAGACGTTGTGGCTTACGTGTAATTAAACTTATTACAGGCTAACTGGACGGAACTGATTTGTTGACGGTAATGATTTATCTATTATATGGAATTAGGTTTTTATTGCAAATGATTAAATACATTCCTGGCAGATGCCGAAATGGAAGTATTGTGTAGTTTGCTTGTTCGTAAGAGTCGATGCATCTCTCGATTTTAACAGAATATCGTATGTACATAATATATTTGCTTATTTAATGCCATATCTACCACAGCCCTTTTTTGTACTTTAGCAAATTTTAGAATACATCGAAAAATCTACTGCAATATTAGAAGATTTTTTATGTATAAATAGTTTATTCTGTTTGAACCCAAATGCTATCAAAAATTATGAATATATATATATATATATATATATATATATATATATATATATATATATATATATATATTCAATAAAACAGTAGCTTTAATTGTTCTTTTATGGATTGTTTTATGCCTGTCATCAATATTATAAACATGTTTAGTTTATAGCTTTAAAAAAACTTTATTATACGCAGCGGCCATAAAATAATTTTTAACAATTTGATTATGTTGAGTAGAAGGCATTGGTGTCTGTATCTATGCAGATATAGTTTAAGCATCATTAAAATGTGTGAAACTGTATAAAAAACTACTATTATTTTTCATAAAATTATTTTCGGTCACGAAATGTAAATATCAACCCTTGAATTTAAAATTCTATTCGGTGTCTTCTGTTTAATGCATAAAACACTATTTTCACAGCAACGAAGTGTTAGCTAAACATATTTTATAAATTATGCAATAAAAATAAACACGAATGGAAGGAAAGCTATAATTTCCAGTTGAAATGCTGTTTATTTCTGTTGTTATTACAGTAGCAGACCTACCCCATACATTTAGGAAATAAATGTGTTCACTTTAATGACTCGTAAAGTATAAAAAAAAAACAACAACAACTTCAAGGTTAGTGATCACAAAACATAACACACGCTATTTTATCTTCATTGCCAGCCCATTTACAATAGAATAGAAAAGAAAATATACTGCACCTACAAATCTTACAAAAATAAACCAACGATAAATAAAATTGTTGATAATTTTTAATTAGCAAAACCGCATTCTATTATGTATAGCGACTGAATAGCTTTCGCTGCGAGTATAAAACCTCCAATGCTTGGTCTAGATGCTACAAGGATCAATTCTATAATGATCAAAGGGTATCATCATCATAGAATGTAATTATGGCAGCTAGCACAGACATACTTAGTAATTAAATATTTCTATGATTTGTACTACTCTCTGTAGACAACTAAAACTAATGGTATTTTTTAGCCCGTCGTACGATAGTACAAGATAGTTATAGTGGTTGTGTCTGTAACAAGCTCGGATCAAAAAGATCTTGTCTCGTCGCCCTCAATTCAAATATATATATATATATATATATATATATATATATATATATATATATATATATATATAAATATATTGCAATCAATCAACAACAATGTATATATTTTATCTCTTTAATATCTGGCTTTTCTAGTTTAAAACATGAAGAGTTAAATAATATTTACTATATAAATAAAAAACTACCAAATAAATTATACAGCCAGCTGAAGGCATTGCTGCCTGTATATATGCTTGTTTTTTATGTGCTGGAACTTGTTATTGTTTATGTTTACATTTTGTATGGTTTCAATGCACATACAAAATAGTACAATAATTTTAAATATTTCGTTCAGCAAATATATGAGCATGTGTTATTTATCAAAATTTCTAGGGTAATTTCGGCATAAAAATGTAATCAATTATATGTCATCGAGATCTTTAATTAACTTCATACCTTTGTCTCACCTACACGCGGTGATTATTATACACTTTCATTATACTATGATCATTGCCAATTCTGAACGTGCTATAATACTACGTACAGACACACATAAAGAAACCCGTTACAAATTCAAATTTATTATCAATTTTTAGTGAACGTTTGCAGGAACATTGATATGCACCTAGAGCCTTAATCCTTAACTGGCAATTTCGTACCTTTGGTCAAAAAGCAGGGATATTATTTTTTTCAAGCAAATTCATTAATTTTATGAAAGTAAATTATAATTCTTCGTAGTGTAGTAATCCCTTTCTTAATTTTTACAAAGCATAGCGGAAAAATCCGACTTTTTCACTGATAAGCCGAACAAAAGAAACAGCTAATTCTCAATTAACATCTTGCGTCTTGATTACGCAGAAAAGTCATTTGCAAGAGTCTTGTCGGCGTATCACTGTGATACTTTTTGCATTTTGCTTGCAAAGTAATATGATACCTAGTTCTTTTTCTCTCATTCTACAATGTTCATCAACTATCTTTGATGTAGTACAGACAAATCGTTTTTTGCTACGATAGCTTTTTAAATGAAAGTCTGTCGTTTTATTAAAGGATGTACAGTGACGTTCATAGATATTTAGCGAAAGTGCATAATTTAATATTAATTTGTATTTATGAAGAGCACTTAAATAATATAATAACCGTTGTATGTCAAAGTGTATATTGATTTATCGTTTACATTTATGTGAAAACCAAAAGGAACCAATTGGTTTTTTTAATAATAATTTAATACCTAAATGAAAATTAGTATGGGTCAAATAATGATATGCAAAATAATTTAAATATTTAATAATGTACAGAATTTTTAAACAGTTCCATGTATTGTGTATGCTGTTTCGTTGGCAGTATGCCTTTATGCATAGCAAGGGTCGTTGACCTGACTCCTTTGGTCTGATTGTAACCATTGTCTTTGGTTATATTAGCAACTATATCTGCTTGAGACGTCAGCGATCGTTTCGCGAGTCTTAACCGAGCACTATTGTTGGGTGAACCTAACCTAACATTAAATGACCGTAATACCAACAGCGTAAGGGCAGCCATCTTTGTTTGTATGTTCACTGTAATTAACGTTGCTGTATTCGCATGACTTCACCATTACAAATTATATTTATCAAATATTACATGCAGAACACGAATGAATACAAATTTGAAATATTTATTTGCGAATTGTATTTTCGTGATTTGGCCAACATTTAATTGAACAATTTGGTATGCATATATAATTCAATATTTATAAGTTAATAAGCCAATGCAAATTTTTTAATGAATGGTTTGTAAATTATATTCACAGTTGCAAATTATTTTGCCTAAATATTTTTTAATACTTCTATCAAAAAGTATTTATGGAGGCTGTCGATTACCATAATTTTATTTGTAAACAACGAGATATCTTTTTAGCAAGAATTTTGTAAAATTAAAACCGTATGATTTATTTATATATACTTACAAATATCTCTTATAGAATTAATTAGAAATAATCTTATAGCATATGCAACTTTGAGAATGCATCTATTCTGAAAATCAAATCTGATCTACATATGCCTAATTTCATTTCAAATTCAATAATCCTTATCTATAAATAAATACATGCATATGCATTTTATGATTCATATAATGTATTTGGCTCTGATACCGTATCCAGAGAAATGAGTTAATTACTGGATATAATTGAAAAAAGGTTTTGACGTGATGATATATTATTGGGAGTGAGAAATTTTCGGTTAGTATTGGTAATTTAAATATAGCCCGATTTGTGTGACAGCTTTTGCAATAACTGATAAATATCTCTCTGTGCAAAATTAGATTTGTTTGCAAATAGCAGGTACTCTGTTATTACGCGAACCAATATACTCCATCATCAATTACTCTCAAATTTTAAAAAGTTTGGTTATTTTTAAATACCGTGATATATTCAAAATCTGCAGTGCTCTACACTAGACAATTTTTTAGTACGTATAAACAAAAATAATTATTGATATTATTACAATTCAAATAATGAAAATTTTCAAACTAGTGATTTTAATGCAAATATACGTTTTCACCATCCCTGAATTGAATCAGCCTATTTTCGTAATGACTTCTGTGTGTGTGAACTCTCTATATCCAAAACTAATGAAGACCAAATTATCAAAATTAAGAATAAAGAATATCTTAACCGGGAATAACAGTTTACTCTTATTTTATTTTCAATATCTAGGAAATAGCATGAGTTAGAGTAACAGTAATTCATATAAAAGTTGAAGATATTAAAATTACTAGCAACTTTTGTATAAAATGGGTTTCGAAAATCTTATCATTTACACTAAAATCACCTGGAAAATATAAAAAATATGTATTTTGTTTCATAATTATCGTAGAATGAATTTGAAACAAAATAAAACATTATTATAAATACAGATAGTTAATAGACAAGAATCTTTAAATTTAAATTATCTTATTATAACACTTTTGCTGTGGAGCGTATGTCCACAGACAGACATGGCAAATATCTAGAGAAGTTCAAAACATGTATTTCCGTTTCCGTCTTTGACTAATAATTTTCCGAACATTAGTCTTTGATGTCAATATTTTTAGAAATGCGATCGATAAAAGCAAGGCGTATTCGGACAAAGTGCACGTTTGTCGCATTTGTAACCACGGAGGATTGAATTATTTTAGTTGTCACATCACTGTGACACTAGCGGCATCGTACTGGAGACGATAAAAGAAAAAGAATAAGGCAACACCCACTGCGAAAATATATCTCGCTTTCATAACATCTGATACACCGTTGCGCGCATACATTACAGCGTCCAACATACGCCAGACAGACGGTGACTGATTACAGCATTAGGTTGGCAAAACTGACAGCTTCATGATTCTTAAAATGATATTTTGAATATTCACGATATAATATGGAGGTAGGCACTACATTTTGTATCATAATAAATTGAATGTCGTTCAAATCTATATATATAAATATAACAACATAATGATGTTTACGAATTTGGACAGGAATTTTTACAAAAATATACGTCTGTGAAAACTTTCACAGAAACGTTTCAACTTTAAAGACAAGCTTACGGAGACAAAAAAATTACGTGAAAAAATCCGCAAAAAGAGACCAGAGTTGTGGCGAGACATATTATATATATTCATACATTTTCATATTCATACATTTTCACTTGCATTTATTTTATATGAGATGCTGATTTTGCATTATTATCTCAAGCGTATTTTATGTGCATTATTGCTACTGCAAACGAAGTGAGCAATGCCATCACACTTGAATATGTTTTCAAAGCTCACTAACCTAAATTCATTTATGTGGCATGTTCCTCTCATTATCATGTTAAAATATATCCAGAATGAAACGAACCCTTAGTTTGACATGCGATAAAATTAGGCAAGCTTCATTGAATTTCCAATTGACCGTTTTCAATTCCATTAAATCCTCCGTAAGGACTCACTGGTCAACCAAAGTAACACGGGTCGGAGGGAGTGCATATTCGATAAATGCGAATTGAATTGGATAGGTTGATGTCACGTTTCATGGGATAAAATATAATATTATTAAGCTGTTAAATATTCCTAAATTATATTTGCTCATAAGGTATATCCTACATAAAAGTAAATGTAATTCTATTGACTACAACGTGCCGAAGTGTAGAACAAAAGACAAGACAAAAATAATTAACAGGCACAAAATACCGTTTGACAGAAAAATATTTAAGTAAATGTTATGCGGGAAATAATTCTTGTTATTTTCAATAAAATTACACTCATTATATTCGCATAGCTTGTATTAAGGTTGAGGTAGAACACAAGCGATAAGCCGAAGATTTATTGCAAAGAACCAAGATACTGAAATACATCATTATTGGAGTTTAGAACTGTTCTTAGTTCGTGTGTCTGTAACAGGTTCGGATTAAAAAATGTTCTGAACACGAAGTTCTTGTCTTTTCGCCTTGACTTGAATGTTTGTGCTTGCTCGGTCGGTCGTAAGTTCTGACTATTTGTGACCACAATTACTCTAAAGGTACCGAACCGGTTTTACTGAAATTTGGTATACATAACATTTAAGTGACCAAAAAATTCCCATCGCATTCAAAATTAAATTGTCAGTACAGGTCCGGAGTAATTGGGCCCCAAAATTTAGATTCCCTCTTTTTTTTACGTATTGAAAATATCTTAATCTAAAGTAATGGTTAGCTTTTGCTACTTTTTGTATATCTCTAAAACTATACGAACTACAAATAAAATATATCAAAATTTCTAGCAACATTTGTATTGACATTTAATAATTACTTTGACGATTAAAAATGTAGCTTTTGTTTTTATAAGCAACCAGTTTTGTCATTATAAAATAACCTGGTTTCTGCACTGGAAGGTACCACAGAAACGTATAAACAAAGCGTTCTACACACACATTCATTTCCACAAATACATCTGGGTGATTGTTTATAAATTGTTGCTAGAAATTGAAAGAATTGAAAATTAAGTTATTATTAACCGAAATAAATGATAGTAAAACGACAGCCTAAACATAAATATTGTATTTTTAGAGTAGTGAATTTAAAACATAAATTAAAACGCGTAACCTGGTCACGCTGAAATAAATGTATATGATACATCATAGTAAAATGATGACATTGTTGTAATAGTGTTGGAATGCATCACATTTATAACTATGGTAATACTGTCACCGGTAATTCTCATCCCTGTTTTTGAAACTGACTGTGACATTTATTTATTGCTGAAAAACACGCTCTATATCCGCTCTATGTATGTACATTTATGTGTGTGTGTGTGTTATGTTGGTCGAATAGAATTTTTAATTAAGTTTCGTGCAGTGGCAATTTAAATTATTAAAGCGACAGCTACCACGCACGCATACAACAATGTGACTTGTATGGAATCGATTTAACTGACAATATGTAAACGTACTGGGTGCTGCTATCCTGCACCAATGTACTACGAATTGTTTGCACTGTCCTATCATCGGGAAATCGCATTGATAACGAAGTAGATCTCTGTATACCGATTTTGAATTTGTATATTTTTCTAATTCTCCCTAATTTTTAATGCCACTTACATCTAAAGGTACTTTTTAGAGCCTTTTAACGACGAGCTAATTATATTTTAATACTGAGAAATATAATGGTATAGTATGGTATATAATGGAGTTAAATCAAATTGAAAATGATTTTGAAAAGTACATCACACGAGAAAATATAATCTTTGACAAAATATGAGCGTCACAAAGAAGAAAAAGATTCATTTGCTGTACATTTTCAAGCAAAAAGAACATGAATATATATTAAAAATGTGTCTGCACCTTTTACGGATAAAATATAAAAAGGAGCTTATATAAGCCACCAATATTATGTAACGTCCAAAGATTGATTTTTCTTTGAATATCATAATTTCAAGAGACTTCCTGTCACGTACAAGGAAACAGAAATTTTTATACCGCACATTGATATTCTTACGAAGAGAAATGTAATTCTTTTATCAGAAAGACACATTCGACTTCCCCTTGTCAAATCAATAACGAAAGAAGAAATATAAGAAAAAAACTCTTTGATATTTATGTCACTCTCTAAATCATTACTAAAAGATTCATCATCTAAGCATAAGTGCAGTAACCAATGCCATCAGCGCGCAAATAGCGTGCCAAAGATATTATAATAACATCAAAACATTTGTATAACCATGAAAATTGTTTTAAATTCCTGTTTTATTGTAGAGATAAATTGACTGTCGGTCATAAATATAATTTAAAACAGAACAATGAAAGGTAAATCCTAATAATATATCTGGAAAGAATTCTATGTCCCTATAACATCCGTTGCAAACATATGGAGAATTTTATAAAAATAAAATCTGTTTGAAATTTAAAAGTCGTAAAATAGTGATAAGGGAAAATAAAATGGAGTAGCAGTATATCTTATGTGCATCAAGGCATATGGTGGTTGATCGAGCCGAAACGTTTAAGTTGAAAAATACGATCATTCGGTCAACCGGAGCAGCTTTCAATTCTTCAACTGGTTGCTAGCCAGCAAACAGAACAAACCAAACGAAACGAAAAGAAGAATAAAAATTGTTTTACACAAATGTTTTGCGATCTTTCACACAGCGACAGGAAGACACAGTCTCCGCAATACTCATAACATATACTATACGCGAGACACTAACCAGTTTTTCTTTCTTCAAAGTTGCACCAAACTGCAACGTAACATTGTTACAGTTGTGTTTGACACATACTGTATGTTTTTTCACATTCTATTTTTCCATTTTCTGGACAGCGTCGCATTTCTTTTGTACAATCATAAAGAAATCAATTTTTAACTCGATTTTCAAGCAGACTGAATTGTTTTTGCACTCATATACGAGTATGTAGTACGAAGAAAGTATAGAGGATATCAGGAATAAGAAAGTTCAATCTTAAAATTTGATCAAAACTGTTTGCTGCTTACATACATTGTTAAATTAGTGTTCAACTTGGTTAAGATATATTGCATTTATATTTAAATAGCGCGTGAGGCACAGACAATCAAAATGATGGTGTACTAAATTAAATTATCTATTGAATTATGTCAAAAGTAGTTGGAGTAATACTCACAAAAACTTAATATAATCAGGGATACAGCCACCAATACCGTAAAATTAATTTGGTAGGAACAAATGTTTAATAATTTAAGAAGTAAACATATTTATAGCCACTACCTTTTCTTAAAGAAAAAAACATATTTGTTATAAATATATTTGGCTGGATAAAGTTAATTGGCTGGCATAAAACAATTCAAAACAAGACAATGTGTTATGAAAATATCTGGAGTGGCCTGCACTCAACTTTCTTTTACGTAGTTTTCAATAGATAGATATTAATATATAATGAAAATAACTGGATAATTATACTAATTTATAATGGATCTGAATTTGAAGTACTTATCGTATTCACTCTTAAACAGTCAAATTTCACAGTTAAACTCTGAAATTGTTAATTAATTATGTCAGCAAATATATAATATAAATTGATTCTATAATAATTTACCTGATACAATGTATTCTAATAAGAAATCAATATTTTAAATATTAATTCATACAGATAACTGTCAAAGGAATGCTTGTTTGTTCTCAATAAACAAGAAACAAATGATGTAACTCATGGTTGATTCGTTTTAAAAATAATAAAATTAGTCACAATTGTAGGTATCACCATGGCAACGTAAATAAGATATTTGAGTTTTTTCGTAGCAGTTTTCTCATAACTGGTACAATTTATGAAGAAACTTTTCAAACAAAAGTTGTGCGAAATATTAATATCTTTCATTATGAATATTGCTATTTTTGCCGTAAGTGTAGCCGTTCTAGTGATATTGGAGATAGAACAAAAAATGTATAGAGTAAACATGAACTACCGGTTTGAATATTCTTTTCAAAAATAGGAGGTGCACATCTAGGGTATATACAAGTCTTAAGTTTGAAGTTTCATAATTTTTCGTTCGACAGTTTTGGCCCTAGAGCGTTCACAGACACACACACACACACACACACACACACACACACACACACACACACACACACACACACACACACACACACACATACACACACACACACACACACACACACACACACACACACACACACACACACACACACACACACACATACACACACACACACACACACACACACACACACACACACACACACACACACACACACACACACACACACACACACACACACAGACGTCATGCCGAAAATAGTCACATTCAATTCAGGGAAGGTCAAAACATGTATATCCGTTGAAATCTCGAGTTCGAAATTTTTCATGATTACAATACTTACTTATTACTCTGTAAAAGAAAGTAAAAATTAAATTACAAAATTATTTTTTATGGTCTTTGGATTAAATCTGAAGTAAATTTATATACTACAAAACTTTTGTAGATTTGTTTTTAATAAATTCAAACATTTCCAAAGCCCGTATTAAGTATGGTTTTATATTTTAAGACATGATCACTCAGCTAGTGTATGCGCTATTGTATTCAAAATGCAATGGAAACTTCTTGGGCACTCATAATCTCATATTATATGTATACAAAATTTGGTTTTAGACCGTTTAGAGGAAATCCAATCAACAATTTATGTTTTATGAGCGACCGAGCGAGCGACATACATCAAAGTTTATGTGATAAATAATTTTATAATTTCCGGAATCAGAAGGACGTGAAATGAATTTCTGTAAATAATTTTTCAATTCCGAGAATTTATACTACTAAACAAATAGTTCTTTTGTACTACCGTTTGCCGTACGACGAGTTGAAAACTAATTATTCATTATATTATATCTGACAGAATTATGATTAGCTATATAATTTTGCGGCGCAAAATAAAGTACCACATGCGTACATAGATTTGTGTTATCGGGAAAACATCGAAAATATAAATTTGCATGTTGTATTTCAATTTGCAAATTTAATTAACTCTATTATCGTCAATGGTATAGGTACTATGTATTGTGTTTGCAAATCATCCGCTAATTGAAAATTGTATTCAACGTTACCTGCCTATATCGGTAAATATTTACCAAAATATTACCCATTTTTCATTTTTTTTTCCACTTATACACACACATACAGAATATACACTCTCATTTATATTAGAAACGTATTCCAAGAGCTTCTACCCTTAGAAATGTAACTAACAACTTCTATTTAAATTGATTTTTTTAAAGTTAAAGATTATTGGTCTAGTAATTTCGTGTTGATTTCGTTACGTGTTGCGAGATTTCTATTTAAATATTCACCGTATTATTTAGTAGTATACACAAGTTCTTCAAGAACCCAAAACCTCTCCAGAATAATTAATATATGGTAAAATATATTGCGTAACTTGAATTGCAATCTCTCGTAAACATTCGATACCGTTCGATCTGATAAGTAAACAGAGTTTGGGATTAAAGTCGTTCGGACTCGGTATCGTAGGCAGCGTATTAGGGTATGAGGTATCCCGTATATCCCGTATCCCGAATTTGATGTAAATCCCTGTATCAAGGCCCAAGACGTTCAAACGCAATCTCCATGTAATCTATCTCGTTTAAAAGTTTGTTTTTTTAACTCTCAGCGGCTATATTCGCAAACGAAATTAACATCTTCACTCTAGCGACTAAAGTATATATACTATATAATGATATTTAAAGCATCGTTCTTTTCATGAACTCGTTTGAGGTTTTATTGACAGAAACATTTCCATCGTTAAATCGTTATCGAATCAAATAGTAATAATTGGATAATAATTTCGCGAGCGAACCCATCTTGCCAATAATCATAAATGTTGTGTACATTCCACCTATGTTCCTTTCCAGATTTTTGTTTTGACGCGCGTTATCATTAAATAGTTTTATTAATATTATTTTATTTTTATATTACAGAAATACCTCCATAACATGGACCCCGATAAAACGGATATATCGGATAAAAATACATATATAATTTAAAAAAAAACAAGATTCAGTAGTACGTACAACGCACCGATGCGTCCAGCTCGCCTTTAAGTAATACATGCGATGCTTGTTATATAAATTTTTGGAATCAGGGCGACGAGACAAACATTTTTTGTTTAGAGAATGCTACAGACACACGGCCGAATGATTTAGCTTCGTACTTAAAAACAAATAGCGAGCATAATAATATAGGGAATTATAATGCTATCCATTACAGGCTAGATTAGTTAATCTATTCAGCAATAGTTGGCACTTTATATTATCTTTTATCAATGTTTAGGATTTTGAGCTTAAAATCTGAAAATATGTTATAGGTATTAAAAGTCTTACAATTTTTTGTAGATTATATTGATAAAAGGATATTTTAGTTGATATTTTGAAACTCAAAATTATAATATTTAATCATTTTTATGGCCTTTGGGTTGTACATATAAAATATCTAGTAGGATTTCTAAGTGTTTTCATTATTTTTATAAGGGAGGCTATACATTTTGGGGCCCTATAACTCGGGAAGTATAGAGGCGATTGAATTTAAACTGCGAGCGGATTCAAATGGGATGCCAAATAATATATATACCAAATTTGGTGTAAATCGCTCCGGTACCTTCAGAGGAGTAGAGGTTACAAATATTATATTACGAGGGAGCGACGAATAACATCCAAGTATATATGTTATATATATTTTTGGATTCAGAGCGACGAGACAAACACTTTTTTTTAAAGAATTTTTTTAATTCGAGAATGCTACAGACACACGACCGATTGCTTTAGCTTCTTCGATACTTCGTACGGCGAGCTAAAAATTCAATGTGCAAATAGCATTTAAATTTACGATAAAATATGTTTTTATATTTGTATTAAAAACAGTCCAACTAACTAAATTGCCTTTTTTTAGCAATCGCATTCGGAAAACCTACTTAATTATATAACGGACTTTCAACATTAACGGGCACTCGCCCGAATTAGTTCGTTAGAACGAGGTTTTACTGTACTTATACCATTTTATTACTATAACTCTAACGTTGTAATAAAACCTTGAACCAAATGCGAATTTAATCCTGAACCCATAGAAGGAACTTCGATACTACGATATTTGATCAATAAATGCTTATGCTAACAGAAAATTCATCATAATTCTACAAATGTGTCCACGTGTAGCTTTGCGCAAGGTCGTAGAGGTGGGGGAGAGAGAAAGGGGGTAAGTGTCCCCCTATTAGAAGCACCACGTCACTAACATTTGAAAGTGTTCTTCGTTATAAGAACAACTGCCATTATCCGCGAAACTTATTACTGGCGGTTTTAAACTTTCATGATGGCGTTCCTATCTTGAATGCAGACCCTAATAATATCCTTTCTACACGCCGTTCTCCTCGCACTTGTCAGTAGCGCATCCCAAGCCAGCCCACTTTCTAATTTTCATTTCTCTTTCACTGGCACATTCGTATTACTGGTTTATCCCAGTTCCAGCCATAGTATACTTCTTAATTTCAAAGTTGTTGTGATGGCTTCATTAGCGGAAATATTTTGTAATTATTCTAATTAACCCAGATAATAGATATTTAGATTACTGAAATGGATTGCGAAATCTACCAGAGGTGCACCCATGGGGTCGGTTATGGGAGTTTATGAATAAATATATATATTTCTTCTTTTTTTTTCACATTTTATTTTATGTTTTGTTATAATCATTATTCTTTTGATATTTGGTATTGTTATTAATAATTAAAAAAAAGTGGGGTGCCCCACACTTGACTTTCTAATATTGTATAGATTGTGGAACACTCACACAGTTTCACACAGCCATACACAAACACACAGACGTCATGAAAAAAATTGGTATACTCAAAATGGATAAATTCGTAAAAAAGTAGAGGTTAATTTTTCTTTGTGTTCACAATACATTATCTTAAACATCTCGTTTAAGAAAGTAAAAACTGCATTGTCCTGTATTAGACTATCAAAGAATATATATATATATATATATATATATATATATATATATATATATATATATATATATATATATATATATATATATTGTTTTATTATAAAAAGAAAGTTCGGATGTTTCCCTAAAACTCTCATAATATTGTTTACTTTCGTTTTTTTTCACATTCGCTGATATTGCGATTAATAGTGGAATTCTAAATATATCTATAAGGTTATAGAGAATTCTATAAAATATTGGCAACGCTATAAGTGTTTCATTAATTTAATAAATCATTTTATTATTGATTTTACTTAACAAATTGAACAACATTAGCCGATTTATCAACTAATTTTGCTGTAAAACATAATCATTTTGTAATTATAAGTGTTTAAATATTTATAGAATTACCTTATAGATCTACAGATTAGCTCAGAATTTCACCATAACTTAAAATAATTTAATTAATGTAGCATTCATGTAAATTGTCATAAATCAAAATAATATTAATTTATTTATTAATAACTTTAAATTTACCACATTTTCCTAAACTGCTATAATAGGAGACTGAGAAAACTGCCTAAAATAGGAGATTTTCTTCTGGGTTTCATACAAATTTATAATTAAAAATTTATTATCATATTTTCAACAGTTTATCTTGTAGAACGGTCACAGATACACATACACACAGATGCATCTCAAAACTAGTCAATATCAACTCAGGGAAGCTCAATACATATCGAGTTCGAAATGTAATCCTCTCAAGAAAAAAATGCACTATAAAAATCAAATCTGTGTGGTGTACAAATAACAAAAAATAATAAAGAATCTAACAAACAAGAAAATACAATAGACTTTTAATAAAAATTGAAGTGCGTCTTTGTACAAGCTCGATAACATTCACCAGAATCGAAAGGACGTTTGAATGATTAGCGTTTGTTTTCTGTTTCTACACGACTGGACAGATATCCACCTTTTCGCGGTGTAACGAACACATTTGTCAACTGTAGAACTGGCGATATTTCATTGGCAACATTGATATATGTGATCGACGTGATCTGACGTATCAAGTCACGTTCACAGCTTCATAAATATTTTTTTGGACTGTTTTTGTTCAAATAATATTAACAGAGAAATTGCTGAATATCACCAATATTCTCTTATAGTCATTTAATATAACCATACACACATTTATATAAACTGATATATTTGTGGATAAAATTGTATTTCACTTTCGATAGCATAACATAACCAAAACTTTGCACACAGAAAAAATGGTTAAAATCGCAAATGCTTACCTTAAAACCATCACCAATCGCTTCAGCATTACTTAATATATTGTTTATAACTTAATATCATATTTTAGCGATAGTTTGTTCACTGTTTTTCGCGAAAACACGGCACATTTGTCAAAGCACTTCACACCCAAACTACGACGTCTATACAAGTCCGCCCCGGTTAGCTCTGCTAAAGAAATTTTAATTTAACTAATAATTGTTTTATTTTACCAACAGATAGCACTTAAAAGTTATATAATGAATTGTAAAATGTATAATGCTCATTTAAATATTGATTTTATTTAACTTGTATAATGCATAAAATCAAATTTTATAAAAATCAAATACTTAAAAGTAACAAGATTTGGTACGCGTAAAACGCACCAATGCGTAGAGCTCGCCTTTAGGAGCAGTGGTATTTAATTATTATGGCCCTTTGGTTAACAATTTAAAAAATATTATAGATATAAAGTCTTTCAATTTTTAGTAGATTAAATTGATAAAAAACAATTTTAGTGCATATTTTAAAATTCAAAATTACAAAATTTAATTTCGGGATATGGGTTAACAATATGAAAAAATCATGTAGACATAAACTATCTTTGAATTTTTAGTAGCATTTTTGAGTGTTTTAATTATTTTTATAAGGCCAGTATTAAGGGGGGCTCTAAATTTTGGGGCCCTATAACTCGGGAAGTATACAGGCGATTTGATTTAAACTGCGAGTGGATTCAAATGGAACACCAAATAATATGTGTACCAAATTTGGTGTGAATCGCTCCGGTACCTTCAGAGGACTAGAGGGCACAAATTTGGTTTTCCGAGCGAGCGACGACTAACATCCAAGTATATAAGTTATATATATTTTTGTATTCAGGGCGACGAGACAAACACTTTTTGTTAATGAAATTTTTTGATCCGAGAATGCTACAGACACGCGACCGAATGCTTCTTCAAAAATCAAATATACTCCTAAAAGGAATGGGTAAGTAAAAATCTGATTTCTCCATTTCATAAATGTAGAGTTAAACCAATTTTCTGCGCTGTCGCAGGGAAAATGAATAATAAAAGCAAGAAGTGAAAAAATCTGCCGATGTCTTTCAAGAGGTTAGAAATGTCAGTAGAACCAACTGACATGAACAAATATTAGTTCAGACGTTCTACCCCCAACAGTAGGAAAAAAATAAACGCGCTTAAAATACACAACGCATACATACGCAAACGACAAGTCATCTCAGAAAAAACGGCGGAGAACAGTGAAGAAAATATAAAGCTCGTGAAATTGCCTGAACATGTTACCTTATACTCAATTCCATTCTAAATTTGTACTGTGGGCGTCTTTAAAAGTATACAATTAACACTCTACTTTCTATTTAATAGAAATTTTCTAACGCGATTTCTCAATAAATAGTACATAAATCGAATAAACTTTACAAACAAAAGTTGCTTGAAATTGTTATATCTTTAACTTTAATAGAGTTCACTTTTTCGGTAACTCGTGTGGTTATCGAGACATGTAAAAAGCAGCAAAAATACCAGTTAAGATATTGTCTTCCAAAATAGGAGTTTTTCTTCCTAAGCTTAAAGAATAATATTAATAATAGTTTGATTCGATTTAAGGATGGTAAAAACAAGGATTTCTATGAATATTTCGAGTTCGAAATTTTTCCTGATTACAATACAACTTATAAGAAAATAAAAAACACTTACTAATTGCGGTAATCAAAAATATTGAAAACCTTAAATGTAATTACTGCTTTATAGCGAATCTAATCGCTAAACTATTTTGTAATAATTAATAATTTTGATATTTTTTGGTGGGTTTAAACTAAGAATTAACATTAATAAGTTAAATAATATAAAACGTTCATACAGTAAATTAACAATTAAGAATATTTAGAACTAAATTAAAAGTTGACCAACTGTAATCTTCTTAGTTTAGTTGTTAATTTTTTAGGTGATGTGCATGCGCTGTGCATCATATTCAATTATATTCATACTTCAATTGTCAAACGATCAGTTCGTTTTTATTAATTTTAATTATTATTTTAAACATATTTTCCCAATTTTGACAAATTGGTATTTAAAACACATAATTACGCATTCGCAACTATAAAATTTATTTCCGTATAAACGATAATTTCTTAGTTTAATTTTAGTGCCTAATTTAATATAAATGCTAATTATTATTTCTAAACCATTACCAATATCGATTAAATTTAACATAATTTATTATAAAAATTTTGTTTCATTTTCAAAATGCAACTAAATGAAATTTTGTTTACAGATCAGTATACAGTATTACTATGTATTTGTGAATATTTCGACACATAATTATGGTATTGTATCGCGATAATTAGTGCCTAATCTAATTATGTCTATATGTGCAATGCGAAAATTAAATTTAAATATATGAATTTGTTACTGCAG
This sequence comes from Leistus spinibarbis, assembly GCA_933228885.1. NCBI lineage: Eukaryota > Metazoa > Arthropoda > Insecta > Coleoptera > Carabidae > Leistus > Leistus spinibarbis. The sequence continues at coordinate 9,926,812 of OW121795.1, read as the reverse complement.
CTATGGCCTACATACAGTTGGAATATTGTAAATTTTATGTGGAATAGAGTTTAGAGAATGTCTTATTGCGGTAAAAGCGGTTAGCCGAAAGCACACGCATCGACAAGTTGGCATCTTTCGCACCGTTACTCAACGCAACGTTACTACGTTAGCTGTCAAATTATAAACTTGGAAAAGAAGTTGGCGCGTTTCCATCATCCCACCAATTCAATAAAACAATTATTAAACTCTTCAACAACAACGGTACCACGTGAATACAGTACATACAGTGACAAGTGTTTGACAGTGAACAGATGAGAAAATAAACCCTAATGTTGTATAGGAGGTTTTGGTAAATCATATATATTGTACTCCTTGGCATGTATAAGGATATTTAATAGTTGAAGCTAATTTAGAAATAGATTTTAGCCGTACGAAGTACTGTAGAGCTCGTGCCTGTAATATTCTCGAATAAAAATGTCCTTAAAATAAGTTCTTGTCTCCAGTAGACGCTCGATAACGTGAACATCGGGTAACGGAAATAAATATGATTTATAGCAAAATCCACGATATGTAATGCATTACATATTATTTGTACAATAGGATCATATTGTTTTAAGCATCAAATTAGCCTCTCGTTATCACAAACAAACTGTTAGGGTGGAAACTTTCTGTTTTGTTCACGTTATCGAGCGTCTACTGTATTTCATATACTTGGATATAAGTCGTCGCTCGCTCGTTAGACCAAATTTGTGAGCCATAATAATTAAAAACAACTGCTCGCAACGCATATACTGTTAGTAGATAAATCAAAATTACTTTCAAATGAAGAGAAATAATCTAACGTGAATAATAATGCGATCGATACAATTAATATCATGTATTTTTCCAATATATTAATTCCTCGCAAAGCAGTAAGCGTTTTTATAATTTAAAATTCCAATTGTATAAAAGTTTTCTCGAATATGCAGATAATCCCATAATTTATACCGTGAATTATAAATGTATATGCTCTGTAAATGGCTTTTGTGCATAAATTTCTTTAATGCCTTTTATTACCATTTAAAATTTTTAACAAAATATAAAATATGAGGCAGAACAGCATAAAACAAAAAGACTAAATCGTATAACAATAAAATATTCCCATATTTGACATATTTATAGACTATTATAAAAATGGTTGCAACACACACTCTATTCCACCCCAATTTTATTAGAGTTTAAATATGCGGCTGCAATGGAAAATATTGCAGAATATAGTATAAGTATGCAAACTTCATGCAAAAGTGACCAAGCGCTATATTCAGGTTGTAGTGAATTTTTAATGGGAAAGGGATCCGGATTAACGAAACACCCCCCTAGAGAGAGTAGAGAAAGGATGGTCCTTTCTCTCTAAACATTATTATTTCTGGTTTAAAGCGATTGCAAAATTTTCCTTTATGTATATAAGCTCACATGTGTTTACTATGCATGAGATCAGGTTATTTCCATGTATTAGATTTCGCGTGAGTGTATATACTGTGAGTCATACCGTGACATTAGGTTTTCCCCCCCTAGAAATAGGGGTAACCGGGTTAGCAAAATTCAAATAATCTTAATTTAAATTTTAGTGTATATGGTTTATGCATTCTCAGGTAAGTAGGTACTTTTTTATAACTTATAATTTTAAAATTCTTTTCAACTAAAAAGTTTATTTTGAAAGTTTAATAAAATTTATTAACCTCAGTTATATAAGTTTATTTGACTAATTTCTTGGAATTCAACGCTTCAAAAAGGTATATTATTAATTCATGAACATAACTTGAGAAAATCATGAACTTTACAGGCAATTATCAAGCTAATTTTAAATTATTACTTTCTTGGGTGTACTAAAAAAAGAAAATAGGCATTTTGAACTTTTGCATGTGGCAAGCTTTTGCTGTAGAGAAAATCACATATACATCTTAATTTAGAACCCATTTAATTACTATAACCGGTATCAATTTACTAAATAGTTATTCAATATTGAAATTTGTAACTAGAATTCCAAATTTTAGAACCAGATTCTTGTATCCCCTCCACTTTATAGTAACAGTGTTGCATGTAATGTAAAATAAAATTTGAAATACGTAAGTTTATGTCCACTTTTGGCCAATTGTCTGATTGTGCTTTCACATAACCATTATCACTCATGTTTAATAATAATGTACACTTGTAACACTAACCTTTCGAAAAATAATTAATAAAAAGGACACATGCATATTATAAAGAACATAAGACTAAAAGAGGTTAGATACATTTTTCTAACAGCTAACAGCGTTGCCGAATCTATTTATGAAAACAACTAAAATTTATTGCCAACTTAATGGTAATAGAACGCAGTATTATTAATTTGAAAATTACGTAAATATTTATAAAATAATTAAACCTGAGTTATTCCAGTTCCATACCTTAATTAAAATTCGAATTTCAATTTGAATTATAACATTGTAATAATTTAAGCTACATTCACAACGAGCCAATTACTAATTGCAATTAATAAACCAGTTTGTTTTATAACAAACAATACAGTATTCTCAACAACAAAATTAATGTTTTAATTATTCATTTTGTTGCTGTTGCGTTTATTAATTGTAAATTCAAATTTTAATTACTAATTGGTTTGCTGTGAATGCAGCTATATATATATATATATATATATATATATATATATATATATATATATATATATATATATATATATATATATATATATAATTAACTACAGTACGAAGAAGCTCCGGTCTTTATTTTTTTAAAAGAAAAAACTAATTAGTATTATTCTTTCTTGTATTGATTTACAGAGTTAAACTGCAATAACATAAACATAGAAAATTCCTACAGTCGCAAAATAATGAATCATGTTGATATATATTACGTAAACCATGGTGGGGTTTTATGATACAAAATTTTCGTTGAATAATGTTCGTTATGTGTCGAGATTTAGTCTGATACGTATGGAATGCACAGATACACTTATGCAGCAAGGGTAATATTTCACCGTCACTCTTTCAACTTAATCCCTTTGCATACCATTTACTAATTATGACCAAAATTTGTACGGCGTAAAGGACAAGTGACGCAAACTATCCTATACACGTGTTAGTCGGTCTGTGTTTAGACTGTTTTAAACCCCTATTGCCACCGGTAAAAAGTAAAAAATAAATAAAAAAACAGCCATATATATTCAGTCGGTACACCGCACAAGACACCAAATTTATATGGTGAAACATACGTCGTTATAATTCACCGGTTTCCATGTTTGTATTTATATATGTTTGTACTTTATAGTGAACTTCTGAATAGTTGGCCATTTATCTTTTTCAGCGTGTTAACATTAAAATTGCTCGGAAAATATTTTTACACCCGTTATATATATATATATATATATATATATATATATATATATATATATATATATATATATATATATATATATATATATATTTATTTATATATATATATATATATATATATATATATATATATATATTTATTTATATATATATATATATATATATATATATATATATATATATATATATATATATATATATATAAAGAAGAAGAAGACGGTAATCACGACGGAAACAGGATCTTGGGACTGCATAGTGCAGTCAATAGATTTCAACATAATATATAGAAAGATTCATTTATATTTTATATTTATAGTCCTAACTCTTGGAATATATTTTCATTCCTTCCCCACAGTAGAAAATATTTTTTTACTTCTTTATACGTATAAAAGAAAGTATTGTAATCACAAGAATAAAAACGACCTCGAAATTTTAATGGAAACGTCCGATTTGAAGATCCCAGAATTTATGTTGACTATTTTTTCAACGACTTCTGTCTGTGTGTAAACACTACAAAAAATTCCGTTGAAGATAAAAATATAATATTTTGAATTAATGATTTTTATATTCCAAGAATGAAAACCTCTGGTCTTTGAAAATGATATTTCAACTGAAAGTGCTTGTTTACTCGTGTCATTATTTGAACATCTTGAATGGGACACGAAAAAATAAATTGATAAAAAATAAAGATATTACAATTTTTAGCAAGTCGTGTTTAAAAGGCTTTTTTAAAAAATGTACTATTTACTGAAAAATCACTATTGAAAATAGGCAAGTTACATTTTGTTCACGGTATCAAGAATCGAGTTTTATTGTGTTTTAAATTCATTCTACCATTACCATTGAAACAATATCAATATATATTCCAAGAATGAAACCTCCGGTCTTTGAAAAAATATTTCAACCGGAAGTGCTTGTTTACTCATGTCATTATTTGAACACCTTGAATAAGACATGAGTTAGAAGAAAATGAATTGATAAAAAATAATGATATTACAATTTTTAGCAAGTCGTGTTAAAAAGCTTTTTCGAGAAAATGTACTATTTACTGTAAAATCACTATTGAAAATAGGCAAGTTACATTTTATTCACGTTATCGAGAATCGAGTTTTATTGTGTTTTAAATTCATTCTACCATTGCCATTGTATATTGATATTGTTTCAATGGCAATGGTAGAATGAATTTAAAACACAAAAGATTCGATTCTCGATAACGTGAACAAAATAAAACAGAGAGTGTTAACCCTAACATGTTCATGTTAACGAGAGGCTAATTTGATGCTTAAAGCAATATGATCCTATTGTACGCATATAAATATCTTACATATCGTGGATTTCGCTATACATCTTATTTACGTTATCTAAGTTACCCGATGTTCACGTTATCGAGCGTCTATATAAATATATTACATATATATATAGTAAAAGAAATACTTTTCGAACAAAAGTTACTATAAATCTTAATATCTAAAACTTTTACCAGATTCATTTTATCTCTAATTCACGCCGTTGCCGAAATATTATAATTATAGCAAGAATAAACCACTACTACTGACTAAAAAGGTTTTGTAATTTTATTATCAACAGTTTTTGTTGAAGAGCGATTACAAAACCCATAGATATCATTTCGAAAATAGGGGGAACGATTCAAGGATGGTTAAAACGTGTATTTCCGTTACCATCGCGAGTTCGAACATTTTCATGATTACAATTCTTCTTTTATATACTTTCGTATAAGAAAATAAAAGTTGAGTGAAGGGCACATATGTTTATATGGTACTATTATATTACCACCGAAATAAAATTTGCGGAACCCATATAAGGTTTCCGTATTGACATACGGCATATGTTAGAACGTCATTTCATGTACATTAGAGAGGCATCAAATATTTAGTAGAGATGGGCAGTCAACAAAATATTGGTTGAGCAACACGCAGACCCACAAGGCACAACTAAATTTATTTATGCACGACTCGCGCCCAAGCACAAAGACAAAAGACATGATAGTTGAGTGTCTGTGATCGATATGTGGTGAAATCAAGTATATATATATATATATATATATATATATATATATATATATATATATATATATATATATATATATATATATATATATATATATATATATATATATATATATATATATATATATATATATATATATATATATATATATATATATATATATATATATATATATATATATATATATATATATATATATATATATATATATATATATATATATATATATATATATATATATATATATATATATATATATATATATATATATATATATATATATATATATATATATATATATATATATATATATATATATATATATACCTACCTATACCTTTCATTTAGGATAGGGTAATGGTGTGGTATCGTGTTTCAAGTCGCGTATAACTTGACTGAGTTAGGGTACCGCAGACGCAGAAGGATTCGACGCGACACAGAACGCAGTGGTCTGTGTTAAGGTAAATTACTAGTGTTGCACTTACAGTTAATTTTAACAGACAACGCATTCGTTACCCATTGGGTGCGATGCCGTGCTTTCCTAAATTACAGAATTTGTCTTCTGATTTAGAAAACACAAGGTTTTACGTAGATAACTATAGGTTAAAATAGATTAATATTAGTTTAGCTTTCAATACTACTTGGTGGAGGTGTGCTTTATACACTTGCTAAAATATGTATGCGATAATAAAATCTCCCAATATTCCATTTTACGGAATTATTATTCATATTTATAAATTTAAACTAATATTCTACAGAAGTTATGACTTATAGCTACAAGGGGCCGTATCTGTTATTAACATATTTCTTTTTAATTATTGATATTTTAAACTGTTATTACAAATTGTATTGTTTCCTGTATTCATATTCAAATATATATATTTCTTTTCATAAGTTACCGTGTAGATTACTTCCATTTAAGACTATTTTCGAGTTCAAAATGGCTAATTTGAACAAAATGAGAAGTGAATCCAGTATTTTTCTCATAACTGATATAATTTATTCTGGAACATACACAATACGTTGCATATCATGTGTCGGAGAGTTTATCGACTGCATACAAGTAAAAATGATAGCAATAATCTCAACGCGTGGGTCATTTAAAACGGGGGTCTGACCCGCTGGTCATAACTTCGCCACCATTGCACTAGAGTCTAAAGCAAGAAAAAAATATAAAACATGTATAAAACAAACTATCTTAACCGGAAGCAACAGTTTATTCCTGCTATTATTTCAATATCTCGGTATAACGGTATGTGTTTGGGAAAAGGTGGATTAAATCCTAGTTAACGCTCTACGGTATCAAAATTTCTAGCAACTTTGGCATTATTTTTCGAAAAACGTTCTATTTATTGAGAAAATCGAATCCAGTATTTTTCTCTTAACCGATATATTTTATTATGGAGCATACACAATACGTTGCATATGGTGTGTCGGAGAGTTTATCGACTGCATACAAGTAAAAATGATACCAATAATCTCAACGCGTGGGTCATTTAAAACGCCTTCGGGGTCTGACCCGCGGGTCATAGGTTCGCCACCATTGCACTAGAGCCTAAAGCGTAGAAGAAAAAAATATAAAACATGTATAAAACAAACTATCTTAACCGGAAGCAACAGTTTATTCCTGCTATTATTTCAATATCTCGGTATAACGGTATGTGTTTGGGAAAAAGTGGATTAAAACCCTAGTTTACGCTTTACAGTATAAAATTTTCTAGCAACTTTGGCATTATTTTTCGAAAAACGTACTATTTATTGACAAAATTTGCGTTAGTTATTTTTTTTATGTATTAAAACCTTATAAAATTTGTAATGGTTTTTAATGTAGATAAAATTTATATAAAACCCTAAGGGGATAATTTTAAAATTTAAAATAAAACAATGGTTTTCATTGTTATTTGAGTTGTTTTATGCCAGCCAAATTTGTGCAAAAATCCGAGTTTATAAATATATATACTTTATTAAAACAATAACCAGTGGCTATAAAATTATTTCTTAAATTTGTTAAATTGTAATGAATTTTATAGTTTTGATTTGTAAATATTTACACTGACAAAAAAATCAATTTGGCCAATTATCTGTTTTTAATAAATTGTAGTGTAAATAAGTTATGACTTTAGCGTAGTGTTTTAAAACTCAAGATTTTTTAAACTATTAGTTCAAATATGCATGTGTACAAAAATCTAGTAATATTGATAATACGGTGAGCTGAAGGCATTGGTTTTTATACTAATGTTTGTTTGAATTTCTATTTAAGAGTATAGAAGGTCTCTGAAAATCTTATTATTAAACAGTAATAATATCTAAGTAGGATCTAAACTCTGAACCCGTGTAAATCTGATAAATTGTTATGGGAAGAGAAACCCTTCTATAGATATCGCTACGTAAACAATATTTCCATTGGAACAATTCATTATTTCCGTGTTTGTTTTCACGTATTAAGCCGGGCGGTTATCACACGACCGACGCCAACTTATATTTACACAAGCTTACTTCATCCGCTTATAATTTGAACATTCAACACTGAAATATCACATTGGGATTGTACCCTTACCCCCCTGCTTTCTATTCACAATACTTTCTTTTATACATGGCGTATAAGTAAAAATAAATATTGGGTAAACGACATCCTTTAATTAGTTATGAAAATATGTACATAATTTGTATATTTTGCTCCTAAAAAGGCAATAATGCCTTTTATTTTACTGCTGTAGTAATAAAACATATATAATTTATTATTTTGGATATAATTTCACTCTTTGTTTAATTAGTAAGGGAAATATTTACGTAATAAGTTTAATTTGCTTCTAAAACGAAATTGGCGCATTTATAATTTTAACTACAAAAATAAAACAACAATAATATAATTTTATATTGCCACGTTAAATCTTGAGCACCTCCACCATTGTACGTGCTCCTAAACTAAATTTGAAATCATCTTTCCGTGTTCATATAACTTTAAAAATTGGCTAAAATCATGTAGGTACGTTTTCATGAAGTCACAATACGATATAACTTACAAAATTTAATATTAAACGCTTTAAAGTACAACTATTAAAATTAAAATAAAACAAAAACATTGCATATATGTATGCGTCTCGCTGAAAACTTATTTACTATTCTACAACTTTGTTTAGTATAGATATATTTTAATAACGTGGCATAACATCTAATTTAACCTAAAACGCTATTAGTAATCAAAACATTCAACTAAACATAAAATTTATTTAAATTTACTACAGTTGTTGTAAATATACGTTTGGATGACGTCACTGCCACCTTATATAACCTCAAATATCTCCCAAACAGTACAGTTATGATGATCAAAACAAACACAAAATATAAATAAACACACATTTAACATAAACTTACCTTAAATCTAGTCGCGGCAACTGTGTAGATTGTAACTTATCGCGCTTAAAACTCTAACAACATTATACACAATACGAATTATCGAAATTATACAAGATATCTTGTCCAAACCGGGTAAATATATTTCAAAATTACTGGTTTGAACCCGTCGAGTACGATGTCTCGACTCTAACTGACATTTGCTTCGAGGGGTTGTTCGTAGCAAACCTCCCCTTATGTGTGTGTGCACCGTACACGTTTGGCGACAGCGCATGCGCTCACCGAACATCAATAATTTGATTGTGGATAAGAGTAATGGGTGTATATATATGCCCCTCACTCATACGCGCGCCGTACACACGGACACACGTGTAGTTTTTGTCCCGGGTTTTTTTTTTTTTGCCTCCCTACGTTCCACTCTTAATTTTTTAATCAGAAGCCGATCGGAAAGATTCGATTTAGTTTGTTAGAGAATAAAGGGGTTGATGACATCTGGAAACATGTGTATTGTGTGACAGGAAGTCCGAGCGGAATATTAAAGTTTTCAAAAGTTTTTGCAAATTTTTTGTTAATGTTAAGTTAGGGTAATTTTGATTACTTCTGTTCACTGTAGCGGATTTTTGTCCAAAAAATATAAAATTTACTGAAAACAATCACTTTTGAAAATAGTTAAATTCCATTTACATGTCACTAGTTACCACATATTGCGATGAGATAAAGGCATTGGTGCCTGCACCTATGCTTATTATATCACGAAATTAGTTGCTAAGAACAGAGTAAAATAAATAAAATTAAATCGCCTTAAATTATTAATATAATTACCCAGAAATGTTTGTATGTATGTATGTGTGTGTAGAACACTTTCTTGTAAAAATATAAATTGGCATAGAAGTGGTTCGAACTCACGACCTCCAGGGTGCAAGGCAAGACTCTTAACCACTGCGCCATGGCGACTGCTAATGTTATAAAAAATAATCAAATAGTTTATACTGAAATTAAACAATCACTACTCTTCTGTAGTTCAGTCTGCTTTGAAATAGACAAAAACGAATCAAACGTCAGAATGAAATGGCAAAAAAGATTTTGTGATAAATCTTCAATTAATTTGATGATTTGAAGTGTATTTAGTGTGTTGTGTACTTTACACAGAGTGGCATCTGCTATATTATATTGATATTGTATTTAAATGAGAAATATAAATAATTGTTAGTTAATAAAATTAAGTTTTATTTATTCTAATTTGAAGTTTGTAAGTCGCTATTAAGCATTTATGTTAAAATGACCGACCAAAGAACAAATATAAATAAAAGTGCTACCACATGAGCGTCAAAAACAGTATTTCAATGTGAATTAGTGACGTACGAGTTACGGAAACATTGCATTTGAATTGTAAATCTTAAGTTTAAGGGGAGTAAAATAGCGGTTCAAAAAAAAGGTGTCGATTTTTCTTTATTATTGCGATGTGGAAATTTGTATTACTATTATAGTCAAACGATACAAACTGAAGAAAAACGGTGTAATTATTATTAAATTACATGAAAATTCGCCATCAGTTCTGTGTATACCATATGGGCACATGGTGCCCACAGGTGAACCTAGTTTATTTAAAAATGTAATAAAATAAAATAAATATGAATTATATTTAAAATTTATTTTATAGCCATAATATTATATATAACATTTGGTCCAGTTTCAATGATAATGACCTTCACATTCTCTTGTATATTACATGTCGTATGATTGATATATATCGAACCCATCTCTTTTTGTTATTCTTCTTATTTTTGTTAATTGGGATGGTGTATGTGCAGGTAAATCATTCGGTTTCGCTGTCGCTATGCTGCTCGAAATTAATAAAAAATATATTTATTGATTTGCTTGATAGATAGGGTCAATTAATTCTATGCCATCACAACTATATTATCCTTAAAGCTATCGTTTTCTTATCTCTTATTTCGGTTATTATAAACTTAACTTTTTGTTCTATCTCTAGTGACAATTTTACAAAAATGTATCCTACATAAAATTCATTAAATATTCTCATAGTATCTTTAATATTATCTCATTATTGCTACATAAAATTTATTTACATATAATATAGACTTATGCAATATTGTTGCTGAAAATAATTATAATGAAGTCGTCAATTGCCGAAATAAAACTTAGGTAAACGACAACCTTAAAAATAAGTTCCTTTATATATTAATACTCGGTATTGCCTTGTGGCTGAAAGACCCGTGATACCTAAATCCGTATTTATTTGAAATAAAAATAAAAAATCACCTAACAGGCTCTCGTAAAATTCTTAAATTTTCAGGTTCAGTAGCTCTAGTACCCTCAGACATTGCTATTTACGAAAACATTATTGTTTCAATTAATTTTTAACAATATATTAAATTGATCCTAAAACAATATGTCAAAATATCAATAGATCTAAAATATGTCAAATAATTACCAGGCGCTTCCCCTTCAGGATCTGCTCCTCCTCCCTCATGACTGAAATTTTCATTATATTCGTTGTAAGCAACAAAAATATACCAAAGCGAAAACATGATGATCTTTTTGGATTTTACACTAGTTTTAAGACGACAAATTTAGATCCGTGATAAATTATTCGATGACGATTCAGAAATGTAAACAAACAAATGAGGTTTTACCGTAACTAACGTAATATATCCGTATATTGTATATATTTTGTCCAGTTTATTTCTAAAAAAAATCTTTATAAATATACACTGTTTAAATTAAAATTTGTATTTATTTATCATATATATAATACATACAAAATGAAATTAACTTACAAGAATTATATTTAGTACTTAAATTATTTCACATAATAAAATTAATCAGAAGGCGATATATTTTGGGCAGCTGCAACTAAAGTATCATGAACTTCTTTAGTGTATGCAACCTGTAGACTTGCTGTTGCAAGGAATTGTGGGTAAGTCAATGCAGCATCTGGCATTCCAGGGAGACTTTCCATCCGTGTTGGCGCCACTTGTAGTGGCAAATAATGTTGAGAACTGGAACTTTGACTTATACACTTTATAGAAGTTTTCTGTGCAAAATAAAACAAAAATAAATTGAGTCAGTTAGTGTTTTGTTTGCTAAAAACATGCACGTTGTATAATATCAGAATCAGAGAGTATGAAATAATGTTTTTCTTTTAATAAAATGAAATATAATTTACAATTCAAACGATTAAATCTACAAACATGAATTAACGGAGGTAAAGCCGAGATTGATCGAGGCTAGCCGAATGTTTTCGTTCTATACATGTTTCGCGCGCATGCGTCGATGGGCTTCAATTACAAATATACGTCGACACGATTCATAAATAGTTACATTTGTAAATAACAGCACAAAAGTGATATATCCACTGCGAAATATATAACAAGGAATTGACATATTTTCAAACAATGTACCTTTATAGGTGTACTCTAAGTAATTGATAAATTTCCTTACCAGATGTAATTCAATTTGGTCGCAAATAGAATAAAATTCTTCTAAACTTTTGTCGAATCGAAGAACAGGCACATCTACTACACCCTTACTATAATTGAAAAAAAAAAAATATATATATAAATTAGTAATAGTTTTTCTTTTTCTTTTTGTAATTATTCTTACACTGATCCAACATCAACTTGACTATTTTGGTTAAGTGTCTGTGCAGCAGTTTTCAACGTTCCCTACGAAAATTGTGAAATAAAAATAACAAAAATTGCCTTTCCTTTCAAAATCAATTTGACACTTCAATTATTTCAAAAATGTCCTAAACTTACAGATAAAGAATCCTTTAAAGGGCCAATTAGAGACTTTATTTTTGATATATTATCCAAGGGTTGCGGAGGTTGCTGTTGGGGTTGTTGAGGGGGAGGGGCTTGTACCCCAACTTGATGCATGTTCATAGCTAAAAATAATACTTTATCTATTACTTTCTCGGACGATGTTTAAAACTCATAAAAAATTTATATTTTTAAATCCCTGAAATATATAAATCAGTGACCATATGATATGATTGCTACAGTAGTAACTACAAATTTAGTAGGCTAAAATTTATACACTGAATATAACAAATCAAAATAATATGTATTTCCATGGTTTACAGAAGTATTCTAATTCATTTATTTGCTGCTGACATTTGGATTGAATTAAATTTGCAAAAATGAGCAAGGCGCCAAAAGCTAAAGAATTAAAAGTATATGATGAAGAAAGGGCGGTAATAATTCTATAATATATATATATATATATATATGATTTAACATTGATTCGAAACTAAACATTTTAGTTGCGACATATGATAAAATTTATTTGGCAAGAAGCTTTCGAGAAAGCTGATGAAATTGACACCAAATCTGAAGAAGAATTTAACATAGCCAAAGCAGAACTAGTGAATGATGGCCGTCAAAAAATCGCGCGGGAATACGATAAAATGGAGAAAGTTGCCGCGACTAATGAAACCACGTAAATAACAATTTTGATTGAATCTGTGGTAATTCGAATCAGTGAATTTTTTTTTTTGAATGTTTGTAACTTCGTTATGTTCGAATGCAATATTCAAGCAACAAAGCGTAGTGACTAGAGGAAACCAATTCGGATTTGCGAACGCAGTTTGTTTTAAAAATATGGCTAATTCTTGTTTACATTTAAATTATAGAAACATCGCATTGCTAACCAAAGGATTCAGAATATCAGAATCAGTAACAAAATATGAACATTTGACGTCAATAATAGATGAAGTTAAAGACAGAGTTAGAGAAGATATGAAAAATGAAAAAAAGTACACAGATATCTTAAGTCTTTTATGTGTCGAAGGAGTATATAAAGTTAGTATAGGTAAATTTTGTTTATTATACATTATGAATAATTCTTAAAAATACTAAATTTACACAATTTTAGACACAATCACAACATATATATATATATATATATATATATATATATATATATATATATATATATATATATATATATATATATTTATATATATATACGAGGGCTGTCCGACAAGTACTTAGCCTCACCGGCCTATGGCGCCACTGTCGCAAGAGACATAACCCATTGTGTAGTACATTATCTTAGACGGCTACTGTTCAAATTTCAGCCAAATCGAACTCGTATTTTTGTTTTGACCGCGTGTGAAAGCGGGAGTATCCGCAGATTTTAGAAAAATGGAAAACAGCCCTCGTATATATATATATTTATCATAGAATTTCTATGATTACTACAAATTAAAATGGCATATTTTTGAACTTTATGTCTTTTATGAAGTCAAAGTTTATTTTTTAAACCTCGCCACTGGTACACATGTTTTGAATTTAATCGAATTTTCTGCACCGTTTCTATCAGTTTTTTCAAACACGTTTTCCACTAATTTAAATAGACTCGCCTCTTAGCACTAACGCACAAACCAAATTAACATCCATATTATTTAACTATAGTTATTGGAGCCCAACGTAATTGTACGCTGTAAAAAAAATGATAGAGCCTTAGTTGAACCTTTACTCCCAAACGTAGAAAGAGCTTATTTACAAAGAACAAAACAAAGAACTCGATTAACAATGGATACAGTATATTTGGACAGCAATCTTGTAGGTGGCATTCAAATGTTTTGTAAAGGAAATAAAATAATGTTGAACAACACATTAGACTCACGAATTGAGCAATCTATAAATTCGTGCATACCAGTCATGTGTAACTTATTTTATGGATCTTCCAAATTTTCAACAAATCAACAAATAGGAAGCAATGCGAAACAACAACAACAACAACAACAACCACAACAACAACAACAACAAAAACAACAACAACAACAACAACAAAAACAACAACAAAAACAACCACAACAAAAAGATAAAACAAAAATAGATCCAGTGAAAAAACGAAAACCTAGTCTTTTAACGAGTAGCCTTTCGGTAGATAGTATTCCGAGTAAGTCTGGTAGGTATTTAGACGCGCAGTCACATGATACGGTGTCGAAACTGAAAGATACGAACGCGAGAGGTTCGGTCTCGAAAGAACTGATCCAGAAAGGATCGCACTCGAAAGATCCTAACCAGAAAGGTTCACACTCGAAAGATACGAACCCGAAAGGTTCGCCCACGAAAGATGCGAAGCCGAGAGGTTCGGCCTCGAAAGATATGATCCCGAAAGATACGCTCCCCAAAGATGCGACCCCGAAAGTTACGATCTCGAAAGATGCGAACCCGAGAGGTTCGTCCTCGAAAGATGCGAACCCGAGATGTTCGTCCTCGAAAGATGCGAACCCGAGAGGTTCGTCCTCGAAAGATGCGAGCCCGACAGATTCGCCCTCGAAAGATGCGACCCCGAAAGTTTCGGTCCCGAAAGATGCGAATCCGAAAGATTCATCCCCGAGAAATACAGGCCCGAAAGATACAGGCCCAAAAGATGCAGGCCCAAAGGATGCAGGCCCGAAAGATACAGGCCCAAAAGATAAGAAACCTCCGTGCGCTAGTTGTCAACCTAAATAATATATTACTAAACCATATTTTTCCAAATAATATATTTTGTAAGCATGAGTTTGTTGTCATGCGATCGATCGCAAGAAATGTCTTTTATTTGAAACTTATATACAGAATACAGTCCACTCCGGTCCATCTTTAATTAAATAATTTAACATTATAAATTTATATCTCCTAAAAATCAGGAGTATAAATTTACTTACTGCTTCTATTTTGCATATATTATTCAATGCACATTAATAACCTCACTCGTTACACAATAGTATTCAAAAATACTGGATTTAAAATAATAAAGCGTATTAAAAGTTTGAAACGTATACAGAAAACTTAAGAAAAACCATCAGGTCCATCTAGTTCGAAGTAATGCCGCTCCGCTCTCGGCTATTTTAGATGGTGGCGCTACCATCGACTTTGAATGTTCAAGCAACCAGTGATAGAAATCATGCACGCACAGTATTAGAAATTAGCTATTTTTACGCTATAATCAAAGATATTCCATCGAATATTGACTGTTTATTGAATATAAAGGCATTACACGGACACATTGTTACACTTTTGGTCAAAGTTATATTTCTTAATTACATAAAACTACTCAAAACCTATCATGATTAATCAAACCTCGATTACGCAAAAAAAAAACCGACTCACCCTTATAAAAAAAAATATCAGTGAATTTGTAATTGCATAAATAAGGCCTGGTAAAAATGTTTAGTTTTTGAAACGCACAGTTTCGAAGATAAAAAATAAAAATCCCAAAAATAGGTCATTTTTTATAGTTTTTATTTTTTATCTTCGAAACTGTACGTTTCAAAAAATAAACATTTTTACCAGGCATTATTTATGCAATTACGAATTCACTGATATTTTTTACTTTCTTTTACAGAGTAATAAGTAAGTATTGTAATCATGAAAAATTTCGAACTCGAGATTTCAACGGATATACATGTTTTGACCTTCCCTGAATCGAATGTGACTATTTTCGGAATGACGTCTGTGTGTCTGTGTGTGTGTGTGTCTGTGTGTGTGTGTGTGTGTGTCTGTGTGTGTGTGTGTCTGTGAACGCTCTAGGGCCAAAACTGTCGAACGAAAAATTATGAAACTTCAAACTTAAGATTTGTATACGGTCTAGATGTGCACCTCCTATTTTTGAAAAGAATATTCAAACCGGTAGTTCATGTTTACTCTATACATTTTTTGTTCTATCTCCAATATCACTAGAACGGCTACACTTACGGCAAAAATAGCAATATTCATAATGAAAGATATTAATATTTCGCACAACTTTTGTTTGAAAAGTTTCTTCATAAATTGTACCAGTTATGAGAAAACTGCTACGAAAAAACTCAAATATCTTATTTACGTTGCCATGGTGATACCTACAATTGTGACAAATTTTATTATTTTTAAAACGAATCAACCATGAGTTACATCATTTGTTTCTTGTTTATTGAGAACAAACAAGCATTCCTTTGACAGTTATCTGTATGAATTAATATTTAAAATATTGATTTCTTATTAGAATACATTGTATCAGGTAAATTATTATAGAATCAATTTATATTATATATTTGCTGACATAATTAATTAACAATTTCAGAGTTTAACTGTGAAATTTGACTGTTTAAGAGTGAATACGATAAGTACTTCAAATTCAGATCCATTATAAATTGGTATAATTATCCAGTTATTTTCATTATATATTAATATCTATCTATTGAAAACTACGTAAAAGAAAGTTGAGTGCAGGCCACTCCAGATATTTTCTATAAGGGTTAGTCGGGTTTTTTTTTTTTTTTAGAGCTTGATGTTTGACCTTAAATGTCAAATGACAAATCAGAAAACAAAACAGCAATGGCGTATATACATGAGCGCCAACCTCTAGTAACAAAATAACCCGATTATCTACTTGCAATATCCTAAATTACACATTCAAAACACCAAGTAAAAATGCATGACACCAAAACTAGAAGCTTTAATAAAAAATTAAATAATTTGATAAATTTTAATTTTATAATCTTGCATAAAAAAATCAAAATCAACTTCGTCAAACAACAAGCTCGAAAAAAACAATAAAACCGGTACATTTTTATTAAAAAAAAAAACAGTCGACCCGTAATTGCATAAATAATCCCTGTTTAATTTATTTTAACCTAGAGTTTTGGAGATAAACCCTAAAAACCTTAAAAATAGGCCAATTATTATAGTTTTTATTTTTTATCTCCGAAACGATTTTACCAGGCATTACTTATGCAATTACAGATCGACTGATATTTTTTATATAAAAAAATATCAGTTCAATTTTTATTTTTCGTGGTTTTTTTAATCATGATTAAGTTAATTTAAAGTATTGAACAATGACATTATTTTAATTCAGTTTGAGGTTATGTTTACTTGTTTTTACGGATTATTAATAAATATTTCCTAGACTATAAAATAAGTTTATATTTGTAGCACAATACATATATATTATTTTACCTAAGTAGTTCTAGTTACACTAATAATTGAATGTTATATTTTGGTGCACTATAACCTCAAAACTGTCATCTGTCAAATATAGGTCACTACTTAAATCAAATTGCATACTTATAACTTTCAAACTATTGAATAATAATTCAAACATTACGTAATTGTTACCAATATTAGAACTATAATTATTTAATAGGATAATGCTATACGAAAATGCCCTGTTTTATATATTTTATGGTGTTATACCGTTTAGCCAACATAGCTATGCAGACGATATATGGCCAAATAGAAAGAGCCAACTAGCAGTATGAATGAGATAACAAAGGGTAGCGATAATGCGCACAAAACTCTGGCGTGTATGTTTATTTTGGTTTAGTGAATGTAGTGGTTGTCTTGACTATTAATTTCGATCATATGATCCGTCACATTACTCGACTAAAGTTGAAGTAGGCGTTGTCTGCATTTCTTACAAGAATCAGCTTAGTTTTTCGTGTGTTAAGTTGTGCAAAACAGAACAAAATCACCATGGCTCTCAGCGATGCAGATGTGCAGAAACAGGCAAGTCCCGAAATGCTTATATTTCCTTTGCATCTTTTCGCTTAACGATGATTTTATTGTTAGATTAAGCATATGATGGCTTTTATTGAGCAAGAAGCCAATGAAAAAGCGGAGGAAATCGATGCGAAAGCTGAAGAAGAATTCAACATCGAAAAGGGACGTTTGGTTCAGCAGCAACGATTGAAAATCATGGAATATTACGAGAAGAAGGAGAAACAAGTTGAATTACAAAAGAAAATGTATTTATTGGTTGATTGTTTGTGTATTTAGGGTTGAATTTCGTTTTTTTTTTTTTAATAGTCAATCGTCTAATATGTTGAATCAAGCTCGTTTGAAAGTGTTAAAAGTTAGGGAAGATCACGTTAGGAATGTTTTGGATGAAGCCCGAAAACGGTTAGGTGCAGTAACTAGGGACACCCCCCGTTATACAGACATCCTAAGAACATTGATCCTTCAGGCGCTTTACCAGGTAAATACGATTTTTTGTTTCATAACATGAATTTGACCTAGAACCTCGTGACCTAATTATATTTCATTTTAATTATGATTTTATTAGTTACATCCACAGAATCGTGGTAATTTAACACTATGCAAGTAAATTTAGGGTTTTTTTTTTAATTTTATAGTTACACAATAATTTCATTTCGTTAGTTTTTAAATTAAAGCGCAGTGTAACTATAGAATTATTATTTTTGTATCCTATTTTTCTTAATTTATCTATTAGATCATTTAATTTGCGAAATAAACTGAATAAGTGACTATTTCACTTCCGCTCATTTCAGCCCATGAAATATAAAATGCAAACAAAATACGATCAAATCTTACACTAAAACAAAATTTTACAAATAACAGGTGAAAGTCAGGGCTTCCACGCATTCACTTTTCGGAAATCACTTATAGTCACTATTTTAAAATTTCATTCACTATATTCATGTAATAAATGTATGAAAAGTATTAAAGATGCTAAAAGTTCTAACTTCGTTGATTCAATACGGATTTTTAACTTTTTTTTTTTTTTTTTTCGGTAAAAGTTTATAGAAAAGTTCCCCATAGGTGTAAGAAGGTGTGCATTTTATTTTTACAATTGTCAATTAGCAAATATGTGTTTCTACTTTCTTTTACAAAGTAATAAGTAAGTCTTGTAATCATGAAAAATTTCAAACTCGAGATTTCAACGTATATACACGTTTTGGCCCTTCCCTGAATCGAATCTGACTATTTTCGGAATAACGTCTGTGTGTGTGTGTCTGTGAACGCTCTTGAGCAAATACTGTCAAACCCGTTAAATTGTGAAATTTCAAACTTAAGAAACCGGAAGTGCATGTTTACTACTATGCATTTTTTGTTCTATTTCCAATATCACTATAACGACTGCGCACTTATGGCAAAATTAGTTATATTCATAATGATAGATATTAATATTTTACACAATTTTTGTTTTAAAAGTTTCTTTAAAAAATGTACCAGTTACGAGAAAACTGCTACGGTAAATCTTAAATATCTTATTTATGTTGCCATGTATTTGCATATAGTTCAATCAATCATATTATGATTTGTGTCTGTCAATATTTTGATTTTTTCTAGTAAAAGAAAGTCGAGTGCAGGCCACTCTACCTTTTTTTAATACACTCTTAATTAATATATGTATAATTCTTTTATTTATTTAATTGCCTGAAATTTGATAACACAAGGTTTTTGGGGTCGCAGTTTACGAATCTGGCCTCAAAATAGGTCTAAAAACAAAATGGCGTCTACAAAATAAATATTTTATTCACTATTATTTACCGGCCGCCATTAATTTGCCTAACATTCAAACCGAATCCACTAAAATTGCACCACCTATTGTTTAGGTTATTCCTGAATATTGTATGCGTATTTTATTCCGCGGCAGCAAATGTCTTTCTAGTATAAATAATGGATATAAAATTGGAAACATTTCACGGACTTTTGAATTTTATATAAATGTTTCTATAATAAATAGATATATGCTGACGCGGTATAAAATTCGCACCAATATTATTAAGAAATAACAAACAAAATGCAAGGTGCAATTATTTTTAATGGTTCTCGTAATTTGAATAGTATAAGTAAATATGAGTCGCGCGGTTTGAATGTTAAGCAAATTAATGATAACGACTAATCACGGATAGGAATCCTATTACAACAATCCTCTACATATGACTAACAAATGCAAGAATTTCAATTTGAAACTATGTATCACTATTATTTATTTTCTTTTATCAATATTGTATACCTACTTCAGTTACATAAACTAACATAACTACCTCATTTATAACAACACTTGTGGCGTCATTATAAATATTGTGAAACGGCTATAAATTATCTATAATTCAACAAGTCGTTTCAAATTGATCGAATATGAATCTAATAACCATTTTTATTTTCAAATCTAATAACAAATATGTGATATCAATATAGAATGAATATTTATTTGGATTTTAGTTCTTCGAAAACCCTGTTGTCTTACGTTGTCGCCCTCAAGACAAAGATATTCTCGAAGGCATTATTCCAGACATTACCGAAAAGTATAAGGCCGGTTGTGGTAAAGATATTATTATGAGGGTTGATACTGATAACCATTTGCCTGCCGATTGTTGCGGTGGCATTGAACTATTCGCTCTTAGGGGTAAAATTAAGATCAGTAACACGCTGGAGGCTCGTTTGGAGTTGATTGCGATGCAATTGGTGCCCCAAATTCGTACGGCCTTGTTCGGCCGTAATCCCAACCGTAGATTCACAGATTAAATTTTGAAATGTTTGTGAACCAGTATTTTTTGGAAAGTTCTCTGTGTTTTTGAACTTTATTTCAGTTTTACTGTTTTATCCATTGTTTTAGTTATTATTTTTTCAATGATAGGTTCAGACATATTTGTTTTCAATTATAAAATACCATTTTCCTTATGGTGTATAATTTCGGCATTATATACTACTTCTATAAGTCCACTTACAAGTTGCTTCCCTTTTTCTTTACTAATTTATTTACAATATTATTTCATTTATTAATATTTTTACTCAATAATTTTTCATAGCAGATAATTTTTTAATTATATACATATATAATCCCAACTTTGTTTAAAGCTCCTAGAATGCATTTTAAACATTTGAAATGCACTAATTCTTGTTTAATTAATTATTATTCAATGTATCCTAAAAATATCGGCTAATCGTTGTAATGCTTTTCAAATTTTGAACAGTGTTTAAAACGTTTGAATTTTTTGAAGATTAAACCCAACCAATCTTGATTTAAAACGTAATAATTGCGATTATTTTAACATTTAAATCGTAATATTAAAACTTAAAAGTCTATTTCAGCTTTTATTAAATTTATATACGATTTTATCATTCATCATTTTAAATATTATTTATTCTGTAATATTACGTTTTAAATGTATACATACATAAACAACACATAGAGACAAAAATCGCCTGCGGCTTAATTTTATTGTAGCACTGCAGGAAACGTCTAACATGTGCTACGTACTTGTAAATTTATTTATATTTATCTTTCTAAAATCCATTAGGACTGGGTTGTTTTTTTTTTTCAATATGAATCCAAAAAATACTGGCAATTTTGGCCATTTTGTTTCGAAAATGGCCGTAGTGTACTAACTTGTAAAATTTAAAAATCATGTAGAAGGTATTAGGGTGTTAAATATGTAAGAACATTAGAAGATTATGTTGACTATTGTGTAGATATTATTAAATATTGGAAAATGTATAAATATATTTATCAATTTTACTTGATTATTGTCTCAAAACTGTGTGTTTTTTTTCATATAATTTTACATTCCAGTTTTGCTTTTCGTCAACAATTTTAGCATGTTTGAAATGTTATTTTATGTAAATAATAGTAAGTGTTTCTTGTAAATTAGACCCAAAATAAAGATTGTTTTATGTTATAATCATATATATTGTGGTTTTTTATCCCCTATACATTGGCTTACATTATCAAGTTTGCGCATATGACATAATTAAGAATGATTTTTTTTGCATTCATAAACGCAAATTGTAAACATTCATTGACCTGGAACTATCAAAAATAATTTTTGACATTCACAAATGTCAAATAACCCGTAGATTACGTTTACATGTTCATAAATATTTATTTTGTAGTTTTTAATAAATTATCTGCACATATTCTTCGACTATGTGTACAAGATGGTCCAGTGCAATGCAAATGTTTATTTATACGTAATAAAGGAAAATATTGTGATCACAAAATAAATCGACCTCGAAATTGTAATGAAAATATCCGTTTTGACGGTCCTATTAATTTTAATTAAATAATAATAATTTTTGGGTTCACTAAATAACAATTAATATGTTTTGATAAAACATAATCAATAGCTTTACCCAATAATAAATAAAATAAAGTCATATATGCATATAATTAATTTTAGTTTACTGATTAGATAATTTCCAAAATAAATAATATTTGAATCAATACACCCAACATTTTATTATAATATATATACAATCATTTAATATTTAGTATGTATTCAAGTAACTAATAAAATGATTGACGAATTATTGACGCAGGTAAATTGAATCTTTCATAAAAATATTTCAATTATATTTCCAATCATAAATAGGTGCAATATTTAATGCAAATACAACATAAAAATGTATATTTTAATGGACAACATTCTAATTATTCCTGGATTAGTTACCACAGACAAACCATTATTTTGAGTTCAAATGACGAAATCACAATTCGTCGAATTGCGCAAAAGGTAATTTGTTAATAAAATATATAAGTATCACTTTCAGAGTGTAGGTCGCTCTATAGTTACTGTAACATAATTGCATCAAAATAAAACTATTTGTCATGTGTGTATTAATTAAACTTGTTTATATATAAATAAATAATGTTTAATAATATTTTCAGTTAACTTCCGAACAATGTTTTGCGGTTATGAAACAATTAAACATATGGTACAAGCAACATCCAAACGTAGATTATTTAATGATTCCACAAAAATGTATAGACTTCCTAAATATGGAATATTCATTAAATATTCTACAGAATATTCCAACTAGAAGAACTAATAATACTTTAAGTACTGTTAAATATTATATTCCGAATTTTATTTGGAATTATATAGAAAGAATAACAAATAATCGTAAATTTGTAAAATAGAAAATATAATTTTATTCATCCCTACTTTTGTACACAATGCGCAGAAACCTTATTTGGTTTGTACGCCGATACATTATCCGTTCAGCAACAATAAATTTCGTAAAACGTGTCGTTTATGCTATATTCTTGTTCAACGAAATTTTGTTTTAACTGTAAAATAGTCTGTCTGTGAACGCTCTAGAGCCAAAACTGTCGTACATAAAATTATGAAACTTCAAACTTAAGACTTGTATATACCCTAGATGTGCACCTCCTATTTTTGAAAAGAATATTCAAACCGGTAGTGCATGTTTACTCTATACATTTTTTGTTCTATCTCCAATATCACTAGAACGGCTACACTTACGACAAAAATAGTTATGTTCATAATGAAAGATATTAATATTTCGCACAACTTTTGTCTGAAGCATATCTTCAAAAAATGTACCAGTTGCGAGAAAAATGCTACGAAACATTATAAATACGTTGTTTACGTTGCCATGGATTCGCATGTAGCTTAAAAAATCGGATCATCTGCTATTTTGACAGGAAAACAAAATAGACTCAATTAGATAAATGACATTTCAGAATATTTCTGTAGAGTATTGGTAAGTTTGATAGCAGGTTTTTGTTATATATATATATATATATATATATATATATATATATATATATATATATTTATATATATATATATATATATATATATATATATATATATATATATATATATATATATATATTGGATCATCTGCGTCTTTGATAGGTAAACAAAATAGACTCAATTAGATTAATGACATTTCAGAATATTTCTGTAGAGTATTGGTTCGTTTGGCTGCTTGTTTTGGTTATATATATATATATATATATATATATATATATCTAGTGAAAACTACGTAAAAGAAAGTCGAGTGCAGGCCACTCCTGATATTTAAAATTCATTATAAGCACGTAGTAAGGAGAGCTACACGCAGTAGTGTCTATGCACATATAATCTTAAGTTTTATAAAAGACATTTCAAAATATTTCTGTAGAGTATTGGTTAGTTTTATAGCTGGTTTTGGTTATATATATATATATATATATATATATATATATATATATATATATATATATATATATATATATATATCTCTATATATATCTATATCAAGTGATAACTGCGTAAAAGAAAGTCGAGTGCAGGCCACTCCAGATATTTTTATTAATGTAATCTACAAATAATTGTAGGCATTTTTATATCTATAACATTTTTAAAAAATGCTAATCTTAAGGCCATAATAATTAAAAAGCGCTGCTCGCATCGCATATATTACTTATAAGGCGAGCTGAACGCATAGATGCGTTGAACTTAAGCTTGTTTATATAAAGCTTAATATAACAAATAAATATTTACGGTTTCTAATTAAAGAACGAGAAATAAACAGGTTTGAAATAAACACAATATACAATTATTAAATTTTAATCAAATATGGAATGTATTCCAAATTTACATGTACATGTAATTTCAGATGTATTTACAGTAGCGTTTATTACAAAAAAAAATACAAAAAAAAACAATACTAAGATTACATTATCATCAATCAGTTTTGTGCTATTATTTTAAGTTGTACATTGAGTATAAACACCTTAATAAACGCATTTTAATATAAAATTAATAATTGTAAGATAAATATCTTGAAGAACGCATGTTTTAAAAAAAATAGTGGCGGAGCTAAAAACGGGGGCCAATTTTCAACAATTTTTTTTTTTTAATAATCTACGGAGAGGACACCGTTCTTAACATCACCACTATTTCAAAGTAGTTTACTTTTTTTTAAAAAAGATAAAGATCAAACGTCACTTTTTCGACAATTTTATTGAAATAAAAAATAAAATGCATATACCTTAAATCTAAATTGCGGACAATTATGAAAAAATAATTAACAAAAAGTGATAAATTTGATAGTAAAATGAGAATTATCAGGGAACATATTGTTCCTACGCTAGGCGTATAGACTGGATTATCTGGAACACTGCCGAGCCACACACGACGAAGAGGAACAATGCCAGGAGCCACGGTCCCACAGGATAGCCATCCTCCGCCGGTTTCTAAATACGATCAGTCAATACACTCGTTCGCAATATGGTCAAATGTTATAAACAACTCACCGATGATTTGGGCACATTTCCCCGTAACGTAACGTTTTTCATCGCTTTTTCGTTGGCGATGCGCATTCTTTGTTTTGGTGCCATTTTTTAGAAAGAATACTTTGGTTTCGTGAATCAAAAATTTAAAAGAAATAGAAAAACTTTTGCCACACGTCTTCTGACACGTCTCAACACGACGGATAAAGTGAAATGTGTCAAATGCGTGGAATTGATATATAGAATGAAGTTTACAGTGTTGCCGTCACACTACATTTAAATCATCATCTGAATTCTATATTTGTAATGCTGATACTGTAATTTTCGATTCAATATTGACCTATTTAACTTATTTACATCGTTTGATATTATTATCTATTATTTTTATTAATTTTTATCTATTCAACTTTTTTAGAAAATTTAGCATATTTGGCAACACACGACACAAATGCAACAAAATACGTGTTCAATTTTAAAACGCGCAAGCGTCTTCTATGTTGCCAGCTTTCACTAGATGCATACAAATAATTACTACAATTTTTTTATTTTTGAAAGTACAAATTTCCCATATAAGTTTTTTTTTTATATAAAATTATATTATTTCGAAAATCCTCCATTTTTTTGTAACTCAGAATTAAATTACCAATCCTTATGCTTCGTTTTTGTATAATAGTACAAAAAATCTATTTTTTGTAGCTCCCACTGCTTAATGGATTGTTCACAGCGAAACCATTACTAATTAAGCTTAGAAAATTACAAATAACAATCTAGTTTGTATTATGACAAGCAATGCTAGCATTCCAAGCAACAAAATTAACACAATGCATAATAAATTTTGTTACTGTGAACGTTAACTTTGAATGTCATACAACAAACTGGAATTATTACTTATAATTTCTAAGCTTAATTACTGATTGTTTCGCCGTGAACAATCCTTTAATCATAAATTTTGTTGCTGTGAACTTTAAGGATTGTTCACAGCGAAACAATCAGTAATTAGAAGTAATAATTTCAGTTTGTTATATGACATACATGGTTAACGTTCACAGCAACAATAATTACCATAAATTGTGTTGCTTGGAATGTTAACGTTGCTTTATCATAATACAAACTAGATTATTAATTCTAATTTTTTAAGCCTAAATACTAATTGTTTCGCTGTGAACAATCCTTAAATGATTGTTCACAGCGAAATAATAATAATAAAAAAAATCAGTATTTACGCTTAGAAATTATAAGTATAAATTCCAGTTTGTTGTATGACATACAAAGTTAACGTTCACAGCAACAAAATTTATCATACATTGTGTTAATTTTGTTGCTTGGAATGCTTACATTGCTTGTCATAATACAAACTAGATTATTATTTGTAATTTTCTAAGCTTAATTACTGATTGTTTCGCTGTGAACAATCCTTAACTTTGTATGACATACAACTAACTGGAATTATTACTTATAATTTCTAAGCTTAATTACTAATTCTTTAGCTGTGAACAATCATAAAGGATTGTTCACAGCGAAACAATTAGTAATTAAGCTTAGAAAATTACAAATAATAATCTAGTTTGTATTATCACAAGCAATGTTAACATTCCAAGCAACACAATTTATGATAATTTTGCTGCTGTAAACGTTAAGGATTGTTCACAGCGATACAATTAGTAATTAAGCTTAGATAATTACAAATAATAATCTAGTTTGTATTATGACAAGCAATGTTAACATTCCAAGGAACACAATTAATGATATAATTTGTTGCTGTGAACGTTAACCTTGTCATACAACAAACTAGATTATTATTTGTAATTTTCTAAGTTTAATTACTAATTGTTTCGCTGTGAACAATCCTTTAAGGATTGTTCACAGCTAAAACTAGATTATTATTTGTAATTTTCTAAGCTTAATTACTATTGTTTCGCTGTGAACAATCCTTTAACCTTGTATGTCATACAACAAACTGGAATTATTACTTATAATTTCTAAGCTTAATTACTAATTCATTAGCTGTGAACAATCCTTAAAAAATTTCTAAAACAAACGTGGCAATGGCAACATTGTAACTTCATTCTGATTATCTTTCCCCTTCTAGTCTATTTATTTATTTTTATTTATTAAAATCTACAATAATTATAAATAAAGCAATTTCATCCTAAACATTAATTATGAATTCAAGCCATTTATAATTATAACAATTACAATTACGAAAAATTTAGGGTTAAGTTTGTTTTGACAATCGACAACATGTGTAGCATTGAAAACGATGTAAATATTAATTTTCTGTGTTAAATAAGTGTTTAAAATGCCGAAGGAGCTCTACCGGCAAGCAGACGTGGGGAAGAAAATGTGAGTACATTTATATATCTATTATTAAAACACAATTAATCTAATTTTTAAATAGTTCCCATGTTACTTTCGGAGTAGAAAGTGCTGAATCTATGCAACAACAAGCAATTTTGCAAGTTGTTTCTAAGAATTTATACAACCAAGATGTACAGCGTACCCCAATACCCTACGGGGTATTGGACCCCAGGATGGTATGTCTAAATCTTGATTTTAAGTGTATTTGGAAATTATATATATATATATTTTTGTACAATTTAGGGAACAAACCAAAAGAGTTCTAATTGCCAAACTTGCGGCAAAGGGCTTAATGATTGTGCCGGTCATTTTGGGTATATTGACTTAGAATTACCGGTGTTTCATGTGGGGTATTTTCGTAGTATTATCTGTATTTTACAAACTATTTGCAAGGTATTTTACATTCAGTTTATCTGGAGGATCTTAGCCATTTTTCAATTCCAATCTAGAATTAATTCCAGAGTACACAATTTTATTATTTTTACTTTCTTTTTCGAAGTAATAAGAAAGTCTTGTAATCATGAAAAAAATCGAACTCGATATTTCAACGGATATACACGTTTTGGCCTTTTCTGAATCGAATGTGACTATTTTCGGAATGACGTCTGTCTGTGTGTGTGTGTGTGTCTGTGAACGCTCTAGAGCCAAAACTGTCGAAGGTAAAATTGTGAAACTTCAAACTTAAGACTGGTATATGCCCTAGATGTGCACCTCCTATTTTTGAAAAGAATATTCAAACCGGAAGTGCATGTTTACTCTATCTCCAATATCTCTAGAACGGCTGCACTTACGGCAAAAATAGTTTTGTTCATAATAAAAGATATTAATATTTCGCACAACTTTTGTTTGAAAAATTTCTTCAAAAATTGTACCAGTTGCGAGAAAACTGAAATATCTTATTTATGTTACCATAGTTATACGAGATATTTTTTAAAGTAATCGTATTAACTATGCCTGAAAAAAATTGACAGATAAACAAAATACAAATAATTTATGTCGTTTTGCACTGGTTAACACAAATAGACGAACTAAGAACGTGTTTGTATTGATTATTGCAAATAAATATTGAAATATATTTTGAGAAACAGTACGTATTAAGAATTATATTTAAATATATTTATAAGGTGAATTGTAAAGAATCAACATTTATGTTTCATATTGAGGAAACAATATTTGAAAAATTTCAGGGTATTACTGTGGAGTATTGGTATTTTTTAATTGTTTGTTTGGGATATATATTTCTATTGTACACTACGTATAAGAAATTCGAGTGCAGACCACTCCTCATTTCCCATTTCTCCAAATTTCAGGGTATTACTGTGGAGTATTGGTATTTTTTAATAGTTCGTTTGGGATATACACTACGTATAAAAAATTCGAGTGCAGACCACACCTCATTTTATATTTAAAAAAAAAATCTTTTTAAACAAAAGTGTGTCTATAAATTACAATATTTTTAACTTTTCTAAGAATCTCTCCCTAACACGCGTCGTTTTCGGGATGTGCAAAAAGTAGCAAGAGTAACCAGTATTTCGGGACAAATACAAGTTTTACGTTTAAAGATTCATACTTTTACCTTAAACGACACTCAAAAAACGTGTATTTCCGTTTAATTTACGAGTTCGACATTTTTTATGATTATAACACAGATTGGACTAATTGGAGGAAAATATTGAGAATATTGACAATTGAAACGTAATTCAAATCTCTGTTTAAACTTTGGAATGGTAATTTAAATAACGGTTTTGACCCTTTTGTAAATCATATTTTCCAATTTACAATTTTCCAATAAATGTTTCTTCTAGAAATGTTCGCATATACTTCTAAATGAACCAGACAAAATTTTATACCGATCACGATTATCAAATCCCCATCTGTCTTACATGGTTAAAAAACAAATACGTAAAAAAGTTATAGACAAAGCTAAAAAAATCTCAAAATGTCCAAATTGCAAAGAATTAAATGGCATAGTGAAAAAAATCACTGGTGTCATGAAAACAGGATCAGTAGGTGGATCATTTTTGAAAATTGTCCACGAGAAATATCGAAGCAAAAAGGATAAAGATCCATTAGTAAAAAAACAACTAGGTAATTCCAAAAAACTAATACAGCTAAAAATTAGGAATTATTAATATATATATATAAATATTTTTAGATGAATTTAATATTGCTGTTGAAATGAATCCTGATATTCAGGCAGCGATAAGCAGTGGTTTGATACAAGTTATGACACCGATTGAGGTTCTTAAACTGTTCGAACGCATTCCAGAGGAAGACATACCCCTTTTAGCCATGAATTCAACAAAGTATTTATTTGTATTTTTGAAAATTAAAAAAAAATTAAATTGTAAATTTTTTAGGGCTCATCCTAAGGATTTAATTTTTACTAGAATGTTAGTGCCTCCAGTTTGTATAAGGCCTTCCGTGTTGTCTGATTTGAAAGCGGGAACGTAAGTTATTCACTCTTAATTATTGACTTTAACTAAATTCCTATATTTTCTGTAGTAACGAAGATGATTTAACAATGAAACAATCAGAAATAATATTAATTAACGATGTTATAAAGAAACATCGCTTATCTGGTGCTTCTGTTAACATGTATCAGGATGGTTGGGATTTCTTACAACTTCACACTGCTATGTACATTAACAGTGAAGTTTCCGGAATCCCACTTGCTATGATGGTAAATATTTTAATTGCTTGTTAAATTTTAAATATCTTTAAAAAATGAATAATGGCCATTTTATTTTAATTGTATAGCAAAAGAAACCTAGCCGGGGTTTAGTCCAACGTTTAAAGGGAAAACAAGGACGATTTCGTGGAAATTTATCCGGAAAACGAGTTGATTTTTCCTCCCGTACTGTTATTTCCCCTGATCCAAATTTAGAAATAGATCAGGTATTTCCCCTGTTTTTTCTTTTTAGGTCGCCGAAGTACCGAAGAAGCTAAAGCATTCGGTCGTGTCTGTAGCATTCTCGGATCAAAAAATGTCATTAACAAAAAGTGTGTATCTCGTCGCCTTGAATCCAAAAATACTTATAACTTATATACTTGGATGTTAGTCGTCGTTCGCTCGTAAGACCAAATTTGTGCCTTTTACTCCTCTGAAGGTACCAGAGCGATTCACACCAAATTGGGTACACATTTTATATGGCAACCCATTTGAATCCGCTCGCCCGTATATTTCCCGAGTTATAGGGCCCCAAAATTTGCAGCCCCCCTTAATACTGCTCTTATAAAAATAATTAAATCACTCAAAAATTCAACTAAAAAATTCTAAGATATTTTATGTCAACAAGATTTTTTCATATTGTTAACACAAAGCCCGAGAAAAATGATTAAATATTATAATTTTGAATTTTAAAATATGCACAACAACTTTTGTTTGAAACATTTCTTAAAAAAATGTGCCAGTTGCGAGAAAAATGCTACGAAACATTATAAATATCTTGTTTACGTTGCCATGAATTCGCATGTAGCTTATAAATTCGGAGTATCTGCTATTTTGACAGGATAACAAAATAGACTCCATTAGATAAATGATATTTCAGGATATTTCTGTAGAGTATTGGTTAGTTTGATAGCTGGTTTTGGTTATATATATTATATATAACCAAAACCAGCTATCAAACTAACCAATACTCTACAGAAATATCCTGAAATGTCATTTATATAATATATATATATATATATATATATATATATATATATATATCTAGTGAAAACTGCGTAAAAGAAAGTCGAGTGCAGGTCACTCCAGATATTTTTTATATTGTTTATCCAAAGCACGAAAAAGAAATTGAATATTATAATTTTGAATTTTAAAATATGCACTAAAATTGTAAAGAAAATTGTAAGACTTTTTATATCTATAACATTTTTTCAAATTGTTAACCAAAAGCCCATAATAATTAAATAAAACACTGTTTGCAACGCATATTTTACCTATAGGCGAGTTCTACGCGTTGGTGCGTTATACGCGTCCCAAATCTTGTTTATTTTAATAATTCAAATAAATTGTTAGGTCGGTGTTCCGATGCATGTAGCGAAAATATTGACATTCCCCGAACGGGTAATTCCGGCTAATATCGCACTTATGAAGCAATTAGTTATGAACGGGCCGGATCTTTGGCCAGGCGCTAATTATGTCCAGCAAAGGGGAAGCTTGTATAAAAAATACTTAAAATATGGCAATCGAGAAAAATTGGCGCAGGAACTTAAAGTATATTCGGAAATTATAAATTTAAATTTGTATTTATAATTAGAATTTTTATTGTTAGTGTGGTGATATGATTGAACGGCATTTACGAGATAATGACGTTGTCTTGTTTAATCGTCAACCAAGTTTGCATAAATTATCTATTATGGCGCATCGCGCGAAAGTACACAAGCACAGAACGTTTAGGTGAGTTATGCGCATGCGCGTACGACTTGCATAGAATGAACACATTCGGGTAGCGTCGACTATTTCCGACACAATAGGAAATTATTCTACATTCGTTTATAGATTCAATGAATGTGTTTGTACACCATATAACGCTGATTTTGATGGTGACGAAATGAATTTACACTTACCACAAACAGAAGAAGCTAAAGCGGAAGCCCTTATCTTAATGGGAGTACGTTAAAATAAAATATTTCATATAATTTAATTATTAATTCAACAAAACTGTTTGCCTAATTGCAGAATAAAAGTAATTTAGTAACACCACGTAATGGCGAACTTTTAATAGCAGCCACCCAAGATTTTTTAACAGGTGCTTACTTGTTAACTAAAAAGGATAATTTCATGGACTTTACGCACGCGTCTCAACTAGCAGCTACGCTACTATCTGGTAGTGATGCCACCATGAACATAGAACTACCTACACCCGCCATTTTGAAAGTAATAATGTCTTTGCCCTGAATTTCCACATATATTCATAATTCGTAATTTTAATTACAGCCTCGTAGATTATGGACAGGAAAACAAATATTCAGCCTAATTTTACGTCCAAACAAGTCCTGTCCTGTTAAAGCTAATTTAGAGGCTAAAGGTAAAGCGTATACACATAACAAAGAGTTGTGTTTCAAAGATTCGTATGTGATTATACGAAACTCTGAGCTATTAGCTGGGATGTTAGATAAGGGCCATCTAGGATCTGGGTCGAAAGGCGGAAATATTTTTTATGTGATTTTAAGGGATTTTGGACAAGAATATGCGATTCGATCTATGTCAAGATTATGTAAATAGTAATTATGAATTTAGAGGACTGTTTTAATTAACGATTTATTTTTGTAGCTAAATTGACGAGCAGTTACTTGATGAATACAGGATTTAGTATTGGAATTGGAGATGTTACACCCGGGGATGATTTAGTTAAAGCGAAGAATAAACTACTAAGCGATGGGTGAGTTATTTTACGATGTACTAGTGCCGAAGTACCGAAAAAACTAAAGCATTCGGTCGTGTGTCTGTATCATTGTCGGATCAAAAATCAAGCTCGAAAAAAAAAACCTACCGGCTAATATTTATAAAAAAAAATCAGTGAATGCGTAATTGCATAAATAATGCCTGGTAAAAATTATATATTTTTTGTATTTACAGTTTCAGAGATAAAAAATAAAAACTTCCATTTATTATAGTTTTCATTTTTTATCTCCGAAACTGTAAGTACAAAAAAATTTACATTTTTACCAGGCATTATTTATGTAATTACGAATTCACTGATTTTTTTTTATAAAGATTAGTTGGTAAGATTTTGCGTAATCGAGGTTTGTTTAATCATGATAGGTTTTGAGTACTTTTATGTAATTAAGAAATATAACTTTGACCAAAAGTGTAACAATGTGTCCGTGTAATGCCTTTATATTCAATATACAGTCATTATTCGATGGAATATCTTTGATTATAGCGTAAAAATAGCTAATTTCTAATACTGTGCGCGCATGATTGCTTGAACGTTCAAAGTCGATGGTAGCGCCACCATCTAAAATAGCCGAGAGCGGCGCGTCATTAGTTCAAACTAGATGGACCTGATGGTTTGTCTTAACAAAAAGTGTTTGTCTCGTCGCCCTGAATCCAAAAATATATATAACTGGTTGCTCGTAAGACCAAATTTGTGCCCTCTACTCCTTTGAAGGTACCAGAGCGATTCACACCAAATTTGGTACACATTATTTGGCATCCTATTTGAATCCGGTCGCAGTTTAAATCCAATCGCCCGTATACTTCCCGAGTTATAGGGCCCCAAAATGTAGAGCCCCCCTTAATACTGCCCTTATAAAATAAGTAAAACACTCAAAAATTTCACGAATAATTCTAAGATATTTTATGTCTACAAGATTTTTTCATATTGTTAACCCAAAACCCGAAATAATTTATTAAATATTATCATTTTTTATTTTAAAATATGCACTAAATTTTATTTTTAAGACTTAATATCTATAATTTTTTTTTCAAATTGTTAACCAAAAGGCCATAATGATTAAAAACCACTGCTCGCATATCTTACCTAAGGCGAGCTCTACGCATTGATGCGTTTTACGCATACCAAATCTTGTTTCTTTATATAACCGAGTATTTTCAACTATTTTCCAATAAATTTTAATTTTTAACAGCTACGCAAAATGTGATGAATATATTAAAGCGATGGCCCAAGGTAAATTACCTTGCCAACCAGGTTGCAGTGAGGAAGAATCCCTAGAAGCTGTTATCTTAAAAGAATTATCAGTAATTCGTGAACATGCTGGACAAGCATGTACCAACGAATTATACTCGACGAATAGTCCATTGATTATGGCCCTGTGTGGCTCGAAAGGCTCATTTATTAATATATCGCAAATGATTGCGTGTGTAGGACAGCAAGCTCTTAACGGTAAACGTGTCCCGAACGGGTTCGAAGACCGATCTTTACCACATTTTAAACATCATTGTAAGTTTTTCGACGAACCTTTTATTGTTTAGCAACTTCAATATTTTGGTTTATTGTGTAATAGCTAAGACACCAGCAGCCAAAGGATTCGTTGAAAATTCGTTCTATACGGGACTAACGCCGACTGAATTCTTTTTCCATACGATGGGCGGACGTGAAGGTCTTGTTGATACCGCAGTAAAAACCGCCGAAACTGGGTATATGCAGCGTCGTTTAGTCAAGGTAAAGGGGAATTTGATAATTGTATATGTTATTGTATTTTTTTGGAGGAAACTCCATTTTTATTATTTTGAAATGCAATCTTTGTCAAATATAATTACAAAATATCTTTGATGTTTATATTTATTTATGTTTAAAATATATTTATGTAATTTCTTTCTAGTCTTTGGAAGATTTAGTTGTGCATTACGACAAAACAGTTCGTAACGCTGATGGCTATGTCGTACAATTTATGTACGGATGCGATGGATTAGACCCCACTTATATGGAAGGTAAAGATTGTCCAGTAGATTTTAACCGGGTGCTCCAACACACACAAGCCAAACATCCGTACAGAGACGAAAAATCGTTAGACGAGGAGCAAATCAAAAAAGCAACAAAATCATTCTTACAATCAGAAGCTTTAAACGACTGCAACGAAGACTTCAAGAAAGAATTAAGGTGAATTAATAGAATAAGATTTTAATAGTAAATCAAATAAATATGTTTCTTTTAGTAATTTCATGGATGAAGTAGCTGATAAAGTGGGTGGTATAATCACGCATTATGGGAAAGCAAGTGCCGCTATGGAAATCGAGCGTTTAACTTGTAGTCAATTGGTAACATTTTTGGAAACTTGTGGTCAAAAATATGTTCGGTCAATCATAGAACCGGGGACGGCTGTTGGCGCTTTAGCGGCCCAAAGTATCGGGGAGCCTGGCACCCAAATGACCTTGAAAACTTTTCATTTTGCCGGTGTAGCTTCCATGAACATCACCCAAGGGGTTCCAAGGTATAATAGCCTCTAACATATGTTTATTAAATAATTACGTTTTTATTTTTATATTTTAGAATAAAGGAAATTATAAACGCTAGTAAGAAAATTAGTACGCCGATTATAAAAGCCGCATTAGTAAATTCAAATAATCAGGAATTTGCACGTAAAGTGAAAAGTCGTATTGAAAAAACTACACTTGGAGAAGTAAGTCTTTTAAAACATCAGAATTATAAATTTCCTTATTTGCAGTTATTATAATTTGACCAACTATAGAATCTGACCGCAACTCATATTTTCAAAAATCACTGCATTTTAGCCATTTTGAAATGAAAATATTAACTATGAATTAAAATAAATGGACGGAAACACGTATTTGCTAAAAATATATGCAAATTAGGCAATAATATGCATTTATTTCATATTAAATACTTAAAAATTGAATAATAAAATATGTTACTCCTCTTAAACTTAAGATTTACAATTCAAACAATGTTTCCGTAACTCGTACGTCACTAATTCACATTGAAATACTGTTTTTGCGCTCACGTGGTAGCACTTTTATTTATATTTGTTCTTTGGTCGGTCATTTTAACATAAATGCTTAATAGCGACATTCACAAACTTCAAATTAGAATAAATAAAACTTAATTTTATTAACTAACAATTATTTATATTTCTCATTGACATACAATATCAATAGCAGATGCTACTCTGTGTAAAGTACACAACACACTAAATACACTTCAAATCATCAAATTAATTGAAGATTTATCACAAAAACATTTGATTCGTTTATTTCAAAGCGGACTGAACTTCAGAAGAGTAGTGATTGTTTTATTTCAGTATAAACTATTTGATTATTTTTTATAACATTATTAGCAGTCGCTATGGCGCAGTGGTTAAGAGTCTTGGCATTCACCCTGTAGGTCGTGAGTTCAATCCCCGTCTATGCCCATTTGCATTTTTACAAAAAAAGTGTTCTATACACACTTACTCACATACATACAAACATTTCTGGTTAATGATATTAAATATATTTTCTTACTAAAGGTATCAACATATATCGAAGAAGTATATTTACCAACCGAATGTTTCTTATTGATAAAATTAGATATTGATAGAATAAAATTACTTCAATTAGAAGTCAACGCTGAGTCTATTCGTTACAGGTATGTAAAATATTTAATCTTTCACAGTCACCTATAAATATAATTATTTCAGTATTTGTACTTCTAAACTAAAACTGAAACCAAATGACGTAAAAGTTGTAAGTACTTCTATCATAACAGTCTATGCGCCTACAAAAAGTGCGGATGATCACCTGAACTTCATACTGCAGAGCCTAAAACAACTGATACCTCTAGTTGTTATTAAGGTATTTATTACGCATGCGCGTGAAACATACACAAAGCGAACCGATTCGGCTAATGTCGTTAAAGATCGACTAATTGTAATTATAGTATACACTGTACAGCAATATTTTAACAGGGTATTTCAAGTGTAAATCGAGCAGTAATCGCACGGGAAGATATCAAAGGTGTATCTACCTATCACCTTTGTGTTGAAGGCGATAATTTACGTGAAGTTATGGCGACGTATGGTGTAAAAGGTATTCGTACCACGTCGAATAACACGATCGAAGTGTATAATACGCTTGGTATTGAGGCTGCAAGGTACTAAATTACCTAACTTCGTAATTTAAAATTATTATGCAATATTTGTTTATTCAGGGAAACTATTATGACAGAAATTAAATTAGTTATGGAGAACCATGGAATGAGTGTTGATTATAGACATATGATGTTGTTATCTTCACAAATGACTCATTCTGGGGAAGTTTTGGGCATAACACGATTTGGCTTGGCGAAAATGAAACAATCTGTCTTTAATTTAGCTTCGGTAAGTTTTAGGGGTAACACCACTTTGGGCTCTTCAAAAATTCGGAATTTCTTTTTCTATCTCAAAGTACTCTTTATATATATATATATATATATATATATATATATATATATATATATATATATATATATATATATATATATATAAGAAAATTATATTGTTTTGGTAACAAAAATCAAAAGTAAAAGGACAATTTTCTAATTCTCGTACAGCGATTTCAACAAAATCGGAGTTTCGGGTCTATTATCATTTACCTTATGAGTAATTACCCTTTCAACGTGCCAGTATATGAAGTGTATGCTGTTTACTGTTGAAATAATTTGAAGAAAGAGTCCTAAGAGAACCGACGCTTGAGTATAAGCACTGTAGCTGTGTATTCCAGTGTTTTTCTCGAAAGTCGGTGGACACTTTAGCTTCGCCAATTTTCAATTAATCTCCTGGTTTTTACTTTCTTTTACGAAGTAATAAGTAAGTCTTGTAATCATGAAAGATTTCGAACTAGATATTTCAACGGATATACATGTTTTGACCTTCCTTGAATCGACTGTGACTATTTTTGGAATGATGTCTGTCTGTCTGTGTGTGTGTGTGAACGCTCTAGAGTCAAAACTGTCGAACGTAAAATTGTGAAATATTAAACTTAAGATTTGTATATGCCCTAGATGTGCACCTCCTATTTTGAAAAGAATATTCAAACCGGTAGTGCGCATGTTTACTCTATACATTTTTTGTTCTATCTCCAATATCACTAGAACGGCTACACTTACGGCATATATAGTTATGTTCATAATGAAAGATATTAATATTTCGCACAACTTTTGTTTGAAAAATATCTTCCAAAAATGTGCCAGTTGCGAGGAAAATGCTACGAAACATTATAAATATCCTGTTTACGTTGCCATGGATTCGCATGTACCTTATAAAATCGGATCACCTGCTATTTTGACAGAAAAACAAAATAGATTCAATTAGATAAATGACATTTCAGGATATTTCTGTAGAGTATTGGTTAGTTTGATAGCTGGTTTTGGTTATATATATATATATATATATATATATATATATATATATAAGAAAGTCGAGTGCCGGCCACTCCAGATATATATCGAATATTTGAAGAGGCCAAAGTAGTTTAATGTAATAACTACAATTCGTGGTGTTCAATTTTCTATTGTTTAGTTTGAGAAAACAGCGGATCATCTATTCGACGCCGCCTATTATGGCCAAGTCGACAAAATAAACGGAGTTTCCGAAAATATAATTATGGGAATGCCAGCACCGATTGGTACTGGCATTTTCCAATTATTACACAAACCGTCATCAGTTGATGATTTAAAACCAAAACCACTACTTTTCGAAAATGCCGATCAGGATACTTAATATATTTAGGTGTAATAAGTGATAAAAGTGTGTTAAAAGTGTTTATTAATAATACAATGTAAACAAAAGAAAATAAATTTGAATATAAGCACAATTTTTGTATTAAATAGCAATAAGAAAATATAAATTTCAGGGATATTGTTCGGTTATCGGTTACGAGCAGGTTTTTTTTTTTTTTTAAATTTACATTTAATTGAAAAAACTGTTCGACGTAATGTGGTGACCCTATACTTCAGAATAGTAAAAAAAAAACATATTTTAATGAACATTTATTAAGCGTTAATGCAAACAAAAAATGAAAAGTGAACATTTTTATTACATAATTCGAATTAGTTACAAAATTGAGGTTATGTAAAAATTAATTATGAGGTTAATTCCTTTTTCTGTTGAACCATTTCACGTAAATTATTTTCAGCATCTTTTAAACTACGGTCTAAATAAGTTTTATTACTTTCTAACGTTTTTATCTTTTCTTCGGCCGTGCTTTGACGTTTTTTGAGATTCGTTTTTACTTCGGAAATTTCCGTTAATACAAACATACGACCTACCGAGTCATACGTATTTGTTTTGGGGTCTAATGATGCGATTTCCCTACACAAGAAATAATTTTATTTGTCATAAGTGAGGTTATGATAATGCGCATGCGCGTAAGGCCACAAGTGTAAAATTAACCACACCTTTCCGTAATTTCTGCATGTTGTTTATCCCGTTTTAAACTCTCGATTTGCGCATCGGATAACCTTAACTTTTGTGTAGTTTCTATCATTTTTGATTGTAATTCTGTAAAAGCCTGTAAACAATTTTTAGGTTAGATTAATCAAAATTGGTTTTAAAGCTATACTTATTATTGTATATACCTTTTTGAGCTCTAAATCTATAGTTTTTGCCATTATATTGCGATTTTACGTAGTTTTACTATGTCTAAAATAGGATTTACGTTTCGGGAAATGTCACGCTACGAAATATTTTCACAGGTGCAAAAACATTTGGTAGCAAAAATACCTAAATAAATTTTATTAAAAGTATTTGTTTTTACTTCATTTGCGTAAATTTTGGTTGATTATTGTAAATTATACTAGTTGGGAGTGATTATAATTGTGGTAGAATAAAATTGTATTTATTTTTCGAGAAATAGAAAGTGGGTTAAGAACAGAATTTTCTTGTGGGAGTGTACAGAGTACGACATTTCTCTTTGGCCGGTAATCGGCTGTTGGTGCTGTCTAAAAAGTTGTGCTAACATACTTTTCTGACAGGTGATTGTTCACTAACACCATATTCCACAGTTAGATGTTAACACCGTACATATTAACGTACTCATAACATTTACAATGCCAAGACCGTAAGATATGTTTGTGATACAAATCAATATGTGTTCGGAAAAACGTGGTTATTTAGGTTACTCAATAACTCACGTTTTGTTTTTATCGTTGTGATTCGTGTGCAGTGTGTTTTATGTGTGTGTATTTGTAGGATGCCCAGAAGCAGTAAGCTCACAGATGAAACGGATAAATTAACACGAATTGCAATTGTCAATGCTGACAAATGTAAACCGAAACGGTGCAGGCAAGAATGCAAGAAATCGTGCCCGGTTGTCCGGATGGGCAAATTGTGCATTGAGGTTTCGCCCAACAGTAAAATCGCATCCATTTCGGAGGAATTGTGCATTGGGTGCGGTATTTGCGTTAAGGTAATATTTTTGTAGCAAACTGTGACCTTTGTATGCTCAAAACGTGTATTTCCGTTAAAATATCGGCCTCGGATATTTTAGTGATTACAATACGTTATATACATACGTATAAGAAAATTAAAATTTGTAGCAATGAACTACGATACATAAAAACGTATTTGTTAGGTTAGGTTAGAAATGCATACATACAATTTTTTAGAGAATTGTACAGTTTAGAAGATAATTTATGCAATAAAAGTTGTTTAAAATTAGAATATCTTGAGTTTTTGTATCTAAGTTTTTCTGTAAATGCAACCAAGGCCAAGATACTTAAAGAATGACACGAGTAAAGAGCACTTCCGGTTAAAATATCTTTTTCTAAAAGGTTTTCTTTTTTTTTCCGTTAGTTTAGGTTAGAAATACATGTAATATTTTTTTGTTTTTACATTTTCTTTTGACATTTATATTGACAGAAAAAAATAAATATCAATAATTGATATCTATGACAAAAAAAAAAATAAAATATTTCAATTGCAATTTTTTTAGAGAATTGTACAGTTTAGAAGAAATTGTTTGAAATAAAAGTTGTTTAGAATTAGAATATCTTGAGTTTTTATATCTATAAGTTTTTCTGTAAATGCAACCATTGCCAAGATACTTAAAAAATGACACGAGTGGAGAGCACTTCCGTTTTTTTTTAAATAAGAGGTTTTCTTTTTTTCGTTAGGTTAGGTTAGAAATACATGTAATATTTTCTTGTTGACAGAAAAAATAAATACCAGTAATAGATAACTGACAAAAAAAAAATCAATTGGAATTTTTTAGAAAATTGAAATAAAAGTTGTTTATAATTAATATATTTTAAGTTTTTATATCTATAAGTTTTTCTGTAAATGCAACCATTAACAAGATAGTTAAAAAATGACACGAATAAAGAGCACTTCCGGTTAAAATATCTTTTTCAAAATAAGAGGTTTTCTTTTTTTTTGTTACTTTTGGTTAGAAATACATGTAATATTTTCTTGTTTTTACATTCATATTGACAGATAAAAATAAATACCAGTGAGTAATAAATATCTATGACAAAAAAAAAAGCAATTTTTTAAATAATTAAAATAGAAGTTATTTATAATTAATATATCTTTAGTTTTTACATTTATAAGTTTTTCTGTAAATGCAACCATTGCCAAGATAGTTAAAAAATGGTATAAGTAATGAGCACTTCCGGTTAAAATATCTTTTTCATAATAAGAGGTTTTCTTTTTTCGTTAGTTTAGGTTAGAAATACATGTAATATTTTCTTGTTTTTACATTTTTTTTTGACATTTATATTGACAGAAAATAATTAACACCAGTAAATACAAAAATAAAAGAAAAATTCAATTACAATTTTTTAGAGAATTGAAATAAAAGTTGATTATAATTAATATATCTTGAGTTTTTATACCAGTAATTTATATGTATGACAAAAAAAAAATTAAAATATTTCAATTGCAATTTTTTAGGGATTTGTACAGTTTAGAAGAAAACTTTTGGAATAAAAGTTGTTTAAAATTAGAATATATTGAGTTTTTATATCTATAAGTTTTTCTGTAAATGCAACCATTACCAAAATAGTTAAAAAATGACACGAGTAAAGAGCACTTCCGGTTAAAATATCATTTTCAAAATAGGTTTTCTATTCTGGGATACACAAATCTTAAATTCAAAACATATTTTTACGTTAACCGGTGTAGGTTGTAAAGCGTTCACAGACACATTGAGAAAATAGTCAAAAAGGACTTAGGGACCCTCAAAATGAATATCTTCATTAAAATCTCGAGGGGGTGATCCCTATACGTATTACTTCGTAAATGGAAGTAAAAATTGCTTATCTTATATTCGTAAAAAATAGTCGCCCAACTACGAAATGCATAATACATGAAGTTGTATTATATCAATAAGTATGTATGTAAAAAAATGAATTGCAGAAATGCCCCTTTGAAGCGATTACCATTATAAATTTGCCAAGTAACTTGGAGCGAGACACCACTCATCGTTACAGTAAAAATTCGTTCAAATTGCATCGTCTGCCCATACCACGCCCGGGCGAAGTCCTAGGTCTCGTCGGCACTAATGGTATTGGAAAGTCAACTGCGTTGAAAATTTTGGCTGGCAAACAAAAACCGAACTTGGGACGTTTCACCGTAAGTTTATCTCTATATTTATATTTGCCAATATCGGAACAAAATAGAATATAGGGTGAAATTAATATATAAATGTATAGGATCCTCCAGATTGGACGGAAATTTTAAGTTATTTCCGCGGCTCTGAGCTGCAGAATTATTTTACAAAAATCTTGGAAGATGATTTGAAAGCTCTTATTAAGCCACAATATGTGGATCAAATACCGAAAGCTGTGCGTGGTACGGTTGGTGAATTGTTAAACAAGAAGACGGACATTAGCCACCAAGAAGAAATTTGTAGAATGTTGGGTGAGTGAAAATTTTCCTCCAAAGCAACATTTTGTTAGAGAAAAGGACAATATAAATCATTATGTGCTTAAAATGTTTAATATTTATTATAGTTTGATATTTTCAAAAAAATCAAACCGAACCTTGAATCATGCCGTTTTTTTAGATTTGACTCACATTCGTGAACGTGATATTGCTGCCCTATCTGGTGGAGAGTTACAACGATTCGCTTGCGCTATGGTGTGCATTCAAGATGGTGATATTTTCATGTTTGATGAACCTTCTTCGTATTTGGACGTCAAACAACGTTTGAATGCGGCCCTGACCATTCGTTCCCTGATTCACCCTAGCAAGTAAATATTTTCGGTATTAATATAAACACTCAGATGTATATCCAATCTATCCGGAACGTTTTATTTATATTGTATCCATGGTTATATTATTTACGAATTTTGTTTTATAATAAACGCAGAATCATTAAATGCCAACATTTTAATCAAAATTAAATATGTATAATATTTGCATTTATTACAAGTATTGTGTATGTCAGTTCGTAAGACATACATAGCGTTCCGAATAGAAAGCTAGATACATAGTCAGATGCATCTCGAGTATTTATATTATTACTATTTACATTATTTTTATAATATTCTTGAGGAATGGACGGTATTCTGTATATGATATGGGCACATGGTACTCTCGGGTGTATCTAGTTTTATATATATAAACCCTCTAACCACAATACTACGTATTTATTTACATTTCAGCCTAAAGGTGCATTCACTCTAAAGGTTTTTTTTGTTATCTTGTAACTCTCGAATTTTCTAGCACTCAAAGTGGAAATTTACATAAAATATCGGGAGTGGCTTGCACTCGACTTTCTTTTACGCAGTTTTCACTAGATATGTATATATATATATATATATATATATATATATATATATATATATATATATATATATATATATATATATATATATATAAACCAGCTATCAAACTAACCAATACTCTACAGAAATATTCTGAAATGTCATTTATCTAATTGAGCCTATTTTGTTTTCCTGTGAAAATAACAGATGATCCTATTTTATAAGCTACATGCGAATCCATGGCAACGTAAACAACATATTTATAATGTTTCGTAGCATTTTTCCCGCAACTGGTCAATTTTTTAAAGAAATGTTTCAAACAAAAGTTGTGCGAAATATTAATATCTTTCATTATGATCATAACTATATTTGTCGTAAGTCTAGCCGTTCTAGTGATATTGGAGATAGAACAAAAAATGTATAGAGTAAAAATGCACTACCGGTTTGAATATTCCTTTCAAAAATAGGAGGTGCACATCTAGGGCATATACAAGTCTTAAGTTTGAAGTTTCATAATTTTTCGGTCGACAGTTTTGGCCCTAGAGCGTTTACACACACAGACAGACAGACGTCATTCCGAAAATAGTCACATTCAATTTAGGGAAGGTCAAAACATGTATATCCGTTGAAATCTCGAGTTCGAAATTTTTCATGATTACAATACTTACTTATTACTCTGTAAAAGAAAGTAAAAATTAACACTTGATTTTTGTGTGTTTTCAGGTTTATTATTGTGGTTGAGCACGATTTGTCTGTCTTGGACTATTTGTCTGATTTTATTTGCTGTTTGTATGGAGTTCCTG
Source organism: Leistus spinibarbis (assembly GCA_933228885.1). Lineage (NCBI taxonomy): Eukaryota > Metazoa > Arthropoda > Insecta > Coleoptera > Carabidae > Leistus > Leistus spinibarbis. Next base: position 9,881,986 of record OW121795.1, on the reverse strand, counting down.
GTGCGTATGGAGTTGTTACTATGCCGTTCTCAGTACGAGAAGGTAGGTTTTCACATATTTCGTTCTAATCAGTTATTTCTGACTATTTATGCCATTTCTAACATTTATTTTTGTTTCATAATTATCGTAAATATTTACGAAAAATATATGAAATTTAAAACTGTGATCACAATACTTTATTTTATATATTACGTATAAGAAACTAAAATCGTACCATTTACTAGAAAATTATTTGTATCCATGACTTCGTATTAACCAAATAGTTTAGGACAAAACTAAACAATATGAGAGATTTACTAAAATCATGTGAATGTTACACAGGTATTAATATATTCTTGGATGGTTTCGTCCCGACCGAAAATCTCCGTTTCCGCGACGAATCCCTCGTGTTCAAGGTCGCCGAATCTGCAACCGAAGAAGAAGTCAAGCGTATGAACCACTACGAGTACCCAAATATGACGAAAACTATGGGCAATTTCAAATTGACTGTCGACAAAGGACAATTCTCCGATTCAGAAATTTTGGTCCTACTGGGCGAAAACGGCACCGGGAAAACTACATTTATCAGAATGTTAGCTGGAAATCTTGAAGCAGATCCGGGCTCTGGGGAACTACCCCAACTTCACATCAGTTACAAACCCCAGAAGATCAGTCCCAAGTACCAGGGATTGGTCAGACACTTGCTGCACGATAAGATTCGAGACGCTTATGTTCATCCTCAGGTTTGTTAGGATTACTTAACTGCGTTTTAGGATATTAGTAGGCGCTCGGTTAAACGAATACTCTATTATATGTACCATTCACAATAGTGAATATACAAATTCTCTCGCTCACACACAGACAATCATACCAAAAACCCCATATATTTGACCCTTAAGAGGATGAGCAACCCGTCTTGCATGCACGTGAGGGACGGGTCGGGTGTTAGGGCAGTATAGCACGTGTAGCTTGTTGGGCGGTGCTAATTGTGTGACGTTGTGGGTCACTCAACGGAGTGGGAGCACAAAGTACACTCAGAATTAAATTGACTCTCCGTATGCTTCGTATCTGATTTTTACACAACTATGCATTATTATTCTACATATACAAATAACGATATCGTTCTAAAATATATAAACAAGAATGCTCATACAATATATTATAACTATTGGAACTTTTTTTTTTTTCAGTTTCAGAAAAATGAATTATATATTCAATATTGAAAAATACGTTTATTATTTAAAAAAAAAACACATATTTTAATAATAGAATTATATTTACAACAAATAATATTTTTTATATATTATAAGAATAACAACAGAATAGATATGTATATGAATGATAATTGGTCTACCATTTCACTACGAAATTTGTGGCCGCACATCATCTCTGAATGTATGGGGCCGTTTTTAGCCATTTGAGATACAGGAAGATCTGAAGATCCCGGAGCGATTTAAACCAAAGATGGTATTCACATATTCTTTGGCATCCCATTTGAATTCGACCGTAGTCAAAATCCTATCGCCCGTATTTTCCCGGAGTTATAGGACCCCAATATTTAGGTTTAAATATTCAAAAATTTACGATGTTTTTCTTATATGGAAATTTTAAAATAATTTTCGATTAACAGTTTTTTTATTTTCTTTTTCTCGCATTGCTGCAATTATGTAATCAGGATCCCTTATATGTCCGTTACGTGGTATTCGTGGATCTACTAACTCAGGTAGAAGGCAATATGTATAAAATTTAACTAATTTTTCTTCCATGTGCTTCAACCAGAACATGTCATCCCATTTTTTATGTAAAACTAACTTGCTGCTAACAGAGCTAGATACAAAGTGAACTCATAATTTTATAAAATTGAAATAGAACATTGTAGTAATTGTTGCGATTTAAAATAATATTTACTTGTGTTGACGAATGTGAGTCATGCTCTTATGCATGGATTCTAAGCACCCTGCTATTACAAATAAACAAAAAAATATAAACAGTTTTGGGCATTATCATTAGTAAAAATATATGATAATATAATAAATATAGGTACCATAGGCACCAATATCTTCGGTTCGCTGTATAAATTATTTGGAAGAATATATATTAATTCCTTGAGCTCAATTTTTTTTGCGGCATGCATATATGAGGGGTGGCTTTAAGAAATATCTTCTCTAATTTATTTTTGGTCACTTTCACGTTAAGCGGAATTGCCGAATATTATTTCAGATTTAAGAAGTTTTTCTAATTTTGTCCTTTTAAGGGTAGAGGGTAATCCTAGGAAGTTAAGAATGGCAAATTTGAATTCCTTGAGCTCAAATTTGTATACATAGATGTGCGGCATGCATATATGAGGGGTAATTTTTTAAGGGATGAACCTACCCCCTCTAAAATATTTCTTTGGTCACTTTCACGTTAAGCAGAATTGCCGAATATTATTTCAGATTTAAGAAGTTTTTCTAATTTTGTCCTTTTAAGGGTAGAGGGTAATCCAAGGAAGATAACAATGGCAAATTTGAATTCCTTGAGCTCAAATTTGTATACATAGATGTGCGGCATGCATATATGAGGGGCAATTTTTTAAGGGATAAACCTACCCCATCTTAAATATTTCCTAGGTCACTTTCACTTTAAGCGGAATTGCCGAATATTATTTCAGATTTAAGAAATTCTTCTAATTTTGTCCTTTTAAGGGTAGAGGGTAATACTAGCAAATTAAGAATGGCCAATTTGAATTCCTTGCGCTCAAGAGTTCCTTGTATCTGATTCAATATATATATAGATTGTCGAACTCAATTTTTAAGGGTTGAACCAAGGGTAGTTCACTCTGAATTTTAATAAATATATATATAATTAATTCAGGGGCGAGGATTTTATAATGAACTACCCTCTAAATTCAACCTATAAAAAATTAGTGTAACACATTATTGAATAAGACCCTAGAAATTCAAATGTACCACCTTATATAATTCTCGATTGTATAATATTTTATTAGAACAAAATACTACATGCTGTCTATGAAATATATTTCATCGTATAAATACTTTTGAAAATATTGTACTGGGCGGTGCCAATTCACTTCTAGCAATATAGTTAATTTTATAAACGATAGAGGCGCCCTGCAACAGTCACACATTTTAGAGAAATAACACGAAAAAGTACTTTTTCTGCGCCTTCACAGGGAGTTCGTTTTAAATAGAAAAAAATTGAAATTTTCAATGATGTGAAATGAAATAACAAACTTTGAAATGATCGGATTAGATTTTTGAATTTGGCTTACATATATCTGTAAGAATTGTTTAAAAATTGGACATATTTATACATTTTTATTTAAAAAGTGGAACCAAAATTGAAAATTTTAATCCGATCATTTCAGAGTTTCATTCATTCCAAACGTAGAACATTTTTTCAAAATTCGATACTAACAAAAATAAGGGCTGTGTGAAGGCGCAGAAAAACGTCGTTTTTCACATGGGTTTCTCATCGTCTTAACCATCCTACGCAAGTCAAGTAGTCAAACCTCATACGTAAGCGTAAAGGTTACGTATGAGGGGTCTTCCGTAGGCGACACACGCCTCACTCCAACCATCATGGGATACGTTCTAGATTAGCTATCAACCTCTCCTATAATATTTCACAGCACTTTTATCACTAACTAAATCACTCTCAATACACAACCTATTTCACTGGTAGATAGACTGTAAATGGTTTACTCTATACATTTTTTGTTCAATCGACAATATCACTAGAACGGCTACACTTACGGCAAATATAGTTATGTTCATAATGAAAGAAATTAATATTTCGCACAACTTTTGTTTGAAACATTTCTTCAAAAAATGTACCAGTTGCGAGAATAATGCTACGAAACATTATAAATATGTTGTTTACGTTGCCATGGATTCGCATGTAGCTTATAAAATCGGATCATCTGCTATTTTGACAGGAAAACAAAATAGACTCAATTAGTTAAATGACATTTCAGAATATTTCTGTAGAGTATTGGTTTGTTTTGAGCGCCTACTGCATTTTGTTTGAGATTATGTATTAGTATAATATTATTTTGTTTGAGATTAAAATATATATTTGTGGTATGTAGTTTATGGCAGACGTAATGAAACCATTGCGTATTGATGATATTATCGATCAAGAAGTGCAAAATTTGTCTGGAGGCGAGTTGCAACGTGTCGCAATGACATTGTGTTTAGGTAAACCGGCTGATGTATATTTGGTGGACGAACCTTCCGCTTATCTAGATTCAGAACAACGTTTAGTCGCTGCAAAAGTGATTAAAAGGTAAGATTTTCCGTTCATGTTTTAAGAAATATGTGAATTAATACAGATGCACCCATTCGGGTTAACAAGACTATTCTAATATAATATATAATTCAAAAATTGCCTAACCTGCGCACAAACCCTATACGCATCTGAACCTGTACTGTCTCACAAAGGGGCAAATATCATTTAGCAGTACCATTTAAGGCTATCGCTTACTTAATTTTTATTTCAGTACGCAACGAGAACATTTTAAGTAACAATAAATAAAAAAATGTAATATGTATTTCCTAGGAAATTCATCAAATATAATTCAATATATCACGAATTATTTTATAGGTAAACGGCAGTGTTATAGCAGATACTTGTTAACATATATAAAATAACCGATTGATCTTTTGAAAAAAGGTCCTTAAACATTTGAATTTCTCTATAGATTCATTCTGCATGCAAAGAAAACTGGCTTCGTCGTTGAGCACGATTTCATAATGGCGACATACTTGGCAGACCGCGTGATCGTCTTCGAAGGTTCACCCTCGGTGAACACAACTGCGCACACTCCCCAAACGCTACTTGCCGGCATGAACCGGTTCCTGGAACTACTCGGCATCACGTTCAGACGTGATCCGAACAACTTCCGACCCAGGATAAACAAGTTGCAGTCGGTCAAAGATGTAGAACAAAAGCGCGCCGGTCAATATTTCTTCTTGGAGGAATAAAATCTAGTGTTTTAAGAAGTATTCTTGTAATTATATTACCAATTTGTGCAGAACATCGTATATTTTCTATTATTTCCCACACCCAACTGTATTAATTTTTATATATTGAAGAACATCCGTTTGGAAATTATTGTTTATTATGGATTATGGCAGAAAATAAAGGCATACTATCTATATCTTGTTTGATTATTTTATTACAGGGTTGACCATGGTTATTTATAATTTCTATTTTAATAGCTTACAGGTATGTATAGGGTTTATATTAATACCCTTCTTCATTAGCCCTTATTCGGCTCACTGGGATTATGCGCACCCAGTGACAAAAACCGTCTAAAGAAATGAACTATTGAATATTTTTTTACTTAATTTTTTTTTTAGCCTTTTGAAAAGGTGCTTTTTATTTTAGTTTAGGTTAAATAGGCCAAAAATTTAATTAAGTACCTTTAAAAAATTGAAATAGCGAAAAAAAAAAGTGATTTTATGAAAAAATGCATAACTTTTATATTTTTATCAATTAAGGGCTAAAAATTTAGGTCTTCTACTAATGTGGCACTACAAGATAATAATAGTGGGGTGCATATGATCCCAGTGTGCCGAATAAGGGTTAAGAAAATTGTGATATTTTATTTTAATTAAAGCCAGTTGCACCAACCACAGTTTACATTAAGCGTAGCTTAAATAATGTTTAACTATAGTTTTCTGGCGAACCTAATCGCTAAACTGTACAGAAATGAATAAGAATTGATATATTTAATCAATTTCATCGTATTCATAAGTAATACTTTATGTATACCCTAATTAAAGTTAAGTGTTAGTGGTGCAACTGAGCATTAAATAAATACATTTCTAGTATTAAATAAAATAATTATGCCTATAAGCAGTGAATTCTCACTGCTATAAATATATTTATTACTCAACGAAAATGTAATAATTCAAATTTCACTTGAAACAATTAAGAATTGTAACATAAATGATGCAAATAATCTACTTGAAGTTAAATAATCTCATTTAAAGATTAAATTTAATCCCTATTTATTTAAACTGTTTACTGTTTAGATCACGTGTAAGTAGAAAATGCATCATTTATTGAAATTATTTTTGGTAATGCAATGATGCGTTATCGTATGATATAAAGTAATAAAAAATAATAGTAAAATAAATATAAAAACATTCATTCTCATTTCATTGAAATCTGAGTCAGTCTTTCGGAAATTAAACATGACGCCTTCTTCTACAGGCGATGCCGGTCCCGGTCCCGACGATTGGTCTTGCGCATGGCTGCATTTTGACCTTCGGCATGTTATAAAAAGAGTTCTTCTTTCTTTTTGTCATTCCAAGTTTGTTCTCAGAGTGTACGTGGTGTAACCCGGCGTTTTGGAAAGTGTACTAGTCGGCATTCTGTCTGTGGGTGTGACCATTTTACAATTTCAATCAAATAACGTAAGTTTGAAGCCGTTTTCAGTAATATAAACACGTGAATCTATATGAGAACGATTAAAATAATGTATTGGCAACGTAATATTTATTTATATCATACTGTTTACTCTTGGAATAGATTTACCTAATAGCTTTTATATAGATTCTATGCTAATTTAACGCATTTAATGAATAAAAAATACCACGAGTTGTCTGATATATGAATAAAATATAATTTGTAGCATATTTGTTATAATAGTCAGATTCTATAAGTGGCGATGACATCATTGCAATAATTGTTAGTAACATTTGGTTTGTTCTTGAACGGAACCGGTCAAGTGTTTTTTCGGCCCCGATTTTTTGTCTATTTTTATTGTGTTTTTTATTGTATAATCTCGATAAATATATTTAATTTGATGCATTATCAAATATTTGTGATTTAAAGTATAAATGGCATAGAAAATCGAATAAAAATATGTATTATTTATATTTTGCATATGATTTTTGAAACGGCAATATTTAATTAATTTAAGGAAGATAATAATATTTAGAATTTCACGGGCCCTAGGCTTAATTTATTTGAGACCTTTTACATTGATTTTTCGCTATATTACGTGTAGGGTTCCCCTTAATCGGGGCTTTAGGCGACGCCTTACCAGTGATTCCCCGCTCTTTGCCACGTATTCCGTAAAATAGTAATTTTAAAGATTTTACACGCCTCAATTTTTTCTAGTACGTGCATAGCACCCCTTGCTACGGTCCTGGCGTATACTTACCTGCAGATACATTAATTCTATGTTAAAGTTTATTTTTCTACTCTTATTATTTAATCAAAGAATTATACAAATATTGTTTTATGAGTCTTATACGTATGATAAATAGTTTTATATTTTTTCGCGACTAATAGATAAAAATCAATAGAGTTTGGATTGGTTTAACGATCAAATACACCGTGTGGGTGCAATAATGCTATTAACACCTACATTATACACTGCAGATTTTTTATTTAAATTATAAACTTTCATATTATTAAACTAGTATGTATTTTTTTTTTTAGATAAAATTATCCAATCTTCAAAATGACTTCTGCTCAATACTACCCATTCAAGGTAAGATACTATGTTTTAAGCCGGTCCTATGACATGAAACCATTATATATTTTTCGTGTGTGTATTGTTATACAATTTTCCCGCATTGCGTTCGCTTATCGCGTTTCCGGTTGCTCAACTTTTAATTACTTCCAAAACCATGAATGTTTTGATATACAACCACGAAAGTAGGTGGCTAATCTACCGGATAAAAACATAGTTTTACACTTTCAATTACGTAGTAATGTACAGGTTGCCGATAAATATTGATTTGTTCTGGTAGAATAAATACAATTTGAATATTTTATATATGTGACCTAGAACTGTTTTGACTTACGTAGTCATAGTTGCGGGAATAATCACTCATCGAATGATTAGCAATGATTAACACAACTTGAAATTATAATTTTATAACTTGAGTCATTGCACAAATATGTTTATAATTTTTTGATACAAAAGGTTTTGGCTATGTTTATGAATTACTTCTTTATATTATATTTTGGTATTCGTAAATTAAGTACATTACTAAATAAATAAATATATATAACAAAATGTTAGAGTTAGGGTTTTTTATGAATCATATCGTAAAATTAGGGGTTGGATTATCTTAACCAACATTTGATATATGTTTTGCACCTAATTTAAAAAATATATTAGACCTAAGCTCGCTATAGATCTAAAATCAAGAGCAGTTAACATTACCACAAGTGTTTCTGAGTTATTTTCGTATTCCCAAAATAATATTTGAGTTCAATAAATTCTTTTCAAGTTTACGTCGTATTTTCTTCTAATACAATTTCAAAACATAACACAAGAATACTAAATGAAATTTATTTTTCAAATATATTTAATTCAAAGTAACACCGACTACAATTTGCAATAGTTAAATATAAATGAAATGATGACCAACCTTCCAAAGTAACATTATCATTGTTATATTACGTACTAGTAGGACAAGGTCTAACAATAGAATCTACTTTCACACTTAAAATAAGAATAGGATGTTGTTATGAGCCATTTACATATGTAAAATGCGATAAAGTAATTAAAAAATAGCAGATTTAGATTATCGTTATCGACTGCGTTTAGTTTTAAATAGCGCATATTTAGCTAATTAAATAAACCATTAGGTCCATCTAGTTCGATGAAATTGCGATCCGCTTTGGGTTATTTCTATAAATCATTATTAGAAATATTTTTACACTACAATCAACGTTAATTCGTCGAATAATCTCTAATTAATAAAAAATATTTCGAATACGTTATCAAAATTTGGTCATTGTTACATATCTTAATACCATTAAACTACTTAAAACAATATAATTCAATATATAATCCTACTCTAGATTTTTTAAATATCATCGTTGAGTATTTGCTTAAAGAATATTTTTTTAACACTAGGATAATAGATAAAATCCTACAAAATAAGCACATTTTTATAATTTTCTCTTTTTATGTTCGATGAACACGAAAATATCTTAAGCGTTTAGTTTAAATACACAGAATTTGATATCATTTATCATTCGTTTTATTTTGGGGAAAAAAAATTGCGTGAATTTGACCTAAGAGTATATCGTAATTGTTATTTCCATCAATGTATTGATAGACACCTATAAATAGATATAGACATAGTTTGCAGGGATTTCAGTTATATTGGAATATGTTTACAAGCATTTTTAAACTATCCAAACCAAATATAACATAAATCGCTCTAGTTTACATTTTTATGGTTCAAATTTGTAATATTTGTTTTAATAAAATGTTAAAATGTTCGGTGATTGTTGCGGGAACGTTGAATTACAAGAAATCAGTTAACTAATCTGTCTTAAATTAACGTTCTCTTAAGGTACTGAATCTGAAAATCTGAAATACATACGCCATAACCTGAACGCGTATAGGTATAATTGTTATGTTAAAAAATGGTACCAAAAATAATACAAATATATTTAAATACTCGTGTATTTATTTATTTTATTTCGTTTTGAAACCAACCTAGAATTTTATCAGGTTTAAAAAAAAACTATTTGTTTTGATAGAAAACATCAAGTTCAAAAGAACTTAATAAAGATACTCCTATTTTTTGAGTATTTGTTTTCAAAACAAAATATTTGTCTGTTTTCAAGGATATTTCATAGCGTAACATGACAGAGTAGTTCACTGTCAAGGTGATAAGAATCAACGAATAGTTATTCCCCATGACCGTGTACAAAAAAAAAATTAAGATAACCAGTGAAAATAATACCGCGGTATATTACTTCTGTAAAATAGTCTTACCACAATACATATCAGTAACTTTGGTTGCGTCCTTAAAATGCGATTAAAGCCCCTTGCACAATGAGAAACATACGAAATAATACAAAATGTACCTTTTAGTTAGAAAACGCCCTTGAAAATAGCTATATTGCATCTTCGTTTCACTAGCTACCGCACATATGCTAGAATGAATTTAAAACACAAATATAGTGAAAACTATGTATAAAAAAGTCGTGTATAGGGCACTCCAAATTATTACTATGTAACGGGTCTTATACTTGTAGTCTTACCGCAATACATGGTCACAACTTTGGTTGCGGTATTTTAGTAAACAAGAATTCAAATTACGACTCGAAATCAATGCGACATTTGGAAATACAATATCAAAATTGTACTGGCTACGTATATAATTTCGATATATGGGATGGGTTATATTTAGCGTATTATTTATAATGACTAGAACATCCTTGATGGTTAATCTATTATTTTAAAACCGGATATGTTATTACTTATAATTTTAGTAGAAACATATTTTATTAACGGATATTGCTCTATAATAGCTATATAATTTAATATTTCTATTGATTTTATGCTAATGCTTTGTGTTTTACTCTTTTAGTTATATTGGGTGTAGAATTTCCATGCAATATATGAAATATAAAACGGTAATTTTTTTATATAGTGATATCTTGTTCCCTATTGATTTTAGAGCTGAAACATTGTATAGAATAAATATTTAACGAGTATAAAAAGAAATGCATAGCTTTTCTATATTTAAGGGAATAAGTCAAAATAAAAGTGACAATTTAAAACAATTTGCGGTATGCTATGGGCATTTATAAACTAACGTCAATTTAAAGGGCCATTTTGAAAAACGTCGGTAATCTTATAACAATAAGAAAAACAACAAATACTACTTATTATTTTAATATATTCAAGAAGCGTATAAATTCAAGCATTGCAAATTCAATTATCGAATTTGAAATTAGAAATTAATTTCTATATAACTTGTCTATATAAGCCGTCGTAATAAATGAAAATACACACAAATTAGGCATGTTTTAATGTATTCAAGATGCATATCAATCCAATTACTAAGTCTGTCTAGAGAAATTAAATACTAATATTAATTATTAAAATCGATTCCAGTGTACCCCGACCGTCTACCCTGCCGATCCGTTTGATCCCGTTGAAGATGCTGCCACCTTACGCAAAGCGATGAAAGGATTCGGCACTGACGAAAAGGCAATCATCGACGTATTGGCGCGTCGCGGAATTGTCCAGCGTCTCGAGATCGCCGAAACATTCAAGACATCTTACGGCAAGGACTTGATCTCCGACCTGAAGAGCGAACTTGGGGGCAAATTTGAAGATGTTATCGTTGCTCTGATGACCCCATTACCTCATTTCTATGCTAAGGAACTGCATGATGCTGTCGCCGGCGTTGGCACTGACGAGGAGGCCATCGTTGAGATTCTCTGCACGTTGTCTAACTACGGAATCAGGACTATTTCTCAGTTCTATGAACAATGTAAGTGAGAAATACGGATCTCAATTTGCCGACATTTTTTGTTTTAACGTTTCTAATTGTAATTTTGTATTCAAATTCTTGATTTATATATTCTAAGATAAGATTTATTGTAAATATAAGTAGTTTTAAAATGAATACTTTAAAAATGTTCTTCCTATATATAAAATAATTTAATATTATTAAGATAATAAAATGGCTGTGTTTCATTATAATATTTCTTTACAGTATATGGAAAAGCATTAGAATCCGATTTAAAAGGAGATACTTCTGGACATTTCAAACGGCTGTGCGTTTCATTATGTCAGGTATGTTGAATTACGAAGCATAAAGGATTGTTTACAGCGAAACAATCAGTAATTAAGCTTAGAAATTATAAGTAATAATTCCAGTTTGTTGTATGACATACAAGGTTAACATTCACAGCAACAAAATTTATCATAAATTGTGTTAGTTTTGTCGCTTAGAATGTTAACATTGCCTTTCATAATACAAACTAGATTATTATTTTTAATTTTCTAAGCTTAATGACTAATTGTTTCGCTGTGAACAATCATTAAAGCAGATGGAGTGCTAAGCTCCATTGGAAAAAATGTCGAATGAAAGTTTAACAAAAAATGGGTGATGAAAACGGAGTAAGAATATTCCCGAACTAAATAGATGAATTCATACTTTTTATTTCTCATATTCCTCTTCTTATTATTTATAAATGAAAGATTTAACGTAAATAAGTGAGACTCGTGGATGAGGTGTGTATTGAATTAACGAAGATCGTGAGTGTTTGTAACGGGTTGTCTGCCACCCCTTTAACTAGAATAGGCTTGATGTTGTATGTAAATTAACGGAATTCTATGTTTTCGTGTATTTTCTTAGGCGAACAGAGACGAAAACCAAGGAGTGGATCAAGACCAGGCTGTAGCTGATGCCGAATCATTAATCTCTGCCGGAGAAGGACAATGGGGTACTGAAGAGTCATCGTTCAATGCCATTCTTGTAACGCGCAGCTATCAGCAACTCCGACAAACATTCGCCGAATATGAACGTCTCAGCGGCAACGACATCGAAGATGCCATCAAGAAGGAATTCTCCGGTAGCATCCAAAAGGGACTTCTTGGAATCGGTAAGTTTAATAGCATGAAATTAAAATGAAATTTACTAAGGAATATCATCCATGAAATCTTGTTCCGTAAAGGCAGTTATATATTTAAATAAATAAAACATAATAAATATAAGCGTCGTGCTCTTATACAATATAATTTAAAAAATTATATATATATATAATATGCCATAAGGGCACGCCATATTTTTGAGTAAACGTCAAAATATCGACAGTTTAATGCATATCGAGTTGTGTAAGTAATAAAGTAAATTAATAGGGATGAAAAAGTGTTTATTTACGGAGAAAACCATGAAAATACAAAACTGTGTCCAGGAAAAACCGTGTAAGGGAAATTTCTTCCATGGTTATTAGGGCTACATTTAAAATTAAATAACAAAATATTATATAATTTGATATAATCATAGTAATTAATTAGTTGTATGGGATATATAAAAAATTGAAAAAAGTTTGTAGTATGTTCATCCTTTGTAGGTGTTGGGCACATGTGCCGATATACGCCTGTTACAATTGCGAAAATATTCTCAGATATTAGGTTTTTTTTCCATAAATATACATATTTTAACTGAAGTATACATACTAAAATATTTATGTATGTACATATTTATTTAAATAACGAAATAAAATTCTGATTTTTCGGGTTTTCATAGTGTTATGTCCTCATAATTCAAACGAACCATACGTTTGTAACAACTTAATAAATCGTATTATTGTATATTAGTTAAATTTCGCAACAAAAACGTTTTCTCATGAACTTTGATTCATTGACGTAGTGAAATTCAAGTCAATTTAAATTTTAAATGTGTACTAATGATGACAAATAATATATAGTTAATTTTGTTTGTTTATACAATTTAAAAGAAAAACAAATGTTTATTCGCATTATTTTTTGTGTTGACATCAAACCGTAATTGAATAATTTAATATTTTAAACACACACACTCTTGTCAATTCCCTGAATACTAGTTTTCGTATTAACATATTTAATATTTCAAGTGCATTCTTTATTTCTTCGTAAAAAAAAAATGAATCACTTATTTGTCCACATTTTTATGCGTGTTTAATTGTCAATTCACACCTATTTCAAATTCCAACTAATACTAAATTCTACAGCAGCTGTTCAAATATTAAATAATAATATGCATAATGTAAAATTTAAGTTATTATATTCGTAGTTTTAAGTAAATTATTATTTCTTCACGATGAAATTCCTCAACGAACTAAAGTTGATAGTTTAGGAGTTATATTGAAATATGGTCGTATTGTTTCATTACAGTAAAATGCGTCAAGAGCAAAGTAGGTTTCTTCGCAGAGCGTCTCCACGAAAGTATGGCTGGCATGGGCACAAAAGACAAGACTTTAATCCGTATCATCGTCTCCCGATCGGAGATCGATTTGGCCGACATCAAACAAGCATTCCTCGATCGTTACGGCAAGACATTAGAGAGTTGGATCGCTGTAAGTACTTTTTATACATCAAATCAAGCTATATTCTACACTAATCTATATTTATATCTACATTGAACATTATAGTATTTTATAGCAATCTAACTTCATTTTTTAACTAGAGGGAAATGCACAAATGGGTCTAGAAACAGAATTTTATTTATTTTTATACAAGACTATTGGCATTTTAACTATCAAGAGATGGTGTTTCGCGCATCAAAACAAAAAGATTAATTTAATACTGGTTATTTTAAATTTATTCCAGTATTATTTTACTATTGTATAATACTATGTTATATTTGTTAAATAAATTATTGATGTCACGTAACGCACTGTAGAAAATGATAAACAATATTTGTTCAATCGACCCATTAAGGTGTGCACTTGCCTCTTATATGTTGTGTTTAACCTAATCTAATTGTTTTGCATGTACTCGGCTTACTTATTCTGTACTTAGATATCTAGCACAGTAGATCACTGCAACAGAAGCGCACCAGTTTTTATAATACATGCATCTTGTTTAAAACTTATGTCATATAACCAGTTTCGAATCACTAACTCTACGATTAGTCATTGAATGCATTATTTATGAAATCATTTATCAATATTATATTAATTTTACTAGACTTGTGTCTATTATCATATAAATGCTTATTTTCTATTTGCTCTTTTTATATATTGTGTTTTGTTATGTAATGTTATTCACATTTTGTTTATAATTATTTTCTATTAATTGCGACGAAAGAAATTATAATATAAACAATAATCAATAGTAATTTGTTCAAAATTTATTTTATTTATTAATAGTTTGGCTATTAAACAAGTATTTAACAATTTGTAATTTTGCAACCCACTGTACTGTGGTACAATTTTTTTGAATATCCGAGATTATAAAGAATTTTAAAATGCCAACCGAATGATATGAACATTTAAAACAAGATGTGAATAATTCATTTTTTATTGTGTGTGCGATTTCCTGTGGAATTTTCCTAATACCAGTAGACCATTTGTCTTCCATGATTTAAGTGAGTTTTTTTAATAATGCATTTTTATGTTTTTGTTGAAGTTTTAGCTTTGTTGAGTTAGTGCAGAGGACACATTTGTATCGCTATATATGTATGTATGAAGATTGCTATAGAATACTATAGTTTTACTGTTTTCCTTTTATTGTTTGTTATGTTTTCAATATAGTTGAATTGCTTTAGATATTAATGTTTGATAATGGCACAATATAGTTAGTTAGTGAAATAACAGTTTTTTTTTTACGCGATATACTTGGAATTAAAATGATTTCATAATTATATAGTTTAAAACTTTAAAGGGAAAACGGTTTTAGTTCATAAATGTTAACAACTAGAACATTCGTTTGCATGTCACAGCTTGTACTGAAACTTGGTGCTTTTCAGGGCGATACTTCCGGTGATTACAAGAAAGTCTTGATGGTCTTGGTCGATTAAAAACAAAAATCCCACCTAAAATATACTTCAAGGCGCACCCCGTACCTTCACATTGTGTTTTTATAACATTTCTTTTTACATAAATAAAAAAAATAACTTGCAAATATTCTTCGGAATGATTGAGAGTCGAAAAAAAATAATATAGTGTTCAAAGTTCATACATATATAGGTTATGTGTCAAAGCATTGGGAAGCACCCACACCATAAAATCTGAAATTTTCTTTTCTCATTTTCAGGATGATCTAAGCGGCGATCTTTCAGATATTTTGATCACTTTATCCGCGCAATAATTAACTGTTTTGTTTTGTTTAATTTGCAGGGAGAGGTTGGCGGTGAAATTAAATATTATTTAATTACATTAACAGCACAATAAATTATTAAACAACATAGATTCGGCGTTTTTCATCATTCTAGAACTTGGAGAGCCGCCATTTTGAAATGGTGTGCCACATCAAATTTGTTGTTACATTTTTAATGGCAGCCATCTTGTGATCCACTATTTTTTACTGTTAAATGAAAGCAATTTTTTATTAATTTAGCGTAATAAGCTACTTCAAAATGGCGGCAATTTTGTGTAACGTTACACTAGAATGATGTGTTTTATTAAATTGTGCGAATTAATTACTCGAATATTGTGCATGCTGATTGTTGTGTAGTTTGTGGCCTTATTGAAATTGATACAAATTCAAAAACACAATCGATAGTTAGCGGATCAGGGAATCATAGTTTTGAAGTTTATTTATTTGTTTGTCGAAATTCGCACATTTATTTTCGTTAATGTTTATATATATAACAAATAGTAGTGTTTGCTTTTTATACTCAAATCAATCAATTAGTTTTATATATGTATTTTTGCTTTATTGGTGCTAAAAATTATATTTATAAATATTACATGTTATTACAAATTTGAAAGAAATATACAATTGAACTAAAATTATAATACAACTATATTTATTTATGTTTTAATAATTTATTCTCTTCTTTTTCTACAAACATGCAAATTGTGACCCTCGCAATTGAGGGTATTTTTTTTATATGAAGGTGACACAATATTATATTAATTTATTCTAACTATATCTATAGTGTTCGAATTTGGAGTATTTATTTTTTGTTTTGTATTATATTTGGGTATTATTTGTTAACCTTTCTCGTGTTTGTTTTATTTTATTTAAATGTTATATACAAAATAAATAACTCGGTTTTGCTGGACAAAAAATGGATACAATGTTTTTGTATTTATGACTTTTGAGTATCATCTATTATATGTCTAGCACTAATTAATTTTTTTACAAAATGAAAAAGGTTTTATATCGTACGATAATTATTGTACCCAAAAAACAAAATGGTTCATCCATATTACAGTTTTGGTTGGTTAACTTTTGTATTTACGAATTAAATAATGACAACCTTTAATTGTATTGTGCATCGTAAGGTTTTATTAGAATTAAGAGCTACTTCACAAAAAATATATATTGAAAGAAACAGTCTTGTATTATCAGATAAAGCGTGTAGTAAATTAACAAGTTGACTGTCTTAGCGGTCTAAAAGACCACTGTGTCATTTTTACACGTGATCAGTCAAATAATAGGGTCTGAATTTATTTGTCATTTTCATGGCAGTCAACCTGTTAAATTCCATTCCGCAAGCTTCTTTTCGCACCGTTCAACGTTGGTCGCTTGTGCCGAACGGTTCAATCTATCAGATACGTAATCTGGTGCCGAAAATAATAACTGTTTAATGAAGGTGTCCTTGCATATAGGCGTATTGTCCGATATTTTAAAAATTCCAAAAACATTATTTATGAAAACATAACTTGTTGCGTTTGCGGATGGATACGATTGACTCGCGAACGAAGTTTATCTTTTAGGTAATATGGTTGCAAAGTTGATAATTCAGTTTGAATGTATACTTCAACACAATATTTCTACTTGAAGTACATGATTTAATTATTTGTATATAGATAAACACAAAATTGTATCAACATATCTGTGGTTTGGTGCTAAAAGTGCCAATGTATGTTTTAGCGATATTGAGATACAGTTTTTCTTGTTCTTCTCCGCAATTAATGTCTATGTCTAAATATTACTGCTCAAAAATTATATTCATGGGAAAGTTAATACAAATTGAGACACAGTGCATTCAATGCAATATAGAACGTCCAGGGGAAACACTTTTAACACCAAATCACTGATATGTATAATGGATGGTATAATGAATTGGCGCTCGGTGTATGATTCAACCTTTTTCGTTCGGGGTTCTGGCACATGTCCCGGATTAGCAGAAAAGGTCTGATAATCCGTAAAGTCACAGTTGATCTGACCGTGCGACAATTCAACATAGCACCGTGTAATGGCAAGTATCTGACATGTTGACACCGCTCGCAGTGCTGCGATCGAAACGCTTAGTCGTCCAGAAATTTGTGGCAGTTAAAACTCTAAATCCGAACATAACTTTGGGAGGCTTTTTGGGTGACAAATTTATTTGACTAAATATGTATATAAATAATTCAATTCTCAAAGGATGAAAATGATGACGATGATGGATGTTTCATGATCAAGTAGCGTGTGGTACGTTTACGTCCCATATTGCAGATCTTGAAGTGGCACAATGTGAGATCTGAAACAGCGGAACGGCGTTTACTTGCTTGCCGCTGACGGGCTAAATCCGATTCTTTGGCTTCGGCCGCTCGGGCATGCCGCACCGGCAACGCCGCGTACTCACAGCTCACGTAACGTTTGTCGTGACGCTCATGCTGCTGCACATTATGCTGCCCCGTCCTATCGACATCACCACTACTGTCTTCATCGCTATGCGCACCGCTGTTGAATGACTTTAGCAACAGTTCCCTGGCGGCTATTTCGCGCGCTTTGTCGCGAACTTTGTCTAAATTCACAAAATAATGACGCGCTACGTTTTGGTCGTGAACACCATTCTAAAAAGAGAATAAAAACAAGTTATCTTATTTGCATATTTTGATTACAGAATTATGTGATTTACTGGTATTTAGATAAATGCCAATATCCGATGCTGGCCAGAGTTCATGTTCATTTTAGTATTCTAGTTTGATTCGTTCATAAATTATGAATTTGAAAGTACAGTTGTGATGACATCATTGATGTCTAGCTGCATCAAGCATCACTAATATTTTAATTTAGGTGATGCTTAGTCCTTCCTCTAAGTATGTTAGCAATCAAGTGTTTAGATGAAATAATTTTATAGATATTAAATATAATGATTTTAAAACATTTTTATTTCGAGGTTTGTTATTTGTAATTTGTGCAGCTGGCTATAAGTCGTTTCCCATAAAGATAAGGTAATGACATACCAATGCACTATTTTTAATAAATGCCACCAAAAATAAAAGACATACATATTATTTCATTTTCTGATTCATATACATAAATCATATTTATTGTAAAACATAAATAATATTTATCGACTTATTTGCGTTTACTCAAATTGTATTATTATATTCCCTACAAACATGGGGTAAACAATTTTATTATTTAAAAAAATCGTTTATTTCTACTAAAGCCACACAGGGACATCCATAATCAGTCACTCGTTATATATTTTGCACGGTTTTGATTTAATACGGTCTAGAAAAATAAATAAATAAAAAAGTATAAAAAGCTGTTTCAATTTGCTATTTGTTCTAATATTAATTATTTTACTTTTGACCAATCGCTGTTCTGTTTCACAATTTCAAAACCTTTAAATAATTTGTATCCATTTATTCAAATGGGCATTTCGAAAAGCTACAATCATATTTCGCAAATTATACATATAGTTGAAACAGAATTTTGATCAAATATATTTTGTAATAATATTGATGGCCTATTACAAATACATGAATATGTTTTCGAAAAGGTTCGATTCCAATGCGTATATGGAATGATGTCATTTCATTGCTATACCTTTTTATGCAGACATCTTAGACATTTATCATTCAACATAATGCATAACAAATACGCGCTCATTTAAATTTCTTATTTATCCGCCAAATCTACACTATTACTTATTATTCTTTAATTCTTTGATACTACAGTATATTGCGAAATACTAAGACATTGTTGAAGCAAATGGACCAGTGAGAAAATAAAAATATATTGTCACTGCTAAATTAAATTTTAGTTCCATATTTGCTATGGCTTTAACATCAATAAAAATTATTATTGGGTTTCAAGTTGTTGTTGAGGAGCATTTTTTATTGTCCTTTGGAAAAATAATATTGCTATCATTTATGTTTTAATTTAGTTACTAAGTAAATTTTAATGAAAGATTAAATTGTTTATAATACTAGCCCTAAATTTGACAAATTACCCAGTGAAATAAATTAAGTTATTCTAGCATTGTAGGTAAAATAGTGGCAGATTAAGGATTTGAGGGGCCCTAGAAATATGTTTTGAGGCTCTTTAACGGATTTTTTAGGTTATTTTGTTTGTGGAGCTCTCTCGATCGGCGGCAATAGCCACCAAATGATTCGCAATTGTTCGTAGAAGGAAAATTTAACAAAATACTAAAATAAAAAATTAAATTTGCGTATATTCAGAGACATATAATAAAATATTTTTGTTTTACATATTTAATATTATATTAAAATTGAGACGATTAGGGATTTCTTTTTTACTAGTAACTCGTTAATGTGAACCATTATATCAATTAATTTGTTTTTAATGATACTAATATATTATAATAGTAATATGTTTATTAACCGTATAGATTCTTGTAGTAAGACTGTTTTAATATTGTAAAGAGCAGAATACAGTCTTGGATTCAATCTGAAAATAGTTTATAAGCATTGAAAATCTTATAGGTGTAATTTTTTGTAGATTATTTTAATATACTCCAATAAAATTCAAGACTCCAAAAGCATAAAGACTGCATTTTAAATGAGACGGGAACAAATTTCGTTAAAATCTGTTTGATATCTTCAAAAACGATGCGGACATAAACTCTGGTCTTACGGCCAACCGAGTAAGTAGCATTTCTAAAGATTGCAGATAATGAAGCCGTTACGAATTGGAATTAAAACATATTACATTAAATATATAATTCTTAGATATTAGCAGAAAGATGCAGAATAAAATATTATTTTGAAAATATGTTTCAAATTTATTTAAATGATTATAACAGATGAGACCGTTTATTTTCTCTTTTCTTTAGTATAAATTTGCAAAAATCAGAAAGTAGAAAGACGTGAAACGAATATATGTGCAATTTTTTGAATTCATCGAACCCTATAGCTCTTTTGTACTGTCGTACAACGAGATAGAAATATTGACGAACAAGAATTTGCCATATAGACTGAATAGTATTCAGCCTTAAAATCGCATTCCAATGTGATGACGTAAAAATATGCAATGTAACAAGTGAAGGCAACCCTTAATGTGTCATGGATTATATGATGAACCTAAATATGTATGCTTTGAAGAGATAAAGATGCATTTATTGGATTTGGTTTACAGAATTATATAAACTTACATTGCCTAGCGCCAAATCTGAATTCACGCGATTTCTCAAATTTCCAGCCGAAAAAATGCACGGCAAACATGTACGTGGGGTCAGCAAATGCGCGGACCAGACATTCGAAGTCGAAACAGACACCAACAATACAGCCAACAGAATCTTTGGCATAATTTTCAACGTTTAAACACCACTATTTTAACACTATTTAATAATAAACTACGTTCGTTTAACAATCAAAATATTCACTAAATTGTTCGTTATATATATATTTATATCACGTAGATCATTGTCACAAATTGCGTAAATCACGGTGTTTCCTTCGAGGTTTTTAATATCAAAACATACATTTGTGCATGATCAATTAATTATTTAGATGTGACATTTCGGTTGTGTGCGTTTAATAGCTAACAAGTTTGTAATATGATTTTTGTTTGTCCTGTATATGAATTATATAGATGTCCCCCCACTTCTGAGCAGGTGTGAGATGAAAGCCCCCCCCGGGAACCCCTCGCCGTTGGGGGTACCTAGATTTCTGATCATTGTTGATAGATTACGTATAAATGTTTCTCTTTCTGCACAATCTCGCCAAGTTGTTGCTCGATGCTGATTGGTTCAACCAGCAGCAATCCTACGAACGCGCGTATTTGCCCTATTACGTATTTGTTTGTTGTTTTGTTTGCGAACATTTTCGCACGTGGATTCACAACCCTGGTAAACACTAGTTGGAAATTGTGTTTTTATCGACGGCACAAGAGATGATTTATTGATAAGCAAGTTGGCAGTAATACGTTTGCGGATATTCTCATTAAAATTTGAACGCGGAAACGTCAGAAGTGGATATTTTTAGAGTTGCGCAAAATATAATATAAATGATTGACATTTCTGCTGATATATTATTGTTTTCATAGTCTATATTTTGCAACGCATATTGCTTCTTCTGTAAAAGGCGGTGATTCTCTGCTATTTAATAACTCAAATAGCAATCTCGGTATTTATAACGAGAATCCACCTCTATTTCGGTCTGGTGATACGAGACAAGAACAATTTTTTCAAAACATAATATAGTCCAACCTTAGTTCCACTGGAAAATTAAATCTACAACTGTATGGATATATATAACTAAAACAAGCTGTCAAACTAACCAATACTCTACAGAAATATCCTGAAATGTCATTTGAAGCTTAATTTTGTGTGGTGAAATTTCTATATAGCAATTATAAATTTACGTGATAATATATTTGCTATTAACATTTCGTTGTAATTACTTTCTTTTACGAAGTAATAAGTAAATCTTGTAATGAAAAATGTCGAACTCAAATGTGACTATTTTCGGAATGACGTCTGTCTGTCTGTGTGTGTGTGTGTGTGGACGATCTAGAGCCAAAACTGTCGAACGTAAAATTGTGAAACTTCAAACTTAAGACTTGTATATGCCCTAGATGTGCACCTCCTATTTTTGAAAAGAATATTCAAACCGGTAGTGCGCATGTTTACTTTATACATTTTTTGTTCTATCTCCAATATCACTAGAACGGCTACACTTACGGCAAATATAGTTATGTTCATAATGGAAAGATATTAATATTTCGCACAACTTTTGTTTGAAACATTTCTTCAAATAATGTACCAGTTGTGAGAGATAAATGCTACGAAACATTATAAATATGTTGTTTACGTTGCCATGGATTCGCATGTAGCACAATAAATCGAATAATCTGCGCCTTTGATAGGAAAACAAAGTAGGCTCAATTAGATAAATGACATTTCTGGGTATTTATGTAGAGTATTGGTTAGTTTGATAGCAGGTTTTGGTTATATATATATATATATATATTAGGAAATATTGTTTTGAGGACATTGTGATTTGACCAGAGACCCGAGTATACAGTTTTAAATTTAATACTTCTGTCAAATAAATTTTTGTGTATTTTACGTTATATGGTAATATTTAGCACTCCCAATGCCAATACTAAACATTTCTCTTAGTGTAAGATTTTGTTATTTAATTCGTAAAATTGTAAATATTTATCAACATTCCAATATTTTATTGACCGCGTATAAAAAGCAGACATACGAAATAATTTAATAACGCATTCAGGTAGACGGTTGAATCAACAGTGTTGATATTGGTTGATTGATTAATGAAAAAGGGGCTTGTCCTTTTCAAGAATTATTGACACACGGGCCCCCCTTAGATCTAGAGGCCGGAGGCAACCAACCTCTGTGCTCCGCCCCAAGGTCGGCATCACCTTTTATATCAATCATAATAATCGCAATAATTTTACTTTCTTGAACGAAGTCAAATGAGAGAAACATAAACATTTTCCAACTTGGATTTTACCGAAAATACCCTGAATTGATATTCACCATTTTCGAGATGACTACACAGCAAAAACTGTTGAAGATAAAATTATGAAACTTTGAATTTAATTTTTGTATTTAGTCTAGGTTTATTACTATTTCGAAAACGATTTGGAGAAGAAGAACAATAATAAAATTATATATATATATATATATATATATATATATATATATATATATATATATATATATATATCTACACATGTTCTTTCATTATACGTATAAGAAAAAAAAAAGAAAGTACTATGTAGTATTAAGGGGGTTTCTGTTTTTAGGGCCCAATAATTCCGGAAGAATAATAGCGAATATATTTAAAAATTGTTATTAGGACAAGCGACATATATGTCTGCATTTAGAAAATGACTAGACGTTTTATAAAACGACTGATTTTATAATTGGCTTCCTTTTTGGAATCAGGAAGACGAAAAAAAACCATTTTCGAATCAACCAATGGTACAGACCGAATGCTATAGCTCTTTTGTCCTATCGTGTGACAAGCTAAAAAGAAAATTAATTTGTTTATTTTTCTGTTAGTTTTTCAACAACCGTTATTAATATTTGACGAATATTGAAAATTTTCCACAGCCAATGCCAGGTGTGTCCTTCGATATTTACAGAATTAATGTCTTTACCTGTAAATCTAGACACCTGACAATGACATTTATTTCACAAAAACACTACAATATAACTAGTTTCTTTTTAAATCGCCGCTGACAACAATCATTATTCAATGGGTGCTATGATTTTTAAAATGACAGCATATATGCAACCAGGCCTGGCTTAAGGAAAATTGAAATTATTTATGTTTACGTTTGTAATTTCTTATTTCTGCTTATTTTTGGTGCGATTCTGAGCCAGTCTATAGGTCTATAAGGAGAATCAGTAAGATTTTGAAAATGCTTTAGTTCTTTAATGGAGACATATTTTAGTATTATTAATTACACATATCATGTATTATGTTCGATATATCTTAAAGAATCAGTTTAGAAATGATTTGCAATACAATTCAAATATATATTACACTATCAATCTTTTACGGATTGTACTTATAGAAGCATTTGTTCAGAATTGCACCATTAATCTGATAAATTAGATACGTATATTTTGTGGCTCCTCCTCCAAATATATTAGTTCTTGTTTTAAATCTACGTCTAGAATTATAGAACCCTTAAAGAAATACCCTGTGAAATTAGGTTTGTTCGTTTGTCCTGCATTTCTTGCTCAGACCCTAATATGTCCTTTTTTCTGCATTATACGTGGAAAAGAGACAAATCCTGATGTAACGAACATAGTTAATATGTGAGTATTTTTTAGAATACCGTGAAGAAAATAAAACGGATTGTTCACGTTAACGAGAGGCTAATTTAGTGCTTAAAACAACATCCTATTGTACAATTAATATGTTATTCATATAAATATCGTACATATATTCTAGGTTTATTACTATTTCGAAAGGAAAAAGTGATAACAATAATCAAATTAATATAAATTTACCACAATATATCTACAATATATATTTCGCTAATCATCATATTATTTTGATAAATTTGTCACACTTGCACCTCTTTTTAACTCTTGAATTATAAGCGCCTTTCAATGGAGAATTGATTTTTTCGGTGGCATCATGGAATTCTATTCGAATTTAAACTCTTTCTGCCGCAATCGTATAACTGTATGACGAATTGGCATACGGTTAATGATCCAATCTTTTTCGTTCGACCTTTTAGCACATAATGCCTAAAGACGTAATAAAGACGTCCAATAGATGTCATATTTTAAGATGTCATCTATTAGATGTCTTTAGGCATTTTGTGCGATATGGGCCCGGATTAGCAGAAAAGGTACCCGGTGTTCACGGTATCGAGCGTCTACTGTATATCCAAAATATCTATATATTTTCGTATAAAAACTGATAAATTATTTTATAATATACATATGTAAGTGTGTTTTAGTTTGTTGTTGCTCCGATTTTGAGTTCAATTTAAATATCAAACTAGCGAATTTCACTACCGCAAGGGGGGAAAAGCGTGTTGATTTACTACTGGTAACGCATGTCATAAGGCTAATATAATAATCAAATTACCGAACCGTTTTAATTATAAAAAGAACATTTTATGGCTTATACTGTGAGCCGTCCCTGTTATTTTATGTCAATTTTATATTCAAAATTTTATTTTTATTTTTTTGTATCCAATCATTGAATACATAAAAATTACAGGTTATGAATGAAATATACAAATGATTATTTATTAGTGAAACTGAAACTTTATTTACACCACAAACTTGTTTCATTCGTTTCGACTAACTGTTACGGTGTGTGTACAGTTACTTTACGCGTAGACTGCAGACAGATATTTAACTCGTCTTACGGCAAAAAAGAGCTATAGTATTTGGTCATCTCTCCGTAAAAAATCATTAAAAATAATTATTATTTCATTATAAAAATAGTCAAATTAGATTCAGGATAGTGAAAACGTGTACTTCCATTGATTATAATACTTCCTTTTAGACTTCGTCCAAGAAATTAAAAATCATATGGTGCCTTTAAAGATTTTTGTACACCATATTGGTTATATAGCGAACTAAAGCCTTTTTTTTTTAGTAAAAGTTTACTGGAATAATACGATTGCAAGGCTTCATTTTGTATTATTTTTTAATGAACAAATTCAGAAAGTTTAATTGAACTCAAACAATATTTCTGCATTTGTTCGTGTTTCTGTCACATGTTCAAATGATTTCATGGCTTCACATTGAGCATAAATTTCAGTATATGACGTTTAAGTCGCGTGTACAAAGTTACAACGTCCGCGTGACATATTTGAAAAGACCAAACTAATTATTGCCAAGAAATTAATTAATCTAGATAATATACACAGAGCGACAGAGCACTCGTATTAGTGAACATATTATTGCGATAGTTTATATGATTATTCGCCAGTGAATTAGATTTGTTATTAATTAAAGCATAGATTAAGATATTTTATATGCGTGTATATCGCGTATTATTTTAAGGTTCATATTTGTTTGACTTGTTACCGTTTATCGTTTGATCTTAGTTCCAAAGTTGTGTATTAAATTGATAATGACTTCATTAAAATCATATACTAAATTGACATTTTATAAAGTTACATGGATTATTTGAAACCATATTTATTGAAAGACATTACATAATTTTGTGTCTTTCAATAAATATGGTTTCATATAATCAATGTAACTTTATACAATTTTAGATAATATACAATTCATTTTGATTATTGGTTTATCCACAAAACAATAATATGAACTTATATATTTCTTTTTTTCTATTTGTTCAATATATCTTTTATTTTTCAAACTCTTATGTAAGAACTCTAACATATCTGTTTATTATTTTCATCCTTATCTCATAAAATAGAGCGCGTAGACTACTATTTTCTTGAGTTATGTTTTGATAATTTTAAAATAATTATTTAGCATCTATTTTTACTTCTTTGTTGATTATTTCTTGGAATGGAGGTCAATATATAATGTTGATGTTGTTTGATAAGTATGTCGATTGTTTATGCATTGTATTTGAATATCCGTTGTACCTATTGTTCCTATTGAACATTGTAAGATATATATATATATATATATATATATATATATATATATATATATATATATATATATATATATATATATATATATATATATATATATATATATATATATATATATATATATATATATATATATATATATATATATATATATATATATATATATATATATATATATATATATATATATATATATATATATATATATATATATATATATATATATATATATATATATATATATATATATATATATATATATATATATATATATATATATATATATATATATATATATATATATATATATATATATATATATATATATATATATATATATATATATATATATATATATATATATATATATATATATATATATATATATATATATATATATATATATATATATATATATATATATATATATATATATATATATATATATATGGCCGCGGGCATATTTCTCCGATGTCATGGGATGCTTTACGTGTATTTGTCCGGTCGATAATCGGAGCGCGGCCGCGGCGTCGGCGTCACTGGCCGCATCGACGCCACGCTCAGTGTTCGTCCGCATTCCAAACTCTGTGTGGGACTGGAGCAAACACGTGATCTGGCAAGCCAACCAAAGTGTTTCGTACCATTTCTCCAATTGTTTATACTACGATAAATAACGTGGAGTGTGTCGCGATACATGTGACCCAAAATCAAATAGTACATATTCAGATTGTGATTAACTGCATTTGCATTCATGGTGAAGACTGTATATAGTTGTTGATTGATTCGAGTTCACGTTTCTAGGAAGACGAATGTGTGCTGGTGCGGAATGGCTTGTGAATACGATGCAGGGGTGCCACGGTGTGGTTGCTGTGTGGACTTTCCGGTGTGTTACATGTCACCGTAGTGTGGTGACGGTGCCCGGTGGTGGCGCTGGCGCCGTCCGCCCCGTTATCCTGGATGGAGGTGTCGGACCGGCGGCGTTAACGCGCGATGCTCAGCGAGCCCGAGGGCTGCTGCTCGTTCCAGGATAGTCCGACGGCGGAGTACCGGAAACGGCGACGTCTGCACGGCCTCCAGCTGCCGCTGCACCCCCTGCAGGTCGCCGGGTGGCTCGCCATCGCTACCTTCGCCACCGGCTCGTTCTTCGTTCTCGTGCCCGCCCTCCGATCTACAACCTGGCGCTCAATCGTCGGTTGCATACTCGCCGCTCTCTATCTACTACACGTCATCTCGCATCTGGGCGCCCTACTGCTCGACCCAGCAGAGGCACGGTTACGTGCCAGTCCTGCGACCCACGTTGTACCCGAGTTTGATCGCACCAAGCACGCCCATGTCATCGAGAACGGCCGCTGTCATTTGTGCAACGTTCACACGAGCGGTACGCGCACCAAGCACTGCAGCGTCTGCAACAAGTGCGTTGCGCGCTTCGACCACCACTGCAAGTGGTTGAACCAGTGCGTTGGTGGACGCAATTACGCGCCATTCCTCATGTGCGTGGCGACAGCGGTCGCGGCCGCTCTCACGGTTGCCCTTCTAGCCATCGCCGAAATCATCTTTTACTACGTGGAACCCGAGTGGCTCGTACTCTGGGAGACTGCCGCCGAATCAATCGTTGGCACTTCGAGCAACAGTGTCCAGAACGACACTGAGACCATTGTAACAACAACACCCCCGCCAGCACCTTCTTACCAACAACCTCCAGCTGCTGCAGTACTACCAGGTGGCTTCGTCTCCAGTGACGTCGCCTTCCTCGTTGTTGTCGCAGTCCTAGGTCTTCTTGCGGCTATCACTGCCGGTTTACTCTTACATCTGTGTTTCTTTCACGTGTACATATCCTTCCTAGGGCTTACAACGTACGAGTACATTAGAACTCAACGACAGAATCAACCAGCAGGTCCAGCACACGTTCCGCCAGTAGGCGCATCATATATAACCGACGGTTTAGCAACCGGTTCATATGAGAACGTTGTACCACCAGGGTCAGATACTGAAGCAGCTAGAGCTGGACCTAGTCCATGTTGTCCGATCGCTACTGATCGCCGTCCGTCCAGTTTACATTGTTGTCAAGAACGATCTCGCGTTTCTTTGTACGCATGTGCCGTACTTGAGCGTCACGCAGAAAGCTGCAACGGTTGCAACAACCACGAGCCACACATTGATGCTAAATCAAAAACTATGTGTACAACGAATTCATCGACGACATCGGATGATGGGTCCGTTACAATCGGCACTTCAGACAGTGGTACACCTACGAAACGTATCCGAACTCAACATAAATGGAATTGTTGTATCTCAGTGCCGGATAGTCCTGATGATCCGTCCACTTCTAGTAGTGCTACCGAGCGTACCGTCCACAAATCGAAATGTTTGTTGTCATTATGCAAGTATAAAACGCGTACAAAAACACCTGTCCCATCGGTGCCGATGATCGAAAGCGCCGAAGGCACTTCGAGTGGATTAGGTAGATTAGGCGGGACACGAATACGAGTATTGTTTAGGGTGTTTGGACACTGGACGCATGGTCGCCGTTCGCGGCAACAGCAGCATCATAATAATACGGTAGCACGGAATAATCAAGTCGTGCCTTTGTCTTCAGACGATCCTACCGGGTCTGACGGCGTTCAAATTGTGCGTCCGTGCAGTGCGCCTCTAACAGCGCCTCCATCGCCAGATCGGACAATACCACATACGATTGATACTATAGATTGTCCAATATCCCGGCGACAATTGCGTTTACCGGCGTTGCCACCGCCTGCACGTCGGAGGATATCTAATGCCGGTAATGAACAAGTGCTCGTAGATGCACTGAGTTTGATGCAGAGGCCTGCGCAGTCTATGCAGCCACGTCCTATGCGCCACCTGGTGCCTTACTACCGGAGACGACGGCGCAGTATCGTCCATCACCGACCGAAAACGCCGACATTATCACCGATCCGTGAGAGCGGACTGTCCAATCCAGCTTCTCCGTCCCGCCAAAATGAGTGCTCCAACACGATATCCGTGATAGCCGGTGGCTCGTGCACACGCCCGTAAACTATAATTACTAATACTGATCCACCTACAACTGATCTGACGCTTAACTTAATGCATATTCAGTGTTTCGGGTGTACAAGATATGTCAACCATGTACCTAAATACACTCTACCAAATATCATAAATAAGATAGATATATCTTGATGACTATATTTGAAATGTTTCATTAAATAAAGATGTTTTATTGTGTATATTTTGATTAATTTTATTTATAACAAACAATAAAGTATAAACCGTCGAGGAATTACATCGTAAAGATGGTGGGAAAACCAAGAAAATGGTCTACATAATTTCTAATACATAGATCCTTTCATTGAAATATATTCGTTATATTAGGAAAGTTATAATTTTTGAAAGTTCTATTACGATAGAAACATATTAGCCATTTTGTCATAATCTGAAGGATTGTTTTCTAAGTTTAACAACTAATTGTTTCGCTGTGAACAATCCTCTAATAATTGTTCACAGCTAAAGAATTAGTAATTAAACTTAGAAATTATAAGTAATAATTCCAGTTTGTTGTATGACATACAAAGTTAAAGATTGTTCACAGCGAAACAATCAGTAATTAAGCTTAGAAAATTACAAATAACAATCTAGTTTGTATTATGACAAGCAATGTTAGCACTCCAAGCAACAAAATTAACACAATGTAGGATAAATTTTGTTGCTGTGAACGTTAACTTTGTATGTCATACAACAAACTGGAATTTATACTTATAATTTCTAAGCGTAAATACTGATTGTTTCGCTGTGAACAATCCTTAAATGATTGTTCACAGCGAAATAATTAGTATTTAGGCTTAGAAAATTAGAATTAATAATCTAGTTTGTATTATGATAAGCAATGTTAACATTCTAAGCAAGAAAACTAACACAATTTATGATAAATTTTGTTGTTGTGAACGTTAATCTTGTATGTCATACAACAAACTGGGATTATTACTTATAATTTCTAAGCTTACCCATATAGCACAGAATGCCTAAAGACGTAATAAAGACGTCCAATAGATGACATCTTAAAATATGTCGTCTATTGGACGTCTTTATTACGTCTTTAGGCATTCTGTGCTATATGGGTAATTACTAATTCTTTAGGATTGTTCACAGCGAAACAATTAGTAATTAAGCTTAGAAATTATAAGTAATAATTCCAGTTTGTTGTATGGCATTCAAAGTTAAGGATTGTTCACAGCTAAAGAATTAGTAATTAAGCTTAGAAATTATAAGTAATAATTCCAGTTTGTTGTATGACATACAAGGTTAACGTTCACAGCAACAACATTTATCATTAATTGTGTTGCTTGGAATGCTAACATTGCTTGTCATAATACAAACTAGATTATTATTTGTAATTTTCTAAGCTTAACTACTAATTGTTTCGCTGTGAACAATCCTTTAACGTTCACAGCAATAAAATTTATGATATATTGTGTTAATTTTGTTGCTTGGAATGTTGGCATTGCTTGTCATAACACAAACTAGATTATTATTTGTAATTTTCTAAGCTTAATTACTAAATGTTTCGCTGTGAACAATCCTTGATAGTCTACATTTCATACAATTTACCACACAATTATACATAAGCCGCTTGTACGCTTGACTCGGAGGTGTATTTGTAGCTGAAGCTACGTCACACATTAACCGCCTATATGGTCAGGGATGCCCAAAATATTCTCTACAATATTTCTATATAACCTAATATATTATGACAGTTTCCATTAGACATATGGAACCCTCACGTGTATTTAAATGTAAATTAGTATTATACTCCGACAGTTTTTTAAATAAATAAATATATTTTTGTATAGTATTTATGTGCATTGTTGATTTATATTTTATAAAATGGTGACTAAAGAGTCGGACGGTATGAAATTTTGGTCGGAAACCCTTGGATCCCCGCGGCACATTGTTGCGCCAATGGTAGACGCAAGTGAATTAGCTTGGCGGATGTTGAGTCGCCGATACGGGGCGCAATTATGCTACACCCCGATGTTGCATAGTTCGGTCTTTGCTCGGGATTCGAAATACAGAAAAGAGGCGATCGCAAGTTGCGAAGGTGATCGTCCGCTTATAGTTCAAGTAGGTATTGTTATTATTTTTACTGAAACTGTATTCTAAAACGAATGTATAGTTTTGTGGCAATGATCCGAAAGTGATGCTCGAAGCTGCACAGTTGGCTGAGGAGTGCTGTGATGCTATTGATATTAATTTAGGGTGTCCGCAGGCGATAGCGAAACGGGGCCATTATGGAGCCTTTTTGCAGGACGAATGGGGCTTACTTAAAGACATTGGTATTATTTAAATTTTATCGTACATTATTCTTGTCTATGCGGTTTAATACTTCGTTAACTGATTTAACATGCAAAATACCGTGAATATTATTTAGAAAAATATGTTAGATTTTCATTTTGTTGTAAATATATTTCAAATACAATTTTTTTTTTCAAAATGTATTGTATATAATTCCTCGTTTACCTTGTAATAAAATTAAAGAATTATGCTGTTGTCACTTAGTGAAACATTTTAATAAAATAAGATAAAATAAAAACACTCGATATAGTTTCACAAATTCTTTATTTTCGACGATTAGTTTCGATTATTAAACCATTTTCACGATTAGTTTCGATTATTAAACCATTTTCATGGTTTAATAGCCGAAAATAAAGAATTTGTGAAACTATACCGAGTCTTTTTATTTATCTTTTTTGTATACCAGTAAATATAATTTATGATAAATTTTATAGTTACTACATTACACAAAAATGTTTCAAAACCTATAACTTGTAAAATTCGAATTTTTGAAAATTTGCAAAGGACATTGGCGTATGCTAAAATGTTAGAGGAAGCCGGTTGTCAAATGTTAACTGTTCACGGACGAACTCGAGAACAAAGAGGTCCTTTAACAGGACTTGCAGATTGGGATTACGTCACAGCAGTTAGGTGTGTATAGTGATGTGAGTCGGGTAAATACCCAATGGGTAGGTAAATGAAATTTGGGTATTTACCCGGTATTTACCCGAGGTCTATTTGGGTATTTACCCGTGGTCTACCTACCCAAAAAATTTTTTGATTACAATGTAACTACAAATAAGTAAAACTTCTACGAAACATGTCTTAACAAGTCCATAGCCGTTAGTGAGCTCTTGAACATGCAATTGCAGGTCGTATCTGCCTGAACGATCGGCAGTTACTAACATAACATAAAATACATGTTTCGAATAATTTATTTTTTATTTTTGTGAAGTTCCTATTGTTTTTATTTTATTTAATAATGAAAATATGTAATACTTTTACGCGACTTTAAATATTTTTCAATGAATTTTAATACCCATATTTTTACTATTTTTAAGCAATAAATACTTATGGGTAAATAAATGGGTATTTACCCTAGGTATTTACCCTGGGTATTTACCTTGAAAAATAAATACCCGGGTATTTTACATCACTAGGTGTGTATATACTTCAATTTTTAAATTTTTGAAGAATGTCCCAAACCCAGGGCCGTCTTATGAACTAATTGTGCACAGGGCCCCGGTTAACGTAAGGGCCTTAAATCGTTTATATTATTATCGCGGATATATAAAAACCTCCAAAAACGGCCCAAAAAACCCTAAAAATGACCCAAACCATACAATATTATGTATTTGTTACATCGATGTAATCTTAAAGTGTGATCAAAATTATTAAAAATATTAATATTTTATAATTATATAATATATTCGAAGTTAAAGTAACCACTCCAAAATATAAACTTGTCATTCTATTTTAATTTAAAGTTATCATGTATTTATCTTTACAAAAAAATAAAAATATATATATTGAAATATCCGTTTTGAGGGTAACTATTTACTCAATAACATCTGTGTGTGAACGCTCTACAGCCTTATACCATTAAACATAAATATATATATTGTTTCGAATTTGTGTATCCCGGGACTGAAAACTTTTTATTTTTGTAAAGGATTTTTCAACCGAAAGAGCTTGTTTACTCGTGTTATTTTTTAAGTATCTCAAAACCGACACAAGTCAGAGAAAAAGTGAATCTTTTCTAGCAACTTTTGCTTCAAATGTTTTTTCCACATATATTAGTATGGTGTTTAGCTCGCCGTACGAAGTACCGAAGATGCTAAAGCATTCGGTCGTGTGTCTGTAGCATTCTCGGATCTTAAAATGTCATTAACTAAAAGAGTTTGTCTCGTCGCCCTGAATCCAAAAATATATATATAACTGGATGTTAGTCGTTGCTCGTAAGGCCAAATGTGTGCCCTCTACTCCTCTGAAGGTACCGGAGCGATTCACACCAAATTTGGTACACATATTATTTGGTATCCCATTTGAATCCGCTCGCAGTTTATATCCAATCGCCCGTATACTTCCCGAGTTATAGGGCCCCAAAATTTGGAGCCCCCCTTAATACTGCCCTTATAAAAATAATTAAAACACTCAAAAATTCTAATATATTTTATGTCTACAAGATTTTTTCATATTGTTAACCCAGAGCCCGAAAAAAATTATTAAATATCATTTTGAATTATAAAATATGCACTAAAATATTTTTTATCAAAATAATCTACACTGTTTATATCTATAACATTTTTTCAAATTGTTCACGAAAAGGCCATAATAATTAAAAACCATTGCTCGCAACGCATATCTTACCTAAAGGCGAGCTCTACGCATTGGTGCGTTTTACGCATACCAAATCTTTTTTTTTTTTTTTCAATTAGAAAAGCGGTGAATATTCCTGTATTTTCTAACGGGAATATACAATGCTTAGAGGATGTAGACAGATGTTTAGAAGCTACGGGTGTTCATGGGGTGATGACAGCAGAAGGAAATTTATACAATCCTGCGTTGTTCACTGGTGTAAATCCACCCGTGTGGAATATGGCATTAGAATATTTGGATCTGGTGCAAATGTATCCATGTCCAGCTTCATATATTCGAGGACATTTATTTAAAATATTTCAACATTTGTATGTAATTATTATATTTTTAATTGAATCAAATATGTCATGATAATTTTTAATCAGTGAATATATTATTCAGACTATCGCGAGAGGAGAATTTTGATCTACGCAACAAATTAGGTTCAGCATCGAATTTAGATGATTTCCGGGAAGTATCATCAAAATTAAAAGACCGATATCTTACATATCACGAAGGTCAACAACCTTGGGCCCAAACTACCGAATATGATAGTTTCAATTTAGTGTTACCACCGTGGCTGTGTCAATCTTACGTTCGTATTCCACCAGAGGAACATTTGAAGAAAGTTGAAGAGAAAAACAAAGAAATTGAAGAAGGAAATGGGCCAGTAAGAAATACAGTAGTGGTTTATAATTTTAAAGTTTTGTGGATACATTTATTTTCTAGAAACGGCATTACGAAGACGCGGAAGGAAATCAAATAACAAGAAAGAAAATGAAGAAATTGCGAAGAATCATGAGGAGACCAGAAAAAGTTGATGGTGTTCAGGTGAAAAGAGGATGTGATACTTGTACGAATTGTGCTAATACTTTGGTAATGTTTATTTTGTGATTAGTTGGAAATTAATTATTTATGTATTGTTTTTTATGCAGGGTTATAAGTGTATGTATAAATTGTGTAAGAAATGTTGTCGATCTAAATGTTTTAATGAAGAACTAGACTGTGTAGGGCACCGAATTTTAGTTAAAACGCGAAGGGATATGGCTATACATTATTCTACTTTAAGAGAAACATCTAATACAAATGCAGAAAAATTATAAATTATTGTAATATTTTGTTATTATAATAAATGAATTTTAAACGAATGTGTTTTTATATCAGTTCTGAAATGATTTCAAACTAAAGATACTTTTTATGTTTTATTATGTCTAGCAGATTTGAAAGTGCAGATGTTAATATATTATAATTATTTACGTAATTTAGTTGTAACATAATTCTCCTATAATAATCTATAAGGTTATTATTTTTGTTTACCAAATATACAAATGTCATGTTTTATATTTAAACTAAAATATATATATATTGACTTATTTTCCAAGTTAATTAAATAAATAAGTAACACGTTCAGTGCCACGCACGTGTTAGAAATCTTAGAGCTTGCATTATATTTTTAAAACTACAATTGTAATATTTAATTTATTTCTGTTGCAAATTCTTATGCATACTAAAGCACATCAAAAATATCTGAAGTGGCCTGCACTCGACTTTTTTTTACGCAGTTTTTACTATTATATATATATATATATATTACCAAAACAAGCAGTCAAACTAACCAATACTCTACAGAAATATTCTGAAATGTCATGTAACTAATTGAGTCTATTTTGCTTTCCTGTCAAAATAGCAGATGATCCGATTTTATAAGCTACATGCGAATCCATGGCAACGTAAACAACATATTTATAATGTTTCGTAGCATTTTTCTCGCAACTGGTACATTTTTTAAAGAAATGTTTCAAAGAAAAGTTGTGCGAAATATTAATATCTTTCATTATTAACATAACTATTTTTGCCGTAAGTGTAGCCGTTCTAGTGATATTGGAGATAGAACAAAAAATGTATAGAGTAAGCCCTTCCGGTTTGAATATTCGTTTCAAAAATAGGAGGTGCACATCTAGGGCATATACAAGTCTTAAGTTTAAAGTTTCATAATTTTTCGTTCGCCAGTTTTGGCTCTAGAGCGTTCACAGACAGGCAGACAGACGTTATTCCGAAAATAATCACATTCGATTCAGGGAAGGTCAAAATATGTATATCTGTTGAAATCTCGAGTTCGCAATTTTTCATGATTATAAGACTTACTTGTTACTTCGTAAAAAGAAATTACTGTAGATTTAACATTTTTTTATGGCCTTTGGGTTACCAATATAGAAAATATATGCAGACATATATCTTAAAATTTCTTGTAGTATTTTTGGATGTTTAAATTATTTTTATAAGGGCAGTAATAAGGGGGGGCTTTAAATTTTGGGGCCCTATAACTCGGGAAGTATACGGGCGATTTGATTTAAACTGCGAGTGGATGGAAATAGGATGCTAGATAATATGTTTAGTAAATTTGGTGTGAATCGCTCCGATACCTTCAGAGGAGTAGCGGGCACAAATTTGGTCTTACGAGCGAGCGACGATTAACATCCAAGTATATAAGTTATATATATTTTTGTATTCAGGGTGACGAGACAAACACTTATTGTTAAAGAAATTTTTTGATCCGAGAATGCTACAGACACACGGTCGATTGCTTTAGTTAAAAATCATCCACGAGGTACTGGATTTACTTGGTGTACTGCCGCAAGATGATTGAATCTTATGAATATGAAGTACGCGAATGTTTAAAAATAAAATTCTTACAAGGGGGCATTTTCCCTATTTTTATGACCAAAATATTTTAAATTTAAACCAAGGCAGAATCCAAAGGAAATAAGTAACGAAGTCATTAAAACACATATATAAATGGTTAATTAAATTTATTGATAAAAATATCAGAAAACAAGAAAATTAAAAGATGAATGTACATTTTGTTTTATATTTTATACATCTTCCTTACACCTTCCGCTTGATCGACGCATCCACATCTTCCACGAGATTCTTCAACACTTGCCACTGCTCCAACGACAAACTGATCCCTTTCTTCCCCGGTTTCAATTCGCCACCAGCGTCGTAAAATTCGCGAATATCTACGTAGTGTTTGCCTTTGAATTCGCGAACTTTCACGAATTTATTCTTGCCAATTGACCAGGAATCCTCTTCATCTTCAGATTTGGCTGAATGTGAACCAGATTTGGATTTCTTGGATGGTGCTGGATTACGCTATAATCACACAGAACACGATTGTAGCGTTTCTTTTTTAACTTGAGTTAAAACGTTGGTTAAAAACTTGAACTAACATCTTCTGGTCCAGAATCAGAGTCGGATGAACCTTGCTTCTTGTTTTTAGGCATTCTGTATTTGAATGATACGCGGCCAAGTAACAGTAATGTGAAATTTTGTGTTAAAATTTACTTGTTTCGACAGTAAATGCAACGTATATTTATGTTTACAAATTAATGCACCGGTAATTCTTGAAATGGCGCAAATATCGATCGCGCTTGCGCATTCATTCATTTGCCCTGTCCGTTGGTCCAGTAAAATTCGAATTAATAGCGGGAAACCAGGCATTGCTTATTAGTAAAAGATGGTACTGCTCAATTATAAATAATTTATTATTCAATCAAAAGTAAATATAAGCACAGCCATAAATACAGAGTATAAGCAAGGGTAGAAATTAAATCATTTGATCTGTATAATTATTAATAATCACAAAATACTATAAGTAACACAATAATTACGCTGTACTTATTGATATAAACTATAATGTACATTATATAAAATTGGATAACAAATAATCTTTGGCAAATGTTTATTATTAGTTAAAAACTGCCAATAAATAAATATCATGCTTCATCCCTATGAGAAATTAGCTAAGTTCGGTAGAATATTTATACTAATCTTATGATATCCGTTATCAGCAATAAATAATGGATATCATTAAGTTTAAGCGAGTAGAATAACATAGATTTCATCGAAATACAGTGCAATTTTTTTTTAAAGCTTATAAATATTGTACAAGTTATTTTATTTTCATAAGATTTATATATAATTCAAAACTCGCATGAGTTATTTCTGGAAATTCTATTACTGAAAATAATAAGATCAAAAGGTCATTGTTCATAAACAATCGAAATTAATGAATCGTGAAAAACAAATAAATTAATTATTAAGCAAAACATATTTGAGATTATACACTAATAATATATGGGTTCAGATATCTATTTCTGTTTATTATTGGACGGATGCCGCTTTGATTTAAATAATTCAATCTCTAGCTAAATAAATAAATAATAATGGTTTCACTCCAGTTAAACTGTTCTCAGAACCTATTTAAGTAAACAATCAATACTTGGTCCAAACAAAGAGAGCGAAAATTATCCTAACGCATCAACAAAAAATTACAATATTTTTAAACTCAAATGTAGTAAAACCTCGTTAAATATAATTTAAGAAATGATTAAAGCTTTAACTTTGATTTAACGCCAGTTATTCATCTACGAATAACTTTCCAAATATGTGTATATATACAATAATATAAAAGCCAAGTAATATATTCGATAAATATTCGAAATGTTATCCGTTAATGAGACTGGCTCTGATTATACTAAAGTTATTCTAATTTTGTTTTAATATCATTGACTAAAGCTATAGGATCAGTTTCGGGGCTTTGTTCACTTTCGGTTTGTTCTTCAGGGCTTTCTTCTTCGGGTAAATTTGGAGCAACTAATTGGTGAAGTATGGTAACTGCTATGGTAGCGGTTAATATGTAAGATAACCGGTATATATGTATTGGCGCATAAATTAGGCAAAGTAATGCCATACCATACACAAATACACCGACTTCTTTATAGAATCGCCTGTTAAACAGTTAAAACAAAATTAAAGTAAAAAACCAAATAATTAAGTTGGTTGTGAAAAAATTGTGTTAAAAGTTATTCTATTTTGTTTGTGGGGTTGTTCCACACAGAAAATAAAATTACACTTTTAACACTAGTTACATAAGGCGTGTTTCTTCGCCAGTTTTGTGATTTAATCCAAGTAATCATAGATATAATATGATTCGATGATATGGACTGTCAGTTTCTGATCACAAAATGGAAGAGTAGGGATAACTAATAACGAACGAAGAAACGTGATTCTTATAATCATGATTACTTTGATTAGTTTGATTGCGAATCAGAGTTTGAAGAAACACGCCTGTAAATAAATATAAAAAGTTGTTCCTTATTTGAGTAGGATAACCTTAACAAAGGACAGCTGACAATTTACTCTAGGGATTAAAATTTAATTTTGAACAATTTCGGAATATTAGTTCCTAAATAGATTTATTATATTATTTGTCTTTTATAGCAATAAAATGTGACAAGTTAATTAATTTACTTAGCAAATAAATAAAATTTCTTAAAATTATGTATTGTTTCAAATTGAAATTTTAATATTGTCTATAAGTAATTGAAAAAACTTCTTAACAAAAATATAAAATATTACCACTTCAACTCGTAAAAATCACTTACTTATTTGATTTGGGCAACTCCATTTGCCAAAGTGGAATTGCGCAGGCACACAAAACAATTGCAAAGATGGCGGATGGGTCTGGTCGCAGTATATTGTTATAACTATAAAGAAAACCAATAAAAACAATATTAAATATTAAACTCATAACAACTAATATGTAAATTTAACTTAAACATGCAATCAAATATTATAATTAAATTACAGTGCTTGCTAGTACGAATCCGAAACTTAATCGCTATAAAAATGTATCTGTCTTACAATATTTTAGCATACCACTAGCTAATTTAGTGGTTTGTTTGCGGAATGTTTAATTTACCGCTTTTAAATTTAATATATGTTGTAATAAGCTATATGTGTGATTAGTAAATAAATAAACACAAAATAGTGTTGACTTACTGAAAATTATGGGCCCAAGTCAAAACTGACGGTACATTTAAACCAGCTACAAGGAAAAACATTAAAAATAAACTAAAATGAAAATGCATTTCACTGTGATCAAAAGAGATATCTTTTTTTGGTTCCTTTATTTCTTCTTTTGTTCCTCCATCTTTAGTTTCTTTTGAATTATTACTACTAGTTTCTTCGTTCTTACTCTCTTGAGTATTTAATGTAGACTTCTCCATTGTACGTAATCGCAAACTGTTTATTTCATTATCTTTTATAACTTCATTGTCAATTTCATTCGTTTTACTTTCAATGTCTATTGATTTTATACTATTAAATTCATCTTCTTCAACTTTTGTTCCATTTCCAATTATTTCTTCTAGTTTATCTTCGAAGTGTTTTGATTTTTGATCCTTTAAATCTATTTTAATTTGATCATAGCTATCTTTAACTTCTTCATGTTTCGTTTCTATTTGGTTTTGTTCAGTTTCTATTTGTTTTTGTTCAGTTTCAATTTGTTTTTGTTCAGTTTCTGTTTGTTTTTGTTCAGTTTCTATTTGTTTTTGTTCAGTTTCTATTTGTTTTTGTTCAGTTTCTATTTGTGTTTGTTCTTTATTTTGTTCAATTTCTATTGGTTTTTGTTCTGTTGCTATAACTTCAGTATTTTGTTCTGGAATATTTGTGGATTCATCGGTTGGTTTTGGTTTTTTAAAGTTTTTGAAAACTTTTCTAATTAATTTATATGCAATTGCTTTTACGTAGCCATAGGCTAAGCCTTCAAGATAGTCTTGGCATAATTGAGTTAACTAAAATTAATCATTTAAATTATTTTTATTTATATATAAAACAAGATTTGGTACGCGTAAAACGCACCAACGCGTAGAGCTCGCCTTTAGGTGCGATATAATGTTATAAATATAAAAAGTCTTACAATATTTTGTAGATTAAATTGAAAAAAAAAATCATTTTAGTGCATATTTTAAAATTCAAAATTATAATATTTAATTTTTTTTTCGGGCTTTGGGTTAACAATATGAAAAAATCTTGTAGGCATAAAATATCTTAGAATATATAGTAGTATTTTTGAGTGTTTTAGTTATTTTTATAAGGGCAGTGTTAAGGGGGGTTCCAAATTTTGGGGCCCTATAACTCGGAAAGTATACGGGTGATTGGATTTAAACTGCAGGGGGATTCAAATAATACGTGTAGCAAATTTGGTGTAAATCGCTCTGGTACCTTCAGAAGGGTAGATGGCACAAATTTGGTCTTACGAGCGACGACTAATATCCAAGTTATATACATTTTTGGATTCAGGGCGACGAGACAAACATTTTTTGATCCGATAATGCTACAGACACACGACCGAATGCTTTAGCTTCTTTGGTACTTTGTACGGCGAGCTAATAATA
Organism: Leistus spinibarbis; assembly: GCA_933228885.1. NCBI lineage: Eukaryota > Metazoa > Arthropoda > Insecta > Coleoptera > Carabidae > Leistus > Leistus spinibarbis. The sequence goes on along the minus strand of OW121795.1, from coordinate 9,840,382 downwards.
TATTTTTAATAATAAATATAAAAATAAATCACCTTTAGAAAATAGTAAGCAACGCCTAAACAAAGCGCCAATCCACCACAAGTAGTAATACCTAAAGCAAGTAAAGTCGCAGCTACAACACACGGTACCCTATGTAGCGCATTTAACAACCAATCAGACCATTTAACGGCTCCTCCCACAGTACGAGTGATGAACCTATCAACCATTTTAATTAATATCCTACAAATATATAATAAAAATTAAACATACTTTGCTACAAATCTGTGTACAGTCGATTCGGACAGGATTATGCTAAGCCACAAACCAATTGTCAACAAATAAGTCAGTCCTACTGAAGTGACATAGAGTAGAAGGGGTAAAATTAGAAAATCTAAATTTTCATCGATTAGTATTTGAGTATCAGGTATTGGTAATATTTTTGAAAAACGACTCCAACTGTAAAATAAATATTTTTCTTTTTATCATTTTTGAATTCGTGTAAAGTGATTTAATTCGTACGATAAAAGTCGTGACAGTAGTTTAACAGAAGTAATTAAATAATACGGTTTTGTGCTCATACTGAGTGATGTTTGGAACAATGAACAGTAGCCATGTTCGTCCATAGACATCAATTGAGATCGATAACTCATCAATATCACAGCGGCCACATTGGCCACTAACATTGGCGAGTAATGTTTGGCAAATTGGCCTAACATGCCAAAAAATGAATTTCGTACACTAGAATTGATTGTTTATTAGTTTAATTATTAATTTTCACAGTGAAAACAAACATATTTACCTTATACTGTATTGGCATAGTGGATCTAATGTTAGAATTACTTTTGCAGTCATGTTTGTACTCTGTAATGGTCTCGAACTATGTACGCGTAGTTGTAAAGGTTTTTTTGATGTTTCTCTAAAATATTTATTTATAAATTTAATTTAAATTTATATTTATATACAAATATGTAAATATATCAACGAATATACTTGATTTTATATTTATTCAAGTTAATCGACCATATTTGGTACTTCACACAAGCAAATTATTCATAATAATAACATAACTATAAAAAAATATCTGGAGTGGCCCGCACTCGACTTTCTTTTACGCAATTTTCACTAGATATATATAACCAAAGCAATAAGTCAAACTAACCAATACTCTACAGAAATATTCTGAAATGTCATTTATCTAATTGAGTCTATTTTGTTTTCCTGTCAAAATAACAGATGATCCGATTTTATAAGCTACATGCGAATCCATGGCAACGTAAACAACATATTTATAATGTTTCGTAGCATTTTTCTCGCAACTGGTACATTTTATGAATAAATGTTTCCAACAAAAGTTGTGCGAAATATTAATATCTTTCATTATGAACATAACTATATTTGCCGTTCTAGTGATATTGGAGATAGAACAAAAAATGTATAATAGTAAACATGCACTTCCGATTTGAATATTCTTTTCAAAAATAGGAGGTGCACATCTAAGGCATATACAAGTCTTAAGTTTTAAGTTTCATAATTTTACGTTCGACAGTTTTGGCCCTAGAGCGTTTACAGACACATACACACACACATACACAGACAGACGTCATTCCGAAAATAGTCACATTCGATTCAGGGAAGCACAAAACGTTTATATCCATTGAAATCTCGAGTTCGATTTTTTTGGTTACTTATTACTCTGTAAAATAAAGTAAAAAGAAATGACATACGTGAAATAAGCTTGTGTATCATGGTGCGTCCATGGTACAGCAAAACTAGCGGAAGCATGATGGATTTCTGCACGACAGCCAACAGGTTCAACATACAACAAATACGACTGGCTGACCTGTTGCAACCCGTTTAGCTGGATTTCGTAACGTAAGGCCTCTGGTTCGGTTTGGTTTATAACAATAGTACGCGAAAGTGAGAACCATTTCGGCAAATTAACACTAACTATACGATCTTGTGGCTGATGTACGTCAACCTTTATTATTACCTAATTTTATAAAAAATAATTACATTATGGCATCAAATAATAACATAGGTTGTACATACCGGTTCCTGAGTGGGCATAATGCGAACTGCTACATGCGTAATTTTCGGATAACGTCGTTTCAATTTCAATAAATCGACGTAAAACGAACGACGTTTTATTTTACTACTGGACGGTGCGATTTTCGATAAATGACTGAGATGTATTCCGTTTTCGCTAAATTAAACAATTGAAAGTACATAAATAAAATTTATATACTAAACACAATTATATACCAATATCTGCCCTGTCCCCGAATATTATCAGCCGCACACGCAAAAACCCAATCTACAACTCTTAAATTAACCGCATGTACGAACAAAGCTTGATGTTTCGGACTATCAATTATCCGAATCATGTGCCACTGGTTACTCTTAGTTCCACGCGCTAAATTTATTGAATATTGTCGTCGAATATCTTCATTCCATTGTCCCTTATCATCTAATTTAGTTATAACTTTATATCTCTCAGCCCATCGAATATTAGTGCCACTATTCTAAAATTTTAGAAGAATAAATTTATGAACATTCTAGCTCTCTTAAAACTTTTATATTACCTTTAATAAATAATGATTAAATGTAGCCAAACGGTAATTATGATCTGATGATAGTTGTTTTGTTTTTAAATCAACTGAATCAAAAAGAGCCCTAACTAATGTTAAAACTAATTGTTTACACCATACGATACAAGCGTGGTCCGTTGTTAACCAAACGGTTGGAATTGTTGTGGTCTAAACATAAAAAATATGTAATTCGGTTTAGCGAACGAAAATATAATTGTTTTTTTTTTTCTTGGAGTTACCGATATTTCTATTTTAATTAACTTACAGCAACATTTAAAGAAGTTTCGTTGAAGTTTGTGAGCCAACTATTAACCATTAGATCATTATATCCCCCAGCAATTGAAATAATGGTTTTGTTGATAAATACACTCGAATTTTTGGAATTATGCTCGATTTTCTTATAATGTTCGGCTGTGTAAGAATCTAAGCAAATTGTTGGTCGACGATGCGGACTAGCTAATGTTATTAATAATTCGATATTTGGAAATTTTCCCTGATCAACTAACAAACTATGAGCCACTACACCACCCTAAAATAAGCAATCAATAAATCGTTATTTTTATCTTGATTACAAGAGAATATACAATATAGTTTGTTCAGAACATAGCCAAATTGCAATTGATAAACTTATTTATTATATATTTTCATTTAAAGAAAAATATTTCAGAATCTACTTTAAAAATAAAACGGAATAAGAGTTTTAGCATTTCTAAATTGATCGAAAACAGTAAAGAAATATCGATTTAAGTGTATCTAAAAGATAGAACTATATAGATCATAATCTATCCTTTTTCTTCATTAAAGGTGGAAGAGAGATAAATTATGAGCTGTCCTTTACTTTATTTTTATTAAATATGTCGGATTTATGTCAATTCGTTCGTAAAAATTAAATATCTACCAAATAACCTGCATATCACACAATCAGTCGATAATTTTCCGATTTTTTATATTTTCAATTACTCTTTTTAGTTTCACCTAAATATTGTTGGTCGATTAATTTATGAATGTAAAACTGTTATTCAGGGTAACTAATCATCGATACAGGAAAATTATATTCTATTTGTTTTCTGTGCCAGTTATTTAGCGGCATTTTAATTTGTACGAACAAATTGGCATAAATCAGACATACAGGGCTTCCACAGCAATTTTGTTTAGAAAAAAGTGAAATAGTGTAGTTTTTAAAGGATAAAAGTGAAATAGGTGACTGAAAAAAGATAAAAAAGTGAATAAAATATTCATTTTGTAAACGCCATTTTGTTTTTAGACTGATTTTGATGCCAGATACGTAATCTGCAATCCCAAAAACGTTGTGTTATCAAATTTCAGGCCATTGATTAAATAAATACAAGATTTATACATATATTAATTAAGAGTGTATTAAAAAAGCAAGAGTGGCCTGCCCTCGACTTTCTTTTACGTAGTTTTTACTAGAAAAAATCAAAATATTGACAGGCACAAAACATAATATGATTGATTAAACTATATGCAAATACATGGCAACATAAATAAGATATTTAAGATTTTCCGTAGCAATTTTCTCGAAACTAGTACATTTTTTTGAAACATTTAAAAAAAAATTGTGCGAAATATTAATATCTATCATTATGAATATAACTAATCTTGCCATAAGTGCAGCCGTTCTAGTGATATTGGAAATAGAACAAAGATTTTCCGTAGCAGTCATCTCGAAACTGGTACATTTTTTGAAGAAACTTTTAAAACAAAAATTGTGTGAAATATTAATATCTGTCAATATGAATAAAACTAATTTGGTCATAAGTGCAGCCGTTCTAGTGACATTGGAAATAGAACAAAAAGTGCATAGAGTAAACATGCACTTCCGGTTTCTTAAGTTTGAAGTTTCACAATTTAACGTTTGACAGCGTACACAGACAGACAGACACACACACAGACGTCATTCCGAAAATAGACACATTCGATTCAGGGAAGGACAAAACGTGTATTTCCGTTGTAATCTCGAGTTCGAAATGTTTCATGATTACAAGACTTACTTATTACTTCGTAAAAGAAAGTAGAAACACATATTTACTAATTGACAATTGAAAAAATAAAAAGCACACCTTCTTACACCTATGGGGAACTTTTCTATAAACTTTTGCCGAAAAAAAAAAAGTTAAAAATCGAGTTAGAATCAACGAAGTTAGAACATTGACGAATTTTTAGCGTCTTTAATACTTTTCATACATTTATGACATGAATATAGTGAATAATATTTTAAAATAGTGATCGAATTCGGAAAAAGGGAATAAAAGTGGAAATAGTGAATGCGTGGAAGCCCTGGACATAACTTAAAATGGGCACAAACAAGACCAGTGTTAAAGAATTATTGCTCTTATATAAGCTATTTGTAATAAACAATTTCTCGAATTGCTATTGGTTACATTCTCAACTAATCATAGCTAAGCCACGCCCCTTAAATCTTAAGCAGGCGTGGTTTAACCAAGCAATATATGCATACCATAGAATGTCCGATAACAATAACACTTTGTGGATAATTTGATTTAGTCTTATTGTAAAGATCTAAAACCTTATACAACGAATGATTCAAAAATTGTGTTTGTTCCTCTAAAACGGCTCCATTCAAGCCGGATAACTCGTCATTGAGATCAACAGTGAAAAAATCAAAATGATAACCGACATGCGAATTTAACGCTTTTCGCAAAGCCACCGACGCCAAAGAACGCACTAGAACACATTATTAAATAAACTACACTGTTTAAACACTAACATTACACTAAAAACCGTACCTTGTTTGTAAGATCCTGCGTTTCCCGGTACAAATAACACCGGTATCCCTTCAAATCTCATCGCTCGAGCTCGTTCAGTTAACTTGCCTTCACTGTACGCGTACAGTCCATACCTAGGAAACTCTGCTTCGCCTGGCAATTCGATTTTCTATTGAATTTTCAACTTTAAAACCTTTGACACATAACCTAACACTTATACACTTACAACAAATTGTGGATATTCGAACATGTATGTCATCTCACACTTATTCTCCGCATGATCAGTGAGGATTATTAGAAATCCTATTGAATAGAATAGCGCTACAATTAGCGAGATAATCACAAAATTACTTATTAGTGTCATAATTTTATGTTCACATTTGACGTTTTGTACACAGAAATAACTTGGATGCGTCAGCCTATCAGGGTTGCATTCTGCAATATTCAAAATTATTTGCTGACCAATCCCAGCTCGTAGACGGTGTATATGAACACGTATACGGCCTGCGATTAGTTGTATTTTATTGGCAGTATCCCCCAGTCTTTTTATGCAATGACGATAGCTGCAAAAGATCTAAAGTTAGGAGAGATCATGACCAAATAGATTATGAATTTAAGCGCGGTAAATATATTTGCGATTTCTTAATTTTGAATCGAAGGCAAAAATAACGTTTTCATTATCTTCGTTCTGTCTGGGATTTATCAATTAAACGGAAAATAGCTTTTTGGCATACGCTGACTAGTTTTTACTTTCTTGCACGATTATTGTAAAACATAAACTCGAGATTTTTACAAAAATGCACGTTTTTGCTATTTCTGAATAGTTTAGACTATTTTTGAAATTGTCTGTCTGTTATAATTCTACAACAAAGACTATTGATAATTTTTTAAACAAACTAGAACTAATTTTATTATGCAATTTCGTCATTTAAAAAAAAATCTTAGCCAGAGGCAATGGATTTTCTTTTACTACTTTTACAATATCTCGTTAACCATGCCTTAGAGAAATATCTAGAGTGGCCTGCACTCGACTTCCTTTTACGCAGTTTTCACTAGATATATATATATATATATATATATATATATATATATATATATATATATATATATAACCAAAACCAGCTATCAAACTAACCAATACTCTACAGAAATATCCTGAAATGTCATTAATCTAATTGAGTCTATTTTGTTTTCCTGTCAAAATAGCAGATGATCCAATTTTATAAGCTATATGCGAATCCATGGCAACGTAAACAACATATTTATATTGTTTCGTAGCATTTTTCTCGCAACTGGTACATTTTTTGAAGAAATGTTTCAAACAAAAATTGTGCGAAATATTAATATCTTTTATTATGAACATAACTATATTTGCCGTAAGTGTAGCCGTTCTAGTGATATTGGAGAAAGAACAAAAAAAGGATAGAGTAAACATGGACTTCCGGTTTGAATATTCTTTTCAAAAATAGGAGGTGCACATCTAGGGCATATAAAAGTCTCAAATTTTTCGTTCGACAGTTTTAGCCCTAGAGCGTTCACAGAAACACACACACACACACACAGACAGACAGACACACAGACGTCATTCCGAAAATAGTCAGAGAAGGTCAAAACATGTATATCCGTTCGAAATTTTTCATAATTACAAGATTTACTTATTACTTCGTAAAAGTCAGTAAAAATATCTTAACCAAAGGCAATGGATTCTCTTGCTACTTTTACAATATCTCGTTAACGGCATATGCGTTAGAGAAAAGGGATTCTTATAAAAATGATATTAAAATTTCTAGTATTTTTTTTTTAGTAAAGTATTTTCAAAAAATGCCTTGGTACATTTACGATACCCTAGTTACACAATTTATAATGACTAGATTCCTAGCAAACTTTAAAACAAAATAAAGCAATACTAAAAATATAGATACTGAATGTGTAAGAAAGTCATTCCTGTATTTTTAAATTAGGAAGATAAAAAAATGGACAAAGAAAAAAATCCGTTTTGGTCCCACGGGCAACTATTCTGAGTCCACTTAGGAATTAATAGAGCAAAAAAGGAAGGATATTATAAAATTCCATATTTATTAATAAAAATATATATATATATAATTCATTATAAACACACATAAATTTAAGCTTTCGTACACCGATGTGATTTAAAAAAACAAGGTAAACATAAATACTTATATTTGCACTCTTTACAAGTAGTAGTAACTTTTCTCGCATGACTACATGCAAACTCGCGCCCATTTTCTTTTGTAAGTGTCTCATAGCATAAAACGCATCTACCCCGGCTGACCGCTTCCACCAGTTCATGCTGTTCATCACCCGTTAGAACTTCTTTCTTAACCAGATTTTTCACTTTTACCGGACTAGTTATACCTAACAGAGACGCGACTATTTTCTCTCTAAACATCACCTTATCAATATTTGCACCTGTTACTTTCCTATACATAAAATACGCATTAACCACCGTGATATTTGTAAGAATGTCAAACCCTAATTTCTGAAACCACTGACTGCCTTTCCGTACCGACGCTTTTAGATCTGATGCGTCTAAAAGCGTTCGCACTTGATTGAACTCGCATATAGTGGAAGGTTTATAAGTAATACGATTACTACGATTAATTTCAACTTGCGTTGGGACTGATTTTGTCGTTAGGAAGCAAGCATCCCGCCATTTTCCTATTATAATATTCGTATTACTTTCTAACGCGACGAACTCGTCGTTTTGTAGTTGTTTTTTTGTAATTTCGGTTGGATTATTTATACGACTTGGATGTAACATTCCTATTAAATGTGTTCGTCTTTGGAGTAAACTATAGGCTAAGTTCATACTAGTGTAAGACATGTCTGTGTATAATGTTCGGCCTACATCTAATATGGGGTTTATTAATTTCATAATAATTAGGTAATTAGCTAAGTTTGGGTTTGGAGGCATTTTATGTTTTTCTTTCTTTTCGTACGCTACCATGTTGTATGTGTAGCCACCTTCTACGCACAGTTTGAACAACTTCATGCCGGTTTTGTGGTTGTTATGGTCTTTGGGGTGGTATGAAAATCGTTCTTGAAATGGCACCATTAATTCGTCGATGAACACATCTTTTCCTAATACAAAAAGTAACATTTACTAGTCCTACCCCAAAACAACGGTAGTAAAAATAATAAATATTTTTTAAATTTAATATTTTACTGTCATTTTTAAGATGTATGGGGCGCCGTTTGTGTCAAAAGTAAATATTTTCATTAGGAAGTATATATACAAATTTATCTTAAAAACTCTTGAAAAGTGCCCTGTTGTTGCATATGGTTTATTTTGTAACAATTTTAACCATTTTATTTCGATTTTACTGAGAGAGGAAAAGAATTTGAGTAAATATATATAACTGTAACAAATGTTCATCTCTTTTAAAATAATAGTTGCTTTCAGTTGACGCTGAATCTCGTAAACATAACAGAGTGGACATATTTATTTTGCGATTTTTCTCGAATTAATTTTACAAACACATTTAAAGAAAATGCACTTTTATTGTATATTATTTAGTATAAAATATAAAAAATTACATTTTTATTATTAATTTTTCCATATTATAATATAGTCTTCGTATTTTATATTATTAGCTCGCCGTACGTAGTACCGAAGAAGCTAAAGCATTCGGTCGTGTGTCTGTAGCATTCTCGGATCAAAAAATTTCAGTAAGAAAAAGTGTTCGTCTCGTCGCCCTGAATCCAAAAATGTATATAACTTATATACTTGGATGTTAGTCGTCGCTCGCTCGTAAGACCAAATTTGTACCCTCTACTCCTCTGATGGTACCGGAGCGATTCACTCCAAATTTGGTACACATATTATTTGGCATCCCATTTAAATCCGCTCGCAGTTTAAATCCAATCGCCCATATACTTCCCGAGTTATAGGCCCCCAAAATTTGGAGCCCCCGTTAATACTGTCCTTATAAAAATAATTGAAACACTTAAAAATTCTACTAAAAATTCTAAGATATTTTTTGTCTACAAGATTTTTTCATTTTGTTAACCCAAAGCCCGAAAAAAATTATTAAATATTATAAAAAAAATTCAAATGGTTATAATAATTAAAAATCGCTGCTAGCATTATAAGGCGAGCTGGACGCATAGGTGCGTTGTACCTAAGCTTGTTTTATTAATACATTTATTTTGTTTAATAATTTTATATTATAATATCTGGAGTGGCCTTCACTCGACTTTCTTTTATGCAGTTTTCACTAGATATATATATATATATATATATATATATATATATATATATATATATATATATATATATATATATATGTATATATATGTATATATATGTATATATATGTATATATATGTATATGTATATGTATATATATATATACATATATATATATATATATATATATATATATATATATATATATATATATATATATATATATATATATATATCCAAAATTAGCTATCAAACTAACCAATACTCTACAGAAATATCCTGAAATGTCATTTATCTAATTGAGTCTATTTTGTTTTCCTGTCAAAATAGCAGATGATCCGATTTTATAAGCTACATGCGAATCCATGGCAACGTAAACAACATATATTTATAATGTTTCGTTGCATTTTTCTCGCAACTGGTACATTTTTTGAAGAAATAACTATTTTTGCCGTAAGTGTAACCGTTCTAGTGATATTGGAGATAGAACAAAAAATCTATAGAGTAAACATGCACTACCGGTTTGAATATTATTTTCAAAAATAGGAGGTGCACATCTAGGGCATATACAAGTCTGTAGTTTGAAGTTTCATAATTTTTCGTTCGGCAGTTTTGACTCTAGAGCGTTCATAGACACACACACACACACAGACAGACAGACGTCATTCCGAAAATAGTCACATTCGATTCAGGGAAGGTCAAAACGTGTATATCCGTTGAAATCGCGAGTTCGAAATTTTTCATAATTACAATACTTACTTATTACTTCGAAAAGAAAGTAAAAATAAATATTATAAGTGATTTTCTTTTATATTCTATACTAAATAATATACAATAAATATGTCTTTTATATTCTTGTAAAATATATTTTATAATTAAAATATTTACTTTTGACACAAAGTGTCAAGAAGAATACATATCTTAAAACAATTAGTGTCGTCAGATCATTAATAAACAGCTATGAAATATTAGGCCCAATTCCGGCAATACCTTTATACTGTCTTAGTTTTTAATGATATATTTACCTGGAATGCACGCTTGTTGAAACCTGTCATTCATTAAATCAATCAAAGGCGCGATTCTCTGCATGTGATCCTTCTTCGTCAGTCCTTCATTATTCGTAAAACTAAAGTGGCTTAAAATAGCCTCGAACCGATTGCGTGACATGATACGCGATACTTCATTCTGGTACAACACATTTCGACTCCAGTAGTCTCTTAGTTTCGGTTGCTGAACCAAGCCCATCCAAGTCACGATTCCCAAAAATTTTAAAATTTCACATTTCGTTACATCGACCCAAAACGATAATCGGCAAGACGGCTTAATCGATTCTTTAACAATGCCGTCGATGATCTCCTGTTCGGCGTATCGATTTGTTTCCTCGACGATTCGATCTACAATCGAATCGTCGACGAATAATTTATAGAAATCTATTGGTGCAATTGATGGTAGTCTGGTTGTGAATGAGGTGTTGAAGCCGCATATCTGGTCGAATGTAAACGGATGTAAATTGCCGCTCACTTCAGACCATACAATAGTCGGGTCTTCCGGTTCTTTATTGGCCATAGAATCGCTGAAAGTAAAGCTCTGTTCGTCGTCATCCGATTCATCGTACGCCAAATTCATTCGTTCATATTCATCCATGGTGAAAACAGGTTCTTCTAGTACAACCAATAGTTTATCATCCATTCGAAGCGGATCCGAATTCTCCATTTTCACCGGAGACTCCATATTTACTCATTCATTTTGCTACCCAAATCTTTTTCCAAATTTGTACATAACCCAACTTAGCTATCTGGCTCAGCTTCTACTTCCGCAAATACTTGTAAATAGTAAATCATTGTATATAACTAATAAAATAAGAGTAATACTACACTTCTAGATTAGTTTTAATATAAAAATACTTAATAAAGCTTGTACAAACAAATGTACGCGTCTGTTTGACGTTTGCTTGTTATACCAAGGCCCATTGCATTATTTTTAATTTTGTTACATTAATAACTTCACACGAATGACTTGTAAACAAATCTGTACTATGATGCAACACATTTTTTGAAAAGAATATTCAAACCGGAAGTGCATGTTTACTCTATACATTTTTTGTTCTAACTCTAATATCATTAGAACGGCTACACTTACGGCAAAAATAGTTATGTTCATAATGAAAGATATTAATATTTCGCACAACTTTTGTTTGAAACATTTCTTCAAAAAATGTACCAGTTGCGAGAAAAATGCTACGAAACATTATAAATATGTTGTTTACGTTGCCATGGATTCGCATGTAGCTTATAAAATCGGATCATCTGCTATTTTGACAGGAAAACAAAAGACTCTATTAGATAAATAACATTTCAGAATATTTCTGTATTGTATTGGTTAGTTTGACTGCAGGTTTTGGATATATATATATATATATATATATATCTATATCTAGTGAAAACTGCGTAAAAGAAAGTTAAGTGCAGGCCACTCCAGATATTTTTTTATTACAAATAAATATTATAATCAAGAAATATAGTTATATTATAATTTCGAACTCGGGATTTCAACGGATATACACGTTTTGACCTTCCCTGAATAGAATGTGACTATTTTCGGAATGACCTCTGTCTGTCTGTAAACGCTCTAGAGCCAAAATTATCTAACGAAAAATTATGAAACATCAAACTTAAGACTTGTATATGCCCTAGATGTGCACCTCCTATTTTTGAAAAGAATATTCAAACCGGAAGTGCATGTATACTCTATACATTTTTTGTTCTATCTCCAATATCACTAGAACGGCTACACTTACGGCAAATATAGTTATGTTCATTATGAAAGATATTTATATTTCGCACAACTTTTGTTTGCAACATTTCTTCAAAAAATGTACCAGTTGCAAGAAAAATGCTAGGAAACATTATAAATATGTTGTTTACATTGCCATGGATTCGCATGTAGCTTATAAAATCGGATCATCTGCTTTTTGTCAGGAAAACAAAAGACTCTATTAGATAAATGACATTTCGGAATATTTCTGTAGAGTAATGGTTACTTTGACTGCTTGTTTTGGTTATATATATATATATATATATATATATATATATATATATATATATATATATATATATATGTAATACCTTTTAAAACAATATCCACTTTAGCTATATTTTATTTTAAAATAAATATTAAAATTGAAACAATCATATCCGATTAACAATAATTGTATGAGTAATGTTTTCATTTATTGCATTGTAAATTCTGACCTTATAAATATAAAATTGCATTTAATCTGAAATATATTATTTAAAAATAGAGACATTTTCATATGACACAATAATTGTATAAAAATTGCATGTATAAATAATCAACAATCAGCGCATCATTGAAATGTTTACAATTTCGACTTTAAACTTCCCATTAGCTTCTCAAGTTTAAGTGCTTTTTGCAAATTGCCAGCAATCTTCAATTTGCCCATCATGTACGCAGTGGAAGGCTTCAACTTTCCAGAGAACATCGCGAAGAAGTTCTTGCTGTCCATGGTCAACGTGGCATCAGGACTTTCGGGACAATTACCCTGTCCACATTTTCCGTCGCCGGAACGCAAGTCAACGAACCAATTGCCAGCTTCGGCTCCGGTCAATGTGAACTGATACATAGCTTTAGTTTTGCCAACGAGTTCACTGTTCAAACTGGCTTGGATTTTAGTGAACATTTCACCGACTTTGCCTCCTCCAACGGGACCGGAAGCATCTGGAGTAGTGGAAGTTTGGGTTTCATCAGTCGGACCGTCCAAAAAGAAATCTAACATCAACTTGTCGTTATTGGCTGTAAAAATAGAAAGCAGATAATGAAAAATTAATCATTTGGCAATTAAGATATTTTATTTTATCTAAATGGAGAAAATATAAGAAAATCGAATTTTCTTTTTTGGTATATTCTGGTAAATGAATCTTACCCACTGATTCTTTGTAAACTTTGTGCAATTGATGTAATGGTTTTGACACTTCGTTCTGGTTGGCAACGTCAGGGGAATGAAATACTAAAATTTTCTTACCCGGAACACAAGCATAATCATCTAAGTTGGTAATGCCGCTTTTCTTCAGTACTTCTTCATCAATTAAAAATTCGCCAGTAAGTTTCTTTGGGTCTTGGGTCAAAATGGCGTAAGCGGCATCGGCGACGATCTCCGGTTTCCGGCACCAATTGCCGGATTCGGGTCCGGTTAACATTTCCATGGCTGCCGTTTGAATAGCTAGAATTCATTTATAAAGCACAGGTGTTTTATTTTTTGTATAAATGCCAGAATTAAATTAATTGTTAATTGGCAATACGAATGAAAAACTAAATATATATGTAGACATACCAGTCTTTGGCCAAAGTGCATTAACTCCAATACCGAATGGTTTGAATTCTTGCGCCATGCCAAGAACACACATAGACATTCCATATTTGGCCATTGTGTATGCAACATGGTTTGAAAACCATTTTGGATTCAAATTCAACGGTGGCGAAATGTTGAGGATGTGAGCGTGTTTGCTTTTCTTCAAATGCGGTAAACATTCCTTAGATCTATATAAATTACAAATATTGAAAATATATATATTAACTTTTACAAATAACTTTTTTGGTTATTAATTTATTAAAAACTTATGGAAAATAACAATGAGAAAAAAAATATCCAAAACCATTGTTCCAACTTAGTGTGTATATGTAACACCTAATAAGACATATTGGAATTTTAAAACACAAAAAATGTAGTAATCAAAAATGTGACAATATATAAATAAAATGGTACGTACACCAAGAAAGTGCCGCGAGTATTGATATTGTGCATCAAGTCATATCGTTTCATATCAGTCTGATCCGTGGGAGTCAATGAAATCGCAGACGCATTATTGATTAAGATATCAATGCCCCCGAATTTGCTTACAGCCTGATCGACTGCCTTACGGATCTGTTGTTCATCGCGAACATCAACAATACACGGTAAACATTTGCCACCAGATTCTTCAACTATTTTAAATATGTAAAAAAAAATTACAATCATTCATATTGATTTCGGTCTCCCTACGTCAAAGATCACGTGACAATTGTGTCCCTGATTGTTCTCAAACTATTTTAGCTGTCTGTAGCAATAACGGTTCAAAAAATTTCCTTAATAAATTGTTTGTCTCGTCGCCCTAATTCCAAAAACATATATAAGTCGTCGTTCGCAAGACCAAATTTGTGCCCTCTACTCCTCTAAAGGTACCGGAGCGAGTCACACCAAATTTGGTACACATATTATTTGGCATCCCATTTAAATCCAATCGCCCGTATACTTCCCGAGTTATAGGGCCCCGAAATTTGGAGCCCCCTTTAATACTACTCTTATACACATAATTAAATCACCCAAATATATTTTATGTCTACAAGATATGTTAACCCAAAAGCCATAAAAAATGATTATATATAATAATTATGAATTATAAAATATGCACTAAAAAAAATTTATTTATCAAAATAACCTAGACATAAATATCTATTTCTTTTCAAATTGTTTAACCAAATGGCCATAATAATTAAAAACTGCTGCAGGGCTTCCACAGCAATTTTGTATACAAAAAAGTGAAATAGTCTAGTTTTTAAAGGATAAAAGTGAAATAAATGAGTGAGTAAGATAAAAAAGTGAATAAAATAATCATTTTGTAGACGCCATTTTGTTTTTGGACCGATTTTGAGGCCAGATTCGTTATTTGCGACCCCAAATACCTTATGTTATTAAATTTCAGGCAATTCATTAAATAAATAAAAGAATTATACATATTTTAATTAAGAGTTTACTTAAAAAAAAACTGGAGTGGCATGCACTCGACTATCTTTTACGTAGTTTTTACTAGAAAAAAATCAAAATATTGACAGGCACAAATCATAATATGATTGATTAAACTATATGCAAATAAATGGCAACATAAATAAGATATTTAAGATTTTCCGTAGCAGTTTTCTCGTAACTGGTACATTTTTTGAAGAAACTTTTCAAACAAAAATTGTATGAAATATTAATATCTATCAGTATGAATATAACTAATTTTGCCATAAGTGCAGCCGTTCTAGTGATATTGGAAATAGAACAAAAAATGAATAGAGTTTCACAATTTAACGTGTTTGACAGTATTTGCTCTATGTAAAAATCGGTTTTGAGTCAACATTGACGAATTTTTAGGGTCTTTAATACTTTTCATACATTTATGACATGAATATAGTGAATAAAATTTTAAAATAGTGATATCGGAAAAAGTGAATAAAAGTGAAAATAGTGAATGCTCGCATCGCATATATTACTTTTAAGGCGAGCTGGACGCAGAATCACATTAACAAAATTA
The DNA here is from genome assembly GCA_933228885.1 of Leistus spinibarbis. Classification (NCBI taxonomy): domain Eukaryota; kingdom Metazoa; phylum Arthropoda; class Insecta; order Coleoptera; family Carabidae; genus Leistus; species Leistus spinibarbis. Next base: position 9,824,505 of record OW121795.1, on the reverse strand, counting down.
ATCAAAAATAACTTAAACCTAACCTAACATTCGTCTAAAATTATGTCAATATTATTTAGCCAGGGTCACAATCAGCTGTGTGTGTTTGAGAGAAGCCAGTGACGTCGGTGACCGAAATGTATTCCCGCATAAGTGTAATGGAAGCCTATCATAATTACCATAGGTTGGCAACACTGAACAGTGTAGATTCAAAATGGCCGTTGTAACAATTTGAATTTAGTGATAGTGTAAATTAAGAAATATTACAAAATGCAGAGTTTTCAACCCGAGATAAATAATAAGCATCCACGAAATTAGAAAAAATTAGGTTATATCACGCAAATTACCTTCTTTAGCTGCCGTATAGATGGTACCAGGTAGTTTTGGATGTGGCTCAGCTGTTTTGGCAGCTATAACAACATTTGCGCCATCCCTTGCAGCTTTCAATGCGATCGCTTTACCTATACCACGACTACCACCCGTTACAAAAATAGTACGGCCTGCTAATTTACTAGAAAAACATATTAAAATGCACATATAAACAATAACCATGACTCTACAATTATTTTGTGATATAAAGTACACTGTCCATTTAATTAACCCAAATTCACTAGTTATGTATAAAAATGCATAATAAACAAATATTCAAATAGTTTATTAATGATTCGGCATTTTCTAGTAATTGAATCAAATTTTGATTAACTAAAAATAACTTACCCTGTATTAATCATAGTTGCACTGAAATTAAATATGAATACTTAGAACAATATGAACTAATTAGTGTACGTGTAATTATTACAACCTATCGAATTCTAGTCTTATATATTTGAGCGAAAATTGACACTTGAAGTATTTATTTTGTGCGTTCAGATAACTGCTAAGGAGCAAAGTACAAACGGGGACTTGGTACAAAGTCCGAACAATTTTTATCATGTTAATGTAGGCGTATATTAAAATAAATTTAAATATTTTCTATTTATAAGCAATATTGATTAAATACGATTAACAAAAAAATTATCCATACAAACACATTTTTTTTGTAATTTATTCTAACAGACGTAGATTAAAAAAAAATCGGTTGTGGCCAGCACAAAACATTCTTATACGTTAGGAATAGTAAGTCTATTATAACCGATATCAAATTATTATTCCTTGTCAAAAAGTTGTCAGGCATAGTTCATGCGATTTATTAAAAATAATCCCCACACATGCGTATCTATACCAACATAAATAAGATTTTCCATAGTAGTTTTCTCGTAACTGGTATATTTGTTTAAGAAACTTTTCAAACAAAAGTTGTGCAAAATATTAATATCTTTCATTATGAACGTGGCTATTTTTGCCAAAAGTGCAGCCGTTCTAGTGATATTTTAGAAAGGGCAAAAAATGCATAGAGTAAACATGCACTTCCGGTATATAGTAGTTTTCTCGTAACTGGTATATTTATTGAAGAAACTTTTCAAACAAAAGTTGTGCAAAATATTAATATCTTTTATTATGCAAGTGGCTATTTTTGCCAAAAGTGCAGCCGTTCTAGTATTATTTAAGAAAGGGCAAAACATGCACTTCCGGTTTATAGTAGTTTTCTCGTAACTGGTATATTTATTGAAGAAACTTTTCAAACAAAAGTTGTGCAAAATATTAATATCTTTTATTATGCAAGTGGCTATTTTTGCCAAAAGTGCAGCCGTTCTAGTGATATTTAAGAAAGGGCAAAACATGCACTTCCGGTTTATAGTAGTTTTCTCGTAACTGGTATATTTATTTAAGAAACTTTTCAAACAAAAATTGTGCAAAATATTAACAACTTTCATTATGAACGTGGCTATTTTTGCCAAAAGTGCAGCAGTTCTAGTGATATTTTAGAAAGGGCAAAAAATGCATAGAGTAAAGATGCACTTCTGGTATATAGTAGTTTACTCGTAACTGGTATAGTTATTTAAGAAACTTTTCAAACAAAAGTTGTGCAAAATATTAATATCTTTCATTATGAACGTGGCTATTTTTGCCAAAAGTGCAGCCGTTCGTTAAGGGCAAAAAATGCATAGAATAAACATGCACTTCTGGCATTAGGTGAATATTCTTTTCAAAAATAGGTGCACATCTAGACCATATACTAGTCTTAAGTTAGAAGTTTCATAATTTTACGTTGGATAGTTTTGGCACTAGAGCGTTCAGACAGACATATTCCGAAAATAATAACATTCGATTTAGGGAGGGTCAGAACGTATATTTCCGTTGATATCTTGAGTTCAAATTTTTTTATGATTACAAGACTGAATTATTACTGCATATAACATAAATTTGTGTACAATTCTTGAAGCATTGTGAATATTTCATGTAATTAGATGCAATATTCGAACGCAAGGGTCATATAAATTTAAATAATAATATAAATTCATATTATACATGTATGTGGATTTACATATGTTTGAAAATTATTTAATTTAATAAAACACTACCCCATTGTATTTTAATGGTAAATAGGATCAATGATCAGTAATTCCATTCAACAATACACATTAACAGGCTTTCGCAATAAAAAACATTGTTATAATGGTATATTTTAGGAGGATGCATTACATGTCCAATATAAAATAAAATAAATTTCAATAACACAAGTTAAAAAAACTTGTAATTATTTTTTACAGCTGTAATTTTGAATATAAAGCTAATTAGATATATTTAAAAAATAAGTGTAAATTAAATAAATAAAGTATGAATACTTGTTAAGGTTAATGTGTTTCGACAATTTGGGCACTTTTTATTGGTCTTTAGAACACCATTAATGCACGACGAACAGAAAACATGGCCGCAAATAGTCGACATAATTTCCTTATTTGACAAATCTTCCAAACAAACGGGACACTCGCCTAAACCAAGTCTACGCGAATTTGATGATCGTTTAACAGGTGAAAATGCATCAGATGCATCTTCAACAATCATAACATCACTGTTAGAATGTATCGTTGAATCATCTATCTCAATTATGTCTGAATTGTCGGTTTCCCCATTCACACTATTTGATAAGTCAATCGTCAATTCAGGCGGCGGCATAGTTACGACAGTAGCACGAGGATTACATGTCTGCAAACGTTTATGTAACGAGTTAGGTGGGCGCATAGTTGTGTTTAGATTAGGGGAAAAATTGGCGGAAGTCTCCGATGACGACGAAATATCAACGACTTCTTCATGATTGCGAGCTGATTTCCGTCTCCTCTTTTCCACGTTATTCTGATTTTGCGAATATTTCCCTTTCTTCTTAAATTGTCGTTTCGATGAAGATGGAGTATCATCGATATGTTCTTCTTCTTGAAAGTTTCGGAGTGATATTCTTTGTTGTATAACCTTATTTTGACGTTTGCGAATAAAAGCGAGTTTGTGATTCATGTTTACTATCCAGCACACGGCGTTCTACTTGTTTGTCTATTTTAGTAGTTGGAAGTTTAACAACATCAATTTCTTAATAAAACAAGATTCAAAATGACTGTTTAAAAAACAACAACAGTCATTTTGATTCTAGTGTAACCAGGGCCGACGCGTAAGGGCGCCAAGAAAATATTTATACAACATAAAAAAGTTTGAGCGGGGCGTCAAAATATATTTATCACTAACGCGGCGGCCCTCGGAAATTCGAAATGGTGTACCTTTTTTAGCCACCGTTTCGAATTATTCAACGCAATGTATTTATATAGTCGACATTAAAAACGGGATTGTTGTGAAAAACGTTATTAATTAATATATTTATTGAAAATAAAAATCTATGAACAAAAGTACAATGTTAAATAGTATCACAAAAAAAATATACACTGAAAAATAAACTAAAATAACATTCTATATATATATATATATCTGCATTACGGATTTGAAAAAAAGAAACACTAAAAGAATGGAACAATATTAAATTATTTAAATAGTACAAGACCTAAAACAAAAAACTTTCGTGCAAAATGACTGCATTTGCAGTCATTAAGATTATGAAAGTCTAATTCACTGTAAATGCAGTCACTCTCCGCGAATGTGTTAAAATAACTTTAAAATTTAGGCCTCATCAATAAGGCGCTGGGCTTTCTAACATGTGTAAAATAATATATATATTTTTATTGTTTCTGTGTCTCTTCTAGAAAGTTCTAGTAGCCTAGTTGGGCACTAAACATTCGATGATGTTAGTAGCATAAAGAAGTTAGATATATAAACAATATATCTTGTTGGCAATTTGAATTTTATCGCAATAAATAAACAATACTTTAACCAATAAAGAAACAAAATATACTCGTACCTCGCCTAGTGCACGGCATTAAATTCAGAAATCCCCGCCTAGTGCACCGACTGAGAGACCGGTCTATCCGCACCACGCGCAACGAGCTATGATATATATTATTTTCAAAATAAACGTGCCACCTGATTTTTTTTAAAGTAATTAATGAATTATTTTGTTTAATACCTTAAAATAGTTCTATTAAAATATAAATTAATACCGTTTGTAACATTGCGCGCGACACTACGGTCGGCGGGTTGACGTGACGACGGTCTACTAGGCGAGGTACGAGTGTATATTCTGATGCTATTTAACCCATATGCCCCACTGATGCGATTTTGTACTATTTAATTTTTTTATAATCTAATCTTAGCAAAAAAACAATTGAAATTAAAATAGTGAAATAACGCACAAATGGGAATAAATAACTTAATGGCTTGTAGACGCCATATTTAAGTGTAACAAAGCCAAAATGGCTGCTATCCTGCTAAAAATGAACCTTTGCTTCGTAAAGTAAACTAGTAGCCAAAATATATCAATTTACCAAATATAATTAATGATCAATACAGATTATAAAATGGTATATTTTAGCAGGATGCCCATTCGGTTCATTTACATGTCTAATACATAAAATTAAGTTTCGATAACGCAAGTGGAAAAAAAATCTGTTATTTTTGTTGTTTACAGCTGTAATTTTGAATATAAAGCTAATTAGATTAATATTTAAAATATAAATGTAAATTAAATAAATAGGGGATGAATACTTTTTAAGGTTAATGTTTTTCGACAATTAGGACACTTTTTATTGGTCTTTATGGCACTTTTAATGCACGGTGAACAGAAAACATGGCCGCAAATAGTGGACATAATTTCTTTATTTGACAAATCTTCCAAACAAACTGGACAATCGCCTAGACCAAATCGACGCGATTTAGGTGATCCTTTAACCGGTGATAACTCATCAGAAGTATCGTCAACAACGATAACATCACTATTAGAATGTATCGTTGAATCATTTATCTCAATTATCTCCGAATTATCGGCTTCCCGATTGGACAAGTCAATCGTTAGTAATGGCGGCGGCGTAGTTACGATTGTAGCACGAATACTGCGTGTCTGGACACGTCTATGTAACGAGTTAGATTGGCGCATTGCTGTGTTCAGATTAGGTGAAAAAATGGCGGACGCCTCCGACGAGGACGAAACATTAACAACATCAATTTCTTCATCTTCATCTTGATTTCGATCCGATTTTCTTCCTTCTTCCATATTGTTCTGATTTTGCAAATATTTCACTTTTTTTCTTAATTGTCGGTTTGATGCAAGCGGAGTATCATTCACTACATCGATGTGTTCTTCTTCTTGATAGTTTCGTGGGGACATTAGTTTTTGCATAACCTCATTTCGAAGTTTGCGGTAATATGAGTATCTGTTGTTCATTTGTAGTTTGCACTCCAGCATATAGCATTCAACTTGTTCGATTTTGGTAGCTGGAAGATTAACAACATCGATTTCTTCATCGTCACTATTATCTGTTTCTATGTAAAAGCCACGAGCCCTTCTCGCTCGCCGTATCGCCACCAATTGCTTCAACAGACCAATCTTCTTGGTTTTTTTGTTAGTAAGTTGGCAACCCAAAAATTCTTCATTCGCTCTTTTTGAAACAATTGGCTTCGAGATGGAATTCACCCGCGTTTCGGCTTGCCTTAGTGCCAAACTCACATCGTCATCAGAGTCCATAATATTTATGTCTAGATCTTCATCCGGTTGGGTAATTAAACATACATCGTGCATATTTGAAGTACTAGGTGAATCCATGTCTAATTCGCCAAACAGATCCAAGTTTTGTTGATTCATGTTTAAATATTTACACGATTTTTAACACAGTTTAGGAACGTTTCACATTAAACACGATCGTTACTAATGCAGTTGAGTCTTTAGTGAGTAATTCTATATTAAATATTATGTTTATGTTAGTCATTTGATGTTATTCTTCCATAAATATTATTTATTTGCGCATGACACCAAAAAATATAACTTCCAAATAGCAATACTTTACACAATAATATTATCTAATGTATTTTTTAAATCGGATGGGTAAGTGTGGGCAAGATTGGTCAAGTTTGAATTTTATATAACTTTATAATGGACTACAAAAGTGATGACGCGTAATTGTGCGGGAAATTAGGATGCGGTCGCCGCCATTTTCGTTTCTTATGGGATTTAACATAGAGGTGAAGTTTGCATGTTTGTACCGTTCTTATTGTAAAGCTGGTGGGTATGAGTTATTTTTTTTAAAATAGGCTCAAGCTTCAACTCCAGATTCATGTATTTAAAGTAGGGCGACCATAACTAATTAGTTTGTAATTAAAGAATAGCGACATTATGGGAAAATAGCATTTAGTGTTGCCGAAAAGTGCTTGCATATTCGCGATAGATGGCACGCGTGAAACCCTTATCCGGCCTTGTGATTGGCTGCCTCGAACTGTCAGTTCATTTTCATTTACAATATTAATTAAAACACAGTTTTTAGCCATATCTATCAACATTATTCAACATATATTTTAATATAATATAATACGTAAAGATCCAAAAGGTTATTTAAGATATTTTATTGAAATCAGGGAAATTATGTAAAAAATTATGATTATTGACATAATTTTTGACATAATTTCCCTGATTTCAATAAAATATCTTAAATAACCTTTTGGATCTTTACGTATTATATTATATTAAAATATATGTTGAATAATGTTGATAGATATGGCTAAAAACTGTGTTTTAATTAATATTGTAAATGAAAATGAACTGACAGTTCGAGGCAGCCAATCACAAGGCCGGATAAGGGTTTCACGCGTGCCATCTATCGCGAATATGCAAGCACTTTTCGGCAACACTAAATGCTATTTTCCCATAATGTCGCTATTCTTTAATTACAAACTAATTAGTTATGGTCGCCCTACTTTAAATACATGAATCTGGAGTTGAAGCTTGAGCCTATTTTAAAAAAAATAACTCATACCCACCAGCTTTACAATAAGAACGGTACAAACATGCAAACTTCACCTCTATGTTAAATCCCATAAGAAACGAAAATGGCGGCGACCGCATCCTAATTTCCCGCACAATTACGCGTCATCACTTTTGTAGTCCATTCATACTTGAAAAACAACTTGACATTTATACTAAACTTTTATTAAACTATAACAGTGTTGCCAACTGCTGATTGTATAAATTAATAATTCGTTTACGGAACGCATACAGTAGAGTCGATTAGAAATATCGGGTAAAAGGGTGC